>JAHXMQ010012342.1:4129069-4142453 GCA_020466415.1 Ammodramus savannarum pratensis | reverse complement strand
CCCTCAGTCTCCTCCAGCTGAACAGACCAAGTGCTCTCAGCTATTCCTCATTCATCTTCCCCTCAAGGCCCTTCATCATCATCTTTGTTGCCCTTTGGAGCCTTTCTGGTATCATAATATCTTTCTTACATTGAGGAACCCAGCCCAGAGCAGACAGGACAGTGCCTTCCCTGGCTTGGCTGGCACTGCTGGGGTGATTCCCCCAGGACAGGGATGTCCCTCCTGGCTCCAGGGCACTGCTGGCTCAGATCCAACTGGCCAGGATCCCCAGGTCCCTTTCTGTGGTGCCTCTTTCCAGCATCTCATGTCCCAGTGTGTCCATACACCCAGGGTTGCCTCATCTCAGGTGCACTTTCCCTTGTTGAACCCCATATGGTTGGGATGGGCTGGGGAAGAAAGCAGCTGTCTTGCAGAGCTCGAAAGGACTTGGACTCCTCCTTCCAGATTTTGTGCTTACCCATCATTCCCATGAAAATGAATTTTCTCTCTCCTAAAAATGACCTTTTGCTCTCATGAAGAGATCCAAGTCCCTTTTGATGTCTCCCACTTCGTGGCAAGGAGGGATGGTGGAACCACAGTTCTGCTGGATCTGCCCCATTCCCTGTGGAGCTCCCCAGTGCTGGCTGAGGCAGCCAGGCCATGTTGTGAGTAAGGCATGGCAGTGAGGAGGATGCACAGTTTTAATTTTGCATTTTGCTATGAAAATGGAAGCTCTTGTCCAGATCCAAGGAAGGAGGAGGGTTAGAGCTTCCAAGTGAGTCGTTAGCCAGAAATCACAGTACACTGAACATTCGTGCTTTAGGAAAAGTTCAGGTCCAGCCAAGGGAGCTTCCAAAGCATTAAAATATTTGATTTACTGGAAAAATTCTACCTATGTAAGCTCAGAACTTTCATTTTCCCCCAAACACAATTAAACCTTTCATGAAGAACTTATGGGAGGTTTTGTTTGTTTTTAATAAAGAGAATGAGGTGAACATTTCCACAGCTGAGTGCTTCATGGTTTGAACACTTTTCTCAGTTTAGTCCTTCTGAATGAACATTATTTCTTTGAGTTAATTTCTAAATGAACCAAGAAATTACAAATAAATCTCCTATCTGAACACTGTTTAGATAAATCTCATACTCAAATGTTGTTATCTAAAAGCTCATATCAAACTCATAAAGATAATTACCTATTGTGACTAGGATATTACACCCAGCTTGATCTAATGCATTTGTTATCTTGATTCTGGACCTGCAAAGTGAGTTTGTTCATGTCAGATGTTCATGTACAGCAAATCATTCAAAATCCAGAAAGAAAACCAAAAGAGCAGAGTTTGAGAAACATTAAAAGCTTTCAAATGACACCCTACTGGTTTTGGCTGTTTTCTCCAGAGGTGCATGCAGTATGGCTTGTTAAGTTTGGGAGTTTTAGTTTGTTGCTGTTGAAATGGTAATTAAAACAAGTACAGGAAGATTCAGCTGCTGTGTTACATAGTTAAAGGTGGAACTTAATTATTGCAATGCAAAGAAGCAAATTAATTATGATTGTCTTTAGCCTGTCTTGTCTTACCCTGGTATTCCTATATCTGTGTGGATGCACAGTAGGGAGGATTTACAGCAGAATTTTACTATTGATTCCCAAATCTTGGGCTTTTATCCCTTCAAAGTAGGAACAAAAAAATTATTTGAATTTAGAAACCTTGTTTAACTACTTTTGCAGCAGGATTACTGCTCACAGATCCCTGGCTCCAAAGATCAGGCTGCTTTTCCACAATACCAGATTTCATTCTAACAAAGGAATGTTTTCTCTCTCAGGAGTCTTTTAGGTAGCTCCAGTCCAAGGCAGGCAATTAATGCCTGTGTTCAGTGGAAGCTGAAGGGTTGATAGGCTCCACAGCATAATGCCAGAGTGTTTCTAACCACTGATTCTAATGTTAATTTCTGGATTTCAGACTGGAAAATTATATGTGTGTGTGCATGTGGGAATAATAAGTAAAAACCTCCAAAATCTCAACAGTGAAGAGCACTTCATATTTTGTTTTCTTTGAATGTTGCTGTTATCGATGTATTTCCTGCAGAGGAAGACTGGATGGTTATTAATGTAATTGACAATAGCTCAAGGAGGGAATGGAACTCACACTTCCTCCATTAATATTTCAGTCAAGACTCAGTTGACAATAATAATGTGTTTTCCATGATTTATACTGCTGGCATGTCCAATGCAAGGAGACTGGCTGGACCCCATGGATTAAAGGTGGGGGAAATGGGCCTTTTTCCAGTTTCAGAGTTCTGCTCTGCTGTTTTGTTGCTGTTCCTGCTCTCAGTTTGTGATTGTTCCTTCTGTAAGGGGTGATGGTCAGTGAGACCTTCAGGCTGCAGCAAAGGACCATAATTTTCCCCTAACTAAGAACTGCCCTAATGTCAATCTCCTCCTTTTTCCCTGCTCTTTTCCTTGTGAAGTCCCAAATGTTTGTTCTTGCTCAACTTGAACCTTAAAGAAACTCATTGAAATGGCAGATGCACACAGGTTGCAACTGAACCCTGTTCAGTTCCACACTGCATGAAGCACTGGTGGTGCTGTAGTGGCTTATTTTATAATTAAAGCCTGAAAAGCAGAATGCATGTGCAAAAGGGATTTCATTAACCTGCTGCTGAGCTCTTGGTGCTGAAAGCTCAGTGCTAACTTGAATTCTGGTCCACAGAATATCTATTACTATTTGGTATTACAGCCAAGTAGTAGCTTTCCAGATTCGTTTTTATATTTGCAAAACTCAGATTTCCCTGTGTGGGTAAAGAAAACCTGAGCTGTGCCCTGAATAAAAATAAAGTAGCACTTTGGAAATTAAGTTTTGATAGTATTGAGAAACACTTTGCAGAACCATTGCCTTTGTCTCACTTTTATTATCATTATTATTACTTTTATTAAAATCCTTTTCAGAGGGCTTACACTGAATTGACTTAAGGAGGGAAAGCTGAAAGTTAACATCCATTTTGTGCAGCATCTGTGTGGTTTTCTTTTTTCCCACTGGTTTGTGACAGCACTCTTTTTCTGTGTTTGTGGAAAGGTTGCTGTGTGTGTATTGGTATTTGAGAGTGTCTGAGGGTAAATACTACACCCTGCTGAGCAGCAGCAGTTATTTTACAAGGGCTACTTTTTACATGCAAAACATGCACCAACACTTGGTTTGTTACCATGGGCTGGGTGCAATCGATAGTGCTGCTGGGCCACAAGGTACATCTCATGTCCTTGACATTTTTTCTCACTAGACTGCTTATGTGTGTTTGGTTGTCTTTGTCTCCTCTCCTGTTATCTTTATCAAATTAAGTTGCCTGTCTGTCTTAGGGAATTTTGTGTAATTGCATTTCTATTCCAGCAGTGAATTTGTAATTATTAAAATTTTCCTTGTATCAGCATTTATTGGTTCATGTTTTATTACTTAGAAATCACAGAATCTGCTGGGCTGGAAGGGATCCACTGGGATCATCCATCCAGCTCCTGTCCTGCACAGACACCCCAACAATCCCAACCCTGTCTGGCAACCGTGGGGCTGTGTTCATTCCCTGGGGAGCCTGTTCAGTGCCCCACATCCTCTGGGGGAAGAATCTCTTCCTGATATCCAGCCTATATCTACTATCTAACTTATAAATATGCTGGGGTTTTGGAGTGGGTTTTTTAGCACTCTTTCCCCTTGTAACTCTGTTGAAAACCATGGAGGACTCAAGAACTGTGCTCTGGTAACCTTTTTATGTTTAAGGTGGATGGTGTGCTCTTTAAATACAGAGCTTTTAATAGTTCAGAGCCTTTTTCTCTCTTGTTGCCTTGCAATCCTTTTATGGGAATACCAATTTCCTAGTATGATCACAATAGCCATATGGCCTTGGACAGAAACTACTTGAACACAGAGAGGTAAATGAAAAATACAATGAGATACAAAATGGCACTTGCCAAAGTAGCCTGCTCCCTCCTTTGGGTGACATTTTTTTAAACAAAAGGAGTTCTGTGCAGCATTAAATGCTGGGCTTTATCAGAGATTTGTATTCTAATGCCATATGAGCAAGACTGGAAAGAGCCTCCTTGGTCTCCAAGTCCAGGCAAAAGATCACATACAGGAAAAGGTCATTTATTTCCAGGCTTTTCGAGCAGCTTCTTATAGTAATGAGATTTTTTTTATCCCCTCTACTTGGAGTGGAGTAAGTTTTTGTATCTCTCTGTTCAAGAACTGTCTTCTAATTTTCCACTGGAATTTTTCTGCAGATAATGAATCCCCATATGTTCCTGCATCAACAGTGCTCTTCAGCCTCAATAGCTCCTTCCCCTCTTAGCTCTTAACCCCTGAGATATTTACAACAACAATGTAATCCCCTTCAACTGCTGCTTGGTTGGGCTGAGTTCTCCTAAGGGGTTCAGAGATATAATATGCACCACAGAGCATTATTGGGGAGTGTCCCTCCAGAATTACTTTGTGGTCAAAGCTCATTAACTGCTTTCTGAAAGGGCTTGTTGCAAACAGTGAGAATATGCTGCTAGACATGCTGATGATAAAATGTAGGAGGTTTTATCAGTGAAAAAGAGAATTCAAATTTCTTATGTCAGAGTAGGATTGATTTGTTTTTTTTTATATCAGAGAAATAAAATGGGATTAAGCTGATGATATAAACTCCAAAAGCATGACAGACATATGATTAACCTATGTTACCCCTGCTCCTGTGAGATTTATTCAAGACCAGGATGAGTAGTGGAATTTTAGTTTAGGAATCTTGTGTTTGGGTTTTTTGAACTCTCCAGAAAAATGCAACAAACTGTCTTTCAATTGCAGGTTAATAAAATGTTTTCATAGAGGGAAAATCTGTTCTTCAGCATATGATTGCAGTGCCCCAAGCTGGGCTTCACTTTTAACAGGAAGTATTTTTTAACCCATGAAGCCAGTGGTTTCTATGCAAACAGAGAAGGACATCTCAATACCTCTGTCTTGCCATCCTGAAGATTTCAGGGTTTTTAGCAGGAGATGCTGTGGTTGGATGGTTCCTGTACTGGGAGAACAAGCCAGATATCAGTGATGACATCTGACATATGTTACTGCACTATGTAGGTCACCTATGGCCTAATGTGGGAGATGACAAAAGATAATTAATTTTGATTTCATGCCTGTGATTCCTTGAGGAAGCCTTAGTTGGTGTGTGTGGAATATCAAGAGGCATGTAGTGACTCAGCACCTGAGTGTTTTGGAAGAAGCAATTCCACCTTCCATCTGCAGCCCTCCAGCCAGGGCATGGCTTTACCTGGGGATATTTGAAGGCACCTTTTCTGCTGGCTGCCATGTGAAGTGAGGAGATACATCCTTGGTAATGGTGCAAAACGTGTTCGTGTTCCAGCAACCAGGAGCTGGCTTTGTATCACACAGTGTGTCTTGACTTTCACACAGCCATAAAATCAAGGTCCTTCTGTTTACATCAAGGCTGCAGAATAACTTATATTACAGTAACTGATTTAAATGTTTGTTTCTTTCCTAGGGTCTCCGTGTTTACACATTCCAGGGTCACGCGCATTCCTGTAATCACGCTACATTCAACAGGAAGGTAAGTTCTGCATGCAAATTTCCTTTTTTTTTTTCCCTTTAACCATCATGTTCCTTGTTTTGGCCCACACTGTCCTGCTCCTTGGTGACACAGAGACCTCTGGGGCTGGATTCAGAATCAGTGGTGGCTTAGAGTGGTCCCACCTACTAGCCAGAGCAGAGCCCCAGTGCCTGTTAGAATAGAGCTGCCCGCTCCTTGCTGCTCCCTCCTTCCTCCTTGGATCAGTGCATGATCCCCTCCTCTCTTGGGATCATTGATTACTTCATTTAAATGAATTTTTTGTTGGGTTTTTTCCCCTGGCTGGTTAATTTGTAGTTGTTGTCTGAAAGGAACCTTTTTGACTGGGATTGGTGACAGACTGCTGTCTGAATGACTGCTAACTTTGTAAGGGGAGGAATTTCTCCTGAATGGCTCTAAGAGGCCATATGAAATACTCTGACCCAAACATTTGTGATGTATGATTCCTGCAGCTCTGCTGGCCACACTGCTCTTTAAAGCTGGTGTGGAAGTGCTGAGGCATGTGTTGGTATCTGCTGCCACAAGCAGCATTTTCTCTCAGAGACCATCTTTCCTGACAAATAACTTTTGATGTTCCTGCTTCCTGTGCTCCCACTGACACTTTCATTACAGGCAGAGCAAGGTGCTAATTTGTCCTGCTGGAAATCCTGAATATTCTCCTCTTGCTCAGTATCAGCTGCTGCTTTGCCAACTGCTCTGCCAGCCCTGTGTGTTTGTAGGGCAAACCCCAGGGGCTGGCACAGCAGAAGGTGTGGGATAAACTAATGTCAGGGAGGGGAATAGGAATTCCCAAGGCATCTTAATTCTTTCTTGGCTGTGTGCATCTATCTGTATTTGACAGGCACAACCTGCCTCTCAGTGCCCTGAGACACTGAGAGGGGGGGAACAGAGAGTGTTTAACAGGATGTCTCAGTTTGAAAAGCCAGGTGTCTGCTAAGGAAGGCAGGAGCCTCCCCTGAATTAGAGAATGTAAACCCCTTCCCTCCAAATTATTATGATTTTGAAATTAAGAGGCTCTCAGGCAAAGATAAGGGAGTAGAAATAACAGTTCTTTAATAGGGAAGAGAATAAAAATAAAATAAACAATGCAGTAATACAAAACAACACTGCCAGAGTCAGACTAGGAGCTGACCCCCTGTGTGTCAGGGTGGTGTCCCAGCCCCATCCCATGGTGGCTCAGCCCTCCTGCAGTGCCAGCTGTGGTTCTGCTGGAGCAGGGATCCTGCACAAGGGGGGAGTTTCCTCTGAAGCTCCAGGGCTGCTGGAGATGGGCCTGGGCTCCCTCTGGGAATGCAGGGCAGCAGAAAGCTGCTCCTCTGGGAATGCAGGGCAGCAGAAAGCTGCTCCTCTGGGAATGCAGTGAGCAAAGGCTGCTGTGGTGTTCCAAACCTCAGATTGTATCCAGGTAGGAATGCTTGGCTCCTCCCCTGGGCAGAGCATCTCCCCATGGGATGATGGAATTTTATCAGCCATGCAGGGACACTCAATGGCCATGAACAGCAGAGATCTCCTGGAGGGAGGATTGGCTGAGAGATAAAGAAAGAGATAAAGAAAACTGCCCAATTAAGAGAACTGCCCCATCTCTAGCAGATGGCAAATAGAATAGACTCATCTTACAACACAGAAGCAAGCATGATGAGGGAAATCCTGTAGAGATACCACAGCACTGTCCTTAATGTGGGTGTTAATTCACAAAGGGCCTCATGAGACCTATAATAATTAACAGGAAGCTGAAAGACCACGTGTTGATAACCTTTCAGATAAGCATTTAGTTATGGTAAGGAATACTACAGCTGGCATTACCTCTAGACCGAAATCAATGGTTGACATTCTCAGTGATTGAATTAGTGAAAATGGAAACATTTGGTGCAGCATTGGTCAAAGTGAGTGAGGAATATAACTCCAGAAGCTGTGATTGCAATTGTAAACGTTAATTCTGCTACTGAAAAATTAAATAATGGCCCTGAGTTGAACAAGTAACAGTTGTCTCACAGCTGGCTAGCAAAGCAAGTGCCACATTTCAGCCAAATACAGCACTTGACAATTATTTTCTTACCCTCTAGTGCTTGCTTGTCAAAAAATTAAAGTACCCCACCCTAAGCAAGCTGATTAAGGTGTTTTAAGTGTCAATTTTTTTAATGCATATTTTATGAGGAAAAATGTTTTTGTAGAAGCAGTCATATTTTGAAAAATACTTTCATAGAAAATACTTTGGACATTGATCATTGACTATTTGGACAAAGTGCAACATTATTTTCAGGATGTCCAACCTAATGCTTGTACCTGGCCCAGGAAGTCTAAAATGACAAAACTGAAGGCTGATTGCTGAAAAAACCCTACTTAGATTTTTGTTGTTGTTGTTATATTTTCTTATACCCCAATGTCACAGGTCTGCACATCCCATGCTTTGCCAGAAGTGTTGCCTGCATGGTCACACTCTGTGGGTGCAGAGCTGTAATGGTGAGAGATCCCAAGGGATTCACTCCTTTTTCTGCTTGGGCATAGGTCAGCTTGAGTAGGCTCCTACATCACTCCAGTGGACTTGTGACAATCCTGTCTCAGGCTGCTTGACGCCAAAAGGAGTTTAAAAAATTATGAAATTATGAAATTCTAATTGCACAAGAACAAGGAATAATTTTCTAGTTAGAGCAGAAAGGCATCCAGGCAGTATGTCCAAATATTAAGGGGAAGAGTATTGTGTGAAGAAGAAGATAAAAGAGAATAATGCATTTATACTAATTAAATAAATCCTCATTAAGCTCTGTGAAACTGATTAAATCAGAGTTATTTACTACACCATGCTTCTGAAACTGCATTTAATAGTTTTTTGGTTAAGTGGGCAAGGTTTGCAGCCAGAACTCTTATTAGTGCTGAGATTCCCTAATTAGCCTGTTCTCTATGGAACAGAACTGCCAGCTTGGCACCTGGAATGTGCCTATTTGTTGGGTCCTGCCTTGCTGGGACACAGGAGTCACCATGCCCTGGAGAAACCTCTGCTCTTGTGGTTATGTCAGCGCTTAACACTTCCAGCAGCATTTAAATCCTGCACGTGTCCAAGTCTGTGGAACTTTTGAGCAAAATTCACATAGCTGCTTTTGAATTGAGGACATAGAAAAATGCACCTTTCCTCCTAAGAGTTACTTTACCATCCCTTTTAGTCCCATGTTTCCAGAACTCAGTAACTTTGTAGAGAAAAATGTTTCCGATATTTATTTTGCACTAGGGTATGGCCCAAGCAGCATTTCAGGTAAGCTCTGTTCCTTCTTTACAATGGTAAATCACCTCTGCTAATGAAGTATAAAGACTATAGGTGCTTGATTGAGTCATGAATTTAAAGTAGAACAAGGTTTTCTCCCTCATGTGTGTATATATATGTGTTTGTGTCCAAATAGAAGTATGCCATGCTGTGTTTGTGTCATATCTGCAGGTTTAGGAATCATTACAGTGCTTACCAGGTTTCTGTAAAACAAAACAAACAAACAAAAAAAAAGTATTTTTAGAATTACAGGTAATATTAGGAAAACCTAAAAAACTATAAAAAATATGCTTGAGAAAAACTGTCCAATTTTACCTCCCCAGGGCAAAATGCAAACAGCATCTAGGTCATTCCTCCATTGATTTACTGAAGGGCAAATAATGTCAGACAGTTTTTAAACAAAAAAAAATTTTCAATTTTGTTTACCTCCTCAGCAGTCCAGTTGGATGTCAGCTACCATTTAGCTGGGCCAATAATATTGATATTTGATGTCAGTTCTTATTCATTACTGCACCCAAATGATGCAAAAGTCAGATCTCTGAGATGTTTCTATGGATAGCCAGATAAAGCCAGGGATGTCTGACTGCATCTAACAGACACAAACAAGAAAAGAACAGAATACAAAATCAAAAACCTCTCTGGTCCTATTGTTATTTATGTATTCAAAGTGTTCACCTCTTTGCATAAACTCAAAGCCAGTTGCTTACAAAGGTTACCCAGTAATATCAAACATGTTCAATTATACATGCAAAAGGGCTAATAGGTTCTTCCTCTAGTTTATTTCTGTCTCCATGCATAAGAAATATAATTACAGAACTGAATTACATTTTAAGTACAGATTTTTATTATCATTAGTTAACCATTTTCAGGCTATCAAACACTGTTACAAGTGAAAAGAAATCTATTCCATTTCTCTGTCATGGCAAGGAAAAAAATCTGTGTCAAAATACCCCCATTTCATTTGGTGGCAAGCAGCTTTTTCTGATATTAGGGAGTCACCCTGAAAATTGTTCTGGAATTCACTTCTACATCCATTCTCTGACATAATTGTGTTATTCCCTAATTTTGGAAGTAAGTTTGCTGAAGTGCTCCCTTCCCTTGGCCATCCTCTCTGTGTTACCCACAGAGCCTGCAGTTAGCACTGGGCCTGCTTTACAGATTTTGTGCAAACCAGGCAACATGTTCTGAGGCCACTTGAGTAGAATGGAGTAGAAAAATTTAGAATGGAATGGAATGGAATGGAATGGAATGGAATGGAATAGAATAGAATAGAATAGAATAGAATAGAATAGAATAGAATAGAATAGAATAGAATAGAATAGAATAGAATGTTCCTCTTTCTTTTGATCAGTTTGAATATTTTTGCTCTCCAACTCTGATACTCAATGTAGAAGTATGGATAAATATGTCTAGCAGATAGCCTAGAAGTAAAAATATTCTGCTGGATCTTACTGTAAGGAAGCTGTAGGGACTTATTTAACTGTTAAAGGCCAAAGAAATTCAGGATGCCTTGGTTTGGAAGGGAGTGGCTCTCCTGATTTGCTCTATCCCTGTGTCCTTGAGAAAAGAGACAGTCTCAAACCAAGGCCCTTCAGTGGGATTAAAAAACCCACAAATCCAGGACTGATTTTGAAATGTCACATCTTGTTTGTGTCATTCAGTTTCCCATCACCATTCCAGGTTTCTCATCAGAGATGATTTGCAAAGAAAAACTCAGTAATAGGTGTCACACACCTCGATAAGCCAAGGGCAGAGAAAAGCCACGTGCAGCAGCTGATGGGCACTGAGAAACCTTCAGTGTCAGTAAATGCACTGGCTGCTGCTGGAGTTTGCCTCTGCACTCCTGAATCACACAAAATGCAGTTCCTCCACTCTCTGCTTGTTTTGTCTCCCTGGGTTGTTTTTGGATCAAAATCCCAGTTGTAATTTTTCTGGGGAAAAAATCATTAAAAATCTCTTAGCCTTGCAGCTTGCTTCATCAAGGCACAAGTTGCCTTTGAAAACATGGCATTACCTGTTTTTCTATTCTCTCTAACATATATAAATACATTATATATAAATAAACATAAACCTGTTTGAAGATTCTAAACTCAATCCTGTCAAGTTTACTAACTCTAAAAATAATCACAGCTCAAGAAAATCTGCCTTCTTTTGTTTCAAGCCTTTGCATTATGAGATGTGAGATGAGCTCATTCTGCCACAGGACCTCTCTCCTCCATGCTCAGGGTTTGCATCCCCCTTTTGTCTGGACAATGGTCTCAGGCACAGGGTGGGATTGGGGGCTGTCCTGTGCAGGCCAGGGGTTGGACTTTGATTTGCCTTGTGGGTCCCTTCCAAGCCAGGATATTCTGTGATTCTATGATTTACCACATAGTTGATTTTTTAGTTCTGTTTTTACAATCCCTTCTGGTGCTCTTTGTTGTCACCATGCAGGGACTCACAGTAAAGCCCAAACTATCTTGTAAAATTCACCCAAACAAACATGGAGAAGCTTGGATTTTAGAAGACCTTCTTTGCTCTTCCTCATGGCTGGCTCTAGGAGAGTACCTCAAACCAATCAAGAAATTAATTCATTACCCATCGAGAAATTCAGTGCCTGAAGGGAGCCTACAGGAAAGATGGAGAGAGACAAAGGCTTGGAGTGACAGGACAAGGGGGAAGGGCTTCAAACTGACAGAGAGTAGGGTTAGACTGGATATTGGGAAGAAATCCACATGATGATGATGTACATGAGGAGTGTGGGATAGGAAGCAAGGCAGGTGTCTGCCATCACGCTGTCTCATTCATTTGTTTTGAACCAGCACTAAATGAAATACTTAAATATTGAGCTTTTCTAATTGAAGCTTTTAATCAGATTTTGCTCTTGTGTAAATATTTGCACATGATGAAGCTTTGCCTCAACACTTCATGATAAAAATTTGGGGTAATGTGCTGACATTTGGATTCAGACAGCTCTGTACAGCCCTGTACAGGGAAGAAAAAATGTGGCATCATGTTTAGATGGCTTTGACATAACTTGGGTTTGAGTAACTTTAAAGACTTTTAAAAATTCTTCAAAGAATTGTATATTCTAGGTCAGATTGGCCCTTGAAAGATCCTCAGCAGAAACCGATAATAATTGACTATAGAGTATTTTCTTTTATGTTTTCAGACTTTATATTTACAAATATAAACATCCTGTTATGTCTGTTTGCTGCTAACTAAATGAAACAGAGATTATCTCCTTTAATGTGATTTTGTTTGCTTGTTTCTGTGTTCTGCAGTGAATGTGACCCTCTGTGTATACAGTACATGAAGCAAGTACTGTTTAGCATGCAGAACCACAAGCACTGTGGAAAACTTTGCCCTTCTTTCTTAGAGGAGAAGAATTAATTTGTGTATCCTAAGGAATAAGGATTTTTTCTAAATTGCATCTTCTGGCCCAGCACGCCAGCCTTTCCTGTGGCAGATGTATGCCATGGGTCCAGACCCCTGCATAATTCCTTTTTTACCAGCTGTTTCTTAAACTCATCTTTTTGCAAAACAAACAAAATCAGAATGCAAAGATCCACCTGGATTCTTCAAAATTCAACTTCCCATATGCAGTATGGTCCAACCTGCCTCTCTTTATGGCATTTCATGGGAGATTATGCTCTAAAACACATGAGAAGGCAGCACAGCATCCCCACCTTCTACCCTGTGACTCTGTCATGTGACAGTCACGTTTTTGACAAATTGTGGCACATTTACCTGCTCTGCTGCTGCTGTCACTGCCTGGACTGGGAACCACTGAGTTGTGAGGCCAGAGCCACCTCTTGAAATAGGTGTTATTGGATTTGCATTGGCTATGGACAAGGAACAGCTGTTCCAACAATGTTTGTGCAAAACTATCTTCAAAAGGGCTTAAGCTAAAGGTAAGGTAGAAAAGTTGGATTAGTTTACAGCAGAGGTTTGTAGTTGGTAAGAATACATTTAGCACTTTTCAAATCATGGCCAAAGGGAAGCAGGATGCCCAGAACAGTGCAGGATCTGTGGTGCAAAGGATGTGGCTTTGTAGAATATCAAGCTGGATTTAAAAGGAATTTATGCAAGCATGAAAGTAGGACCTACTTTGGAAAAGCCTCTCTGTTATGATAATGCAATTAATCTGTGGTTGAATAAATATCACTGTTAGAAAGTACTTGAATATCAGATTGATTTAATCTAAAAATAATTGAGAATGCACAGTTGAAGTCCATCAGGGGTAGGAAGGCATTTTGTTTTGGTGCTGTGTTGGGTTTGCACGGCAAGGTTTGCCATGTGGACAACGCCATTTCAGGGAGGCCATGGCTCAGTCATGGCCATGTCAAGACCCTCAGCAGGCTCTGGATCAGCTGCCGCCATTTCAGGGCAGGTCATGGCTCAGTCATGGATGTATCAGAGCCCTCAGCAGGCTCTGGATCAGCTGCCGCCATTTCGGGGCAGGCCATGGCTCAGACATGGCCATATCAGAGCCCTCAGCAGGCTCTGGATCAGTGGCCGCCATTTTGGGGCAGGCCATGGCTCAGACATGGCCATGTCAGAGCCCTCAGC
>JAHXMQ010012342.1:4081118-4110542 GCA_020466415.1 Ammodramus savannarum pratensis | reverse complement strand
GCAAAATTCTCCAACACTGGGAGCTTTGGGATTGGGGCAGCAAACAGGGATTGCAGGACAGGCACTGCTATACCTTGCTATGGATCACAGGGCTGCTCCCACCCTGGGAAAGGCAGGCATATGAGAAGGAGCCAACACTTGCTCCAAGACACAAAGTCTTTGACACTAAGTCAGAGCCAGGCTGGGCTGCACTGCAAGAAGCTCTGGAGGGTGCAGACTTTGGAGAAAACTCCTGCAGAGCCCCTGGGGAAACCATGACTGCACAGGAAGGAAAGCTGCAGAGGATCCTGGGGCTCTTGGAAGTGGCTCACCAGAGAATGGTCACGGCCTCAGGGCTGCCAGAGCTCAAGGAGCATTTGGATAATGCTTCAGGGACAGGGTGGGATTGCTGGGGATGGTGCTGTGCAGGGCCAGGAGCTGGACTGGATGGTGGGTCCCTTCCAGCTCAGCAGATCCTGTGATTCTCCTGACTGTGAATGTCATGATGGAAAGTGTTACTTTAATCTAACCTCACTGCCATTTATACATTTCACATGAATTGCAAGCCAACCTGGAGATTTAAGCTTTAACACACAGAACTGTCTTGTCCTCTCAAAGACTTTCCCTTTGAAATTAAAAATGCAGCTTTTCTGTGTTTTGGCAAAAAGGCAGAGGAAGATAACTCATTAATGGGCTGAATTCCCACTGGCAACAGGACTCAGACATCCACTGGACAGAACTGGGCATATCAGTGAACAGGAACAGCTTAATAAAACAATTATAACTTTTTAAGGGCCACTAATTCACCAGGAGCTTTAGAATAATGGAATCACTTTGCTTGGAAAAGATCCTTAAGATCATCAAGCCCAGCTGTTGAGCTCTGCAGAACAACTTGTCTGATTCTAAAAGGTTTAGCCTAGTTTAAACCTAGTTTAACAGGGAAAAAGCCTGAGGGATCAGCTGATTATAGTTTGTTAAACTGTTGATTGAATGGTTTGATTTGGAAGAAAAGACAATAGAAGGAATTGGTCCAAGGGAAATACATAGTTCCAGTGTGAGGGTGTTCCTGGGGACAGCAACCACACACAGTTTGAAGGGCAGGGGTTTTCCTGCCTCTCAGGAAGAAAAAGAAAAAATACAGCAAATCCAGAACATTGGATATTATCTTGCTTGCATCTGGTTCAACTGATCTAACTTGCACTTATATTCCGTATTTGAAATATTTTATTGCAATCTGCCTTTTTCACTGAAGTTGTTTTGAGATAAAGTCAAAATGTAGCATTTTTAAGAACTACATTGATGAAATCAAGCTTTTTTCCCCCAACTGTTTTTCATTATTAGAAAGAAATTTTGACTTTTTTCCTCAGCCATACTTCTGGTTTTTAAAAAACTGGCACTAAGTCTCTAGGAAAGCATCCCAAACAGATTTAACATAAACCTTTTCAAGTTTTACTTTTGTCTTTTGTGATACTACTTCTGGGAGCAAACATAATCCGTATTCATAACTTTGTTCTTGATTTCATATTTCACTGTGACTCAAATTCCTTTTCATGTGAAGACAGGGAGTTTTAAAATATGAACCCATTATTTACAAATGCACAGAATGAGGAACACAGAATTTGTTACACTTCATGCCAGGAACTGGACTTATCCTTGCACATCCCTTATTTACAGCAGCATAATTCAATTGCACTGGGAGATTTGGAGTTTGCATGGAAGAGCTCTTTGTCTCCAACACTGACAACTTCAATCTTTGACCTACTTTTGAAGAGGATTGATTTGGACCTTAAACTGCCTGTCAAAGGTTTTTTAAATGACCCATCCTGTCTATCCACTCAGCTCATGAATTCATTCCTCGGGAGTTCAAAAGGGTTCAAATAAAACTGACAAATCCAATACTCTGAGGAGATTCTGACTGATAATTTTGTGTCTAAGGTGTTTACTTGGGGATAAATCAACTGAAATAGGCTAAAAATTATAAAGACAACCAGATTGCTTTTCAAAATCACTCCCTTTTGCCTGCTTAATGCTTCTCTCATGCACTTGATCCTTAAATTCACTTTTCCTGAGTTTGCCTTGTGAATGACCATTTCAAAGGGACATAGGCAAAGAACCCCCCATCACAGATGGGCACAATCCCTGAAAAGATCTGGGTGTTCCCATGTGCTTTAAGTCTACTGACAAAAATGTTCTGACAAAATCCATATGGAAAAGCAAAACATCTACAAATTAATTTATATTGCACTGAAAAAGAAAAAAACTAAAATAGGATATGTGAGGGAATTACTAATTTAGAAATTACTAAATAGTGATAAAATAAACACTGGAAAGTAAGTGGTCTAAAAGATCATTTAATTAAAAGGAAATGAATTAAAAAGGTTATCTATGGAAATTATAAGTTTGGAACAATTTCCCAGTTTAACCAAAAGTTAACCAGCTTTGAGCTGCCACAGGAACCCCAGCAAGGCTGTCCCAGGCCAAAGACATCCCAGGATGGGAGAGGATGGGCAGTATTGTGAAGGAGAAAATTGCAAGGCTGCAGCTTAGATCAGCATCCTTGTAATTATTCTACATCCATATGAAACACACAGGCAGCCAAGTGCTCATCATTAAAATGCTGCAGCACAGCTGGAAACCTCAGCCAACAGCTCAGAAACTGCCCTGTGCATGGATTTATTTATTCTCTGGTAGGACACAGAGTGAAAAGCCCTTAGAAATGGCCACTGTCCTCAAATGACCCACGTGCCTTCAGCCAGAGTCCTTTTACAAAGGAAAAAATGCAAATGACCACCTCCAGATTCTTGGGGTTCACTCTACACAGATTTTGGGATCTCTGTGGGGCAAAATGCAAAGCCAAGGATGAACAGAGCAGGACCTGGACTGTGACACTCCTCAGAACCTGCTGCTGGGGGTGCTGAGAGCTGCTGCTTGCCCTACCAGGTGGGACATTCATTTGGGTTTCCCACAGAGCTAATTGTGTGGGAACTCCATCAAACTCAGCCAATGCTTGAGAGCCATTAGCACACCATGATAAGCAGACACTGGAGCACAGAAGCTGCAATTTATTAACTACTGTTCTAAAAAGGGCTGTGCCTAAGAAGCTCTTTTATTTTAGAATATTACCCTAGAGAAGCCCCCAGCAGCCTCTTGCTCTTTGCCCTGATATTCCTTCCCAATGAACTCCTGTGGGTGTGGTGCAGCCCCAGAGCCCCAGGCTGCCCTGCTGGATGAAGTGTGGTGCACCAACTCAGGAACCATTCCCAGGGGCTGGGAGATCCAGTTTCTCCACAGCCATGCACAGATATCCCTGCAGGAGCCCAAAGGAGGCTCTGCCTGCATTCCCAGAAGGGGAAACTGCAGGAGCCTCTGAGGAGGAAAATGGTCAGAGCTGGGTTTTTACTGGGAGCTTCTTGCTGCTGTTCAGGCACGATATTTGGGCAATTTCATTCTGGTTTTTTTTTTTTTCCTCTTTTTCCTATGAGATTGGTGCCTGCATTATTCATCAAGGACTATACTACCTTGCAATTCTAACTTTTGGTTCTGCTGTTCAGCTCACAAATTACTGACAAGGACACAATTTGATGTGCAGAGCCAGAACTGGCATCTGGTCACTGTGTGGCCTTAGTCATCTTTGACTCAAATAGGAAAAAGTTGACATCCTTGATGTCCTCCTCCCTGAATATCAGAGGTATTAGTTTGATGGTGAGGTGGGAATGGGATCCTTTTATTGGTGTTATGCAGCAATTTTCTGCAAACAGAATGCAGAAAAATCAGGTTTCATCTTAAATCACTGAGATGCACTGAATAAAGAAATATATCCTGGATAACTAAAATATTAAACTTGAGTACCAGTGAGCAGTAGAGACCAAAATGGACACGAATTATCAAACAATATCTCAAATGCTTGTTATATCACAAAATGGAATAGAAATAGAGCATTGTATGAGTGTGACTTTTTATAGAGCTCTGTGTGTGCTGAACTTTGTTCACAAGAACAGTGTCACTGATGTAAATGGGCCTCTCTCCTGCTAAGGACACACAGAATTCTTCCCAAATCCTCATTGGATACATTCGTCAGGGCATTACTACTGAAAGCTGCCTTTTAAATGACAGTCTCTCCACAATGTTCTCAAAATTGAAATATCCAGTTATAAAACCTGACATTTCAAAAATCAGAAAGCACATGAGATAGTTACTAAATCAATAAGTTTCAAACACATAGAATGAAAAATGAGTATTTTTTTTTCTTCCCTTCTATTTAATTATTTAAGTGTACAAATATTTGGTATCTCATCTGTCTGAAAAAAGAGCTGAAGTTCAAGCTTGGCTCAAATGGTGTCAGGACAAATGTGAGCAGTCCCAAGAAGTGGCTCCTGAGGCTGTGGGAGATGCAGAGCAGTGGCAGGAATTAACCCAGGCAGGGGAACTTGGACTCAGGAGGTCAGGGGCTCTTCTGCACCTCTCCTGTTCATCACTGGACATACTTAGGAATTCATGAGTGGAGATGCTTTCCCTGATATGTCAGCGAGGAATTGTTCTGGTGAAAAGCCAGACCACGCTTGTCTTTCTATGAAACTGGCACCAGGAGGAATAAATTCTGCAGCTTATCTTGGCACCAGAGCCATCAGCTCCTCTGGCAAGAAATTCCCACCAGAGAACTGCAGCCTGGGTCTCCACATCTGATCTACTGCCTGTCTGGCACAGCACAAGCGTGGTTCCTGCCCAAATCCAACACCAAAGCTGTAATTCTCCCTCAGTGTTTGGAAAGAGCCACAAGTGCAATTCATCTTCCTCTGTTCTCACTTTCCTATAGGCAACATAGCCCTTAGGTTTAAAATTAGAGTCAATGTGATGAAGATTTTTTTAAACCACTGGATGAATCTTACTTTGTTATTCAGAAAAAGAAAAAAAAGAGGAAAAGTAACACCATGCATTTCCAAAGTCTGCAGGCTTTAGTATCTTAGTAATTACAAAGATTTATGTTCCATCCTGCCCCAAATCCAGAGCTCATTGTCCATTCAACTTACACTGCTCTGACTTGGAGTTCTCTGTATCCATTATCTTTAATAATAAAGAGCTGACTGCACTTAATGATGGGAGAGCAAGATGTGATTAGCAATAGGAATCTGATTTATGAGCAAACAAACCCGAGTGTGGTTTTCATGTTTCATTAAAAGTATCTTAAATGTACTCCTTAATGCTAATTGAGCTCACAGAGATGAGAAAATACTCTATTCCCAATTAATGGGACAAAATAATTCATCTTCTTTCTGGAGGGAACATTTTATATCATTCAGCATTTAGAGGGAGGTGGCATCTTGACAGGGATTTCACCACCTCAAGTGAGGTTTCACTGTGAGTATTTATCCCAAACCTGAAAGATTTCCCACTGGACATGGAAAAAAATTAAACAGCATAAATACACCACAAAATGCCATATACAGCATTTTCTTTTCACAAAAGTCTTTCCTATCTTAGCAAAATTACCCAAAGCTGAAAAACAATATTGGTGAGCAAATAGAGAGGTTTTTCCTTATGTTTGTCAAAGGAAAACTCCTTGATGACTCTGTTAATTTGCTACAAGCAGGAGATTACTGAGATATTTGCAAGATAAAGTTCCTTGCAGAATTTATTGAAAACAAAACAAAGCAGAAATCTATTTTTCCATTAAGCATTTCACTTTTGTTTGTATTGCAATAATTTTTTTCCTCTTTTTGAATTATTCATATTTGGATATCAAATATTCCTACAAACCAATGCATTTAGGAATAATGAGTCCTGACTAGTTTCATTTTAACTCATTGTGCTTTCTGACCATATTATTATTATTAAATGACCTTCTATTCAGTCTGTTTCTATAATCCATAAATAGAAATTGCCTAATGAGCATCTCAAGTATTGCAGTGTCATTTCCATGGTTGTTTTTCCTACTCTGTGTTTGTATAGCTCTGATGACAGCACCATTTAATCCACAGCAACAGCTCTGCCTGCTTCCTCTCAAATCCCTTCCATGAATACAACCTTCTGCATTTGAGGCTGGAATCTTGTACCTTTACACTGAGTGGTTATAACATCAACTGAAGAATTAATCTGAGAACTTCAGAAGTTGCTCCATACCACAGAAACAGCAATAATTATTAGATTTTATGATGAAAGAGGAAAAAAAATTCCCTTTGCCTTGTTCTCATGTTCTACTTGAACAGGATTTGCATATTTGGTTTGCAAAGCAGCAGGGACAAATGCACTCTCCAGTGTACCCAATCCATTTTTACCTATTCCAAATAAAGGAGGTAGAGAAGAACAAAGGAGGAGATGCAGAGTTTCTCTCACTACCTGCAGTGATATAATATGAAGAAAATAATGTATGTTCCATGAGGAACCAGCAGAGTTCTGGAGGAGGAGAGGCAGATTCCTTCTAGAGGAAGTGTTACATGGTGACATTTTTGGTCAGAAGATAACAAGTGTATTAGTGAATATTTTACTGGCACATTGCCCTCACTTTCTATTTTGATTTCACACTGAGTATTATTTTTCTCATGTCACACACATCACTAAATCCTGAATTCAGGGAAGACCAAGGCAAAGCCTGCCTACCTTTCTGACATCCCAGAGAGACAAGGTCTTGTCAGCAGAGCTGGTGACAACGGTGCTGGAGAAGGGCAGGAACTCGATGCTGTTGACTGAGTTCTTGTGGCCACGCAGGGTGTACCTGCACCTCTCACTGCAAGAGAAGAAAACAGGAATGTGGCACCCTCTACTCAGGGTAATATCACCAACAGACAGCTTTAGGTGAATGCAGAAGACATCTTGTGCATCTCTGGAAAAATGAACACTGACAATGATTCCTCACCCAAACACTGCACCACAGAGACAGCTACAAACCCCAACCCATTGGTGTTTGCTTCCCAGTAAGGAAGGCTGGAGCAGGAAGGCATAAAGAAATGAGAAGTGGCTTTCAAAAGATTAAATCCTAAGGAGGAACAATCAAAGCACCGCTTTGTGTTCCCTGGGTGGATCCTCAAAAAATCTTGTTGATGCAGAACTGAAAGGGAATGTGGATTAAAAGTAGGATACAGACAGCACAGTTTGCTTTCTATAGACATGAAATTTCTTTTTTTTCAAAAGGTCTGAGAGACTGTGCTCACATGCACTCTGAAGAAAGCCAGTGAGTGCTGGCAATCTGGTTTTCCACTCAAGGTCTGCACAAAGGCTTAGAGAAAGCAAGGGGTGCCTGGGAGCTCTTTACTGAGGGCAAAGTGTTGTCTCTGTGGGCACCCCAAACCCCTTTTCCCTGAAGGAGAGGTCTCTGGCTACGGAGGAACCACTGCAGTGGCCACTGTAAGCTCCAAGTTCTTAAAGCAGAGGTGAGGGAACAGAGGTGCACCCCTGGAAATGAGGTGTTCATCATCAACTAACAGAAGTTAGCTCAGAAGTTCACTTCACACCTGTGAGCTGAAGTTCTTTCAAGGCTGAAGACACCCAGCCACTGCACCTTCTCCCAGCTGAGGAGTAACACCCTAGAGCTTTTGGGCTGCCTTTCTCACCTCCTTGCTTTGTTTTCTTTGAATGAGTTAATTTCTGGGACAACACTGTTGGTCCTTCTCAGCTGAGGGGATGGACCTGGTACAGATGGAACTCCAGACAAGAAACTTTTCCCATTGTAGGAAAGTAGACACAACCATGATGACACTGCTGTGGAGAATCAGTTCTCTCACCAAACAGCCTGACCTTGGGTGTACAGCAGTAATCCCAGGAAAGCTTTTTGGGTTTTGCTTTGCCTGCTGTGTACACACCAGAGCAGAACATTCCTTAAACTGGAGCTGAGGAGAAGAGAATGAAGAGCCCAAGGATGCCCCATCCAAACAACACAGGAGGTGACAGACAAATCTGGGATTACTTAAACTCAACAGACTGGCAAAGGCTTAACTCCTTCAGGAGAGTGTCAAGAGGGGGGATGATTGAAATAATCCAGGATCTATCACTCATTATTAAACAAGGGCATCACTCCATGATTTCTTCAGATATATGTAAAACTTAAATGTGCAGTGTTTGTATTGTTATATCCTGTGAAAACACACAGGTAGGGGAGCATAATGTAGAAAAAAACAATCAATGTAAACTCAGTAGCAGCTCTATCCTCTTTGTTCAGCAGAGTCAAAAATAGTATGAAAAAATAAAAGCCAACAACTCATCATAAATTACTGCAGCTTTCAGCAAGAGCTCAGAATCTTATTCCCTGCTCATGTGTCTGACAGTAGAAACACACCTCCCTGGAGCTGGCTGCTGAATATATCACTGGGGCTTGCAAATTACATTACTGGGTGGCTCCTAACAGAGAAATTTCTTACAATATTTATTAAGGAAGCTGTCAGCAGGGGGGAATTAAAGATGTGATTTTTCTTCCATTTTTTTTCCCTGCCTGTGTGTCCCCAGAAGGCTTTCAGAGCTCTTGCCAGTTCTGTACCACCAGCACAGGAGATCAGTGCCTGCAGTGAGAGCTGCAAGGTTGGGATGGGCACTGCCCTGAGCTCTGATCTAACCCAGGGACTCCTCTGATCTGTTTAGTGCTTTTCCATTTGCCACTCTGGAATGATATCCTGTGCTGAACACCAAGCCTGTCCCCACAAAGGCAGAGCAGAAGGGAAATAAGTAGCTTCTGAGGAGAAATATTATCCAGGAAATAGATTTCAAAGAAATATTAGATTCCACTGGTATCATTTTACAGAATCTATGTTTTTCTATTCTAGATAATACATTATATCACCCACTGTTATCTGTTATATAGACTACATGTATTATTTTGTCACAAGGACTCATTTTAAACTAGACATAAAGTGCTTGGCTGTTAGAACTAGGTGCACAAGGTATCTGATATTCATGATCACTTGATATACGATAGTAAAATAGCTTCAGTAAAATAATTCTTTTGTTTCACAGTCTCATGGCAATGTTTTACACCACAGATATGCCTTTTCCATCTCAGGTCTTACACTTTATTTGTGCCTAGGAATGCTATTTTTTAAAGGTGCCCAATCATTTCCAGCTTGCATGTTCCCATGTAAAGGCTCTGAGCTGCTGAACAGTTTGTGACAAGGAAAATCCTGCTGCATTTTTTTTGTGGGCACTTTGTATTTTTAAAAACATAAACAGCTTTCCATACCACAGTGTGAGAGTGCTTCCATTGGAAGAAAGGGGATAATTTCCTGTAATAACAAGGAGTGTCTATGCCCTCTTCAAAGGCTGGGGAAGAGCAATATCTTCAACCTGCTTGACTTGGGGTTGGGCTTGGGGTGAAAGAACACAGGAAAAGGGAGGCAGTTAAAGGAAAATGAGATATTTTGTTTGTCAGGCACTGATCTAAGATCTGGACTGTCCCAGGCAGACAGGCTGCAAGAACAGGCTTGTGAGAGATTAATTAGGTGCCAAAGCAGGAAGGCCCATTCAGAATCCCTCAGCAAGGTGAAAATGGAGTGGTGATGTGATGGACCATGACAGCAGCAGAAGGGAAGGAAATGATTTGCACTTTTCCATCAGGAACACAA
The DNA here is from genome assembly GCA_020466415.1 of Ammodramus savannarum pratensis. Lineage (NCBI taxonomy): Eukaryota > Metazoa > Chordata > Aves > Passeriformes > Passerellidae > Ammodramus > Ammodramus savannarum. Next base: position 4,101,021 of record JAHXMQ010012342.1, on the reverse strand, counting down.
ACACCCAGCCCTGATGCAGCCTCTCACCTTCCCACTTCCCTATCACTGCACTCTGATGAGCTCTGGCTCTTGAGATCTCATTTACCACTCTGGTAACCGACTGACTGAATATTTCTGAGAACCTTTCCCCAATGCTACATAAAATAAATTCATCTTTCCTTCCAGCTGAGACATAATTTCAGCAAGATTGTCTTGTACCAGCTATCTTCTGGCCAGAAAGGGCAACAATTTATCTAGATGTTCTTTTTCCATGAAAAAAGAAGTTGATGTGAAGGGTAGAGCATCACCCTGTTTTTTCATGGAAGCTCATGCTTCTATCCAATGGAATAAGTTTATCTACATTAGCATAAATCTGTAGTGTTTTTTTAATGGAAGCTCATGTTTCTATCCAATGGAATACGTTTATCTACATTAGAATAAATCTGTAGCTTTTCTTTTCATAGAAGTTCATGCTTCTATCCAACAGAACAAGTTTATCTACTTTAGAATAAACCTGCAGTGTTTTTTTCATGGAAGCTCATGCTTCTATCCAAAGGAACAAGTTTATTCACATAAGAATAAACCTTTAGTGTTTTTTCATGGAAGTTCATGTTTCTATCCAATAGTTTATCTACATTAGAATAAATCTGTAGTGTTTTTTCATGGAAGCTCATGTTTCTATCCAACGGCACAAATTTATCTACCTTCAAATAAACCTGTAGCTACTTGCACTGGGTATTTTTCTCATTGTGAACACAGAGCCTCATGGATATGAGCCTCACAAGCTCTGAACATCCTTGCTCAGAAGGCAGAGGGGATCATGTATGAACAGAAGGTTAAACACTTGCACAAATCTTGATGCCTCAAGAGGTTCCCAATAAATGATGTCACAAGATAAATGCTGCTCAGTAGTTTAGTATTTTGCAGATTGCATGCTAAAACATCACACAGACACCACTCCAGCCTTCATCCTTTCCCTGTGTTAGTACAGGACTAATTATGTTCAATGTTTTCTTTTTCTCTGCAGCCAATTCCTCTCCCTTAAATCCAGGTGAGATAATAATGTCCATCAATAAATCAGCCTTCATTCTACCTCACCAGGTCTGGATATTTCGTAAGAGTTTCAAACAAACCTAGATACTAATCCAGAAGCACATCTGTGCCAGGAAAGTTGGCTTCAATTAACCATACCAATATTGATATCATTAACTTAACAAATTGGGAAGATTTCATTTCTAGAGACTTCTCTTTTGAAAATCACATTCCAGAATGCTTCATTCAAATTCCAAAGGGCTTTCAGTAAAACTGCATTGAAAACAGAAGACATGAAAGATTTCCACTTACATAAGACTTCAGTGAACATTCCCAGGCTCTGCAAAAATGTAAAAGAGCAGCCAAAAAATGCACCAGAGACTGTGCAGTAATTGAAAGGGAACACAGGCAGTGGGTAGACCCTTCTTGCCCTGCATAGTTTCCCAGTAAAACTCAGGAAGAACAAAGCAGTGCCCAGCCTGCCCTGTCAGCCATGCAGCAAACCACAGCCACGAGGCACACAACATGTGGCCAACTCTTCTGCTGCTTGAGTGTTTCAAAAAACCACCCCACACATGCATGCTGGCAATCCTACAGAATTAGGAAATTTTCCCCCCCTGTTTCTTGGCTTTTTTTCTTTTTTTTTAAGGTTTCTATGTTCAGCTGTATTTGGAAAAATTGGGGGAGTGGAGTGGGATACCATTTCAGTGAGTGCTTAGGTAGTCACCATTACTTATTTTATTTCTGTCCCATATTGAGCCTCAGTTCAAGCATGGTAATTAAAACTACCTATACAGCCAATGAAAATTCATGAGATTTTGAGCTTGTTCTTTGGAGTCAGTGTCTCTCCCACGCATCTTTTTCAATACCTTCAGAGGAATTCATTAAATAATGAATTCCCAAACTGTACTATCTTTCCCCAAAACTGCTCTCTCAAATGCAGCAAACACTAAGCTAAACTCTCTCTCATGTCTATTGAGAAACATTCTTCTGTGTGGGCTACAATCACAATTTTCAGGGCAAGTTACACCAGGAAGTCTCCTACTGTGAAGGTGGACACAGCATTTCTGAGGAAGATTTGTAAAAACACACCACAACCAGCCTACAGTGCTCCTATTGAGCTGTAACTGGAACAGTCAAAAGGAGAATCTTTCTAACAAAACCTAACTCTATCACTTTTTCATAGTATGGCTCTATCTCCAAAATTTGTTTACATTTGGCATAGAACTTTCCTAGCCAAGATCAATGGCCAAGGATAGCAAATGGGCTGGCTAAAGACATTAAAATGCCAGTTTGGTTTATGCTGTTATAAATGCATCCTATCATGTCTTTACATTTTATGACCTCTATTTTATTTCTAGGTAGCTTCACATATGACACATCCAATTATTCATGTCAAGAATGTAAAACTGCCAGTATTTCAGTAAAACGTGCCTGCCATCATTTATGACAGTGATTTTTTTTTTTTGACCCATTATTTCACTAAATGTAACACATTTTCTGAGACATTGACATGTGAGGACACTTACTCTAGAAAGTACATTTGTCTCTGAAAAGATACACGAAAGTATGATGCTGTCAATATGAAACACTTTGTTTGATTATTACTTCTACTGAAGAAAATGGAACTCTCTTCCAATTGTGAACATTCATTTGTGCTCTCTCTCAAACCAGCGTTTGACACCTGGAAAATGCAGTGCTAAAGGAGACATTACTGCAGCTCCTGTGACAATGCAAACATTTCTCCTCTAGTATTTAGAAAGAAATTACAAATTTAAACCTTCTCTGTGTAATTTATTTTCAAATTTAGCACTTGTGGAACGTTTTAATCTCTGCAATCTAAGTGCTCTGCCAAACAAGGAGCAATCCCCTGATTTAAACAAAGCTCCAAGTCAGGCTTTCCCTGGCAAGGATCAGTTTGCAGAGCTACTCATGAGTTTCTCAATCTGGTGAAATCTGGTGTCAGCTAATTTTAATTTTTGCACTTTTTAGGTTCACATTGAGCAGAAGTGGGATTCAGTATTAAACCCATCAGGGGCTGAACCACACGGGCACTGTGAGCTGTCCCAGTCCTGCTGCAAGCAGCACAAGCTCTGCCACTGATGGCAGGAGGAGCAGGATGAGATCCAGCTCTGTCACCACAGGAGCCTGACAGCTCACACTTTGCTCTGGTGCACAGGAAACTGAGCATGTAAAAGGAAACAGATCTCTGAAGGGGGATGGACCTCAATGGTAAGTGCAAGGGTGTGATTCTCCCCCTTCCTCTGTCCTTGTCTTCCTCCTTCTACCAAAAGCAAAGAAAAACTTCCCAGCTAGGAAGGTTTAACCAAGGAAGAAAGAACCCCAGACATGATACATATATTTCATTAGTGTCTTCTAGGCATATAAACAAACATTCCTCATCTGACTCAGCACGTTTGTAAGTCTGCTGTAAAATCCTGTAACATCCTTTTCTCAGACCTCCTTGTGAACAGTTGTACTGTTAAAACACAGAGCCTCTGAACTGGATCAAATTGTGTCTTTCCACTGACAGGACATAAGTCAATGTCAACAGTTACATTTTTGACTTGCTTGGTAAGTTTTTAAAACCTGCAGCAGTTTATTTTTGAGAGGGCAGATTTCCTCTCTGAGATCAATCAAGGCTCTTTTGCCCTCCCTTTTCAGGAGCTGAACCAAGCACAGAAGCTTTTCTTTAACACCAGTTTGTAAAGACTCAACTCTCACCAGCTCTGCTGCAGCTCCTGCTGAAAACTACATAAAAGCCACCAAGATTTAGTAAGTTAAGAGATTCCACCTGCTGTAAGAGTTAACTGCAGTCCCAACCCTCTCCTGGCCTGCTGGTGGAAGGAACACCCTGGACTTTGTGCTCACACAGGATGCACCCACACCTCCAGGTACTCTCCAGTCTGCTCCAAATTTGTCTTACACTTGTTGTGAGCCCCCACTTTTAGCAAAAGTCCAAGAGAAGGCTGAAGGGCAGTGTCTGAACATGATGGTCCTTAAACGTGGGTATCACTGAGTACACCTCGTGCTCCCAGCCCAGCCTCACACACTTTGGGGCTCACTCTTGTGAGCACCTCCAGAGGGTTAAAGCCTTCCCACAGCAGGGAGGTGGTCAAAATCTTGTCTAATCCTTCCCTTCCCATTCCACACCCTCTCATTCCTTGGTGCTTCCTCATTTGTGTGCTGTTAACAAGATACTCTGTCAACAGCAACACCCAAACAGGACAGGAAAGCTATTTTATTGTGTTGGAAATTCATTTCATCTCCAGGGACCATACCTCCTTACATATTTTGCTGTTTTAAAAATGACTTTGTCCCATTTCTATAACTTGAAAGAGCCTCTTTGGCAAATAATACACAGAAAGGGAAAATTGAATGTACCTGAGAACAAAAAAATACAAAAAGCCACATGCAGAAAAGAAAAAGAGGGCAATGCATTACGTTAAATGAAGTCTGATAGCTTGAACTTCAGATTCAGCGAGGTCTAATAGTGAGGGACATTTGGCAAAATTCCCCTAATAAATTTATAATTAACCAGCAGAAAGCAAGGCTCCAGTCAGATTTCTATTCTGCAGTGAAATTAGATAACAGCCAAATAATCACAGTCCTTGAAAGAGAGTGCTGTGAATGCAGGAGAAAAAGGCAGCAAAACTTCATGCCTTACCTTTGGGATTGAAGTGCTTATTTGCCTCAATTCCTGGTAATTTATGTAACACACTCTGTATTACTGGAAAAGTAGCCAATTATAACACTGTATTTATTTTTCTGGCAGAGCTCTACTGTGTGTATTTAAGTAGAAGCTGTGTGTTTATTGAGCGTGTGGAAACTTCCTCTAGCAGGCAGACACCAAGATGCAGCACTGAGTATAAAAATACTCTCAGACAAAAAAGCACAAAGTTTTGAGGCCACCACTGCTTGCTGTGGTGTTGGACACGGCCCTGGCTGCATGATGCCAGCCTGGGAAATGTTAAAAACTTTATTTTTTACCATATTTCTGTATAAAGTGCACATAGAAGGTGGTAGGGTGAGCTTTACAGAAGGAAGACCCTCCCTGTGCCATGGTTGGTTAGAACTCTCTGGCACAAATAGGCAAAAAAGAAATATAATCAATTACCTTTTGGTGCTTGATTGAGTCCAATACTACCCTAACTCAGGATCTATTTTGATAAAAATTGAGAATACTAAATATGATTGACAATAGCTTTATATGTTTTTGTGAGTGAAAAGCCCAAGTTATTAAATTAATAATATTCTACTTAGGCTTATTAGAAGGTGTGAAAACTTTGCCAATAATCTATCTCCTTTTTTATTGGCTTGAAACATGAATAATGAATCTGCTCATTATTACACTGAAGATTTAGTCTCTTAATGTCTTGCATTTCTTTGAACAAATGAAGTGTTCTATGAGAAGTATTATTATTTGTATTTTCTGATTCTAGATGAAGGGGTTTTAGTGTGAAGCTTTAATTTTTTTAAAGGAAAGATAAAACAGAAAGACTGAAGGACTTAAAATCTCTACTTAAGAAATAGTCTATGGTCATTCTGTAAGATTGTAATATATTCTTCAGTCCCTTTTGCTATCTAGACTTGGCTGTAGCTCATCAAGGTATCTTTAAAATCTCAGTGCTCAACACTTGATTGTTGGCAGCACAGGGCACATTTCAGCTCATAGCAACAGCTGTTGTTGTTGTAAAAGCTCACTTTCTATTGAAATTGAGCTCCAAACCCAATTTGCTAACTTATTTCTGCAATTTTAGTTTGAACAGAAGCCTGTTACTTACAATCCAAATTTTTCAGAAGTGAGATGAATTTTTATAAGTTTCAAATTTGGATTATGTTTCATTTGAGAAGGACTGTACTTCCCCAAGGTTAGAGTTAGGTCAACAAAAATGACTTTGGAAGTCATGGGACAGAAGATAATTTAGGCTTTTATATACAAAATGTAGATTTTAAGTGCCCTTTTCATCAGCTTGGTCAAAACAGACCAAGTCAATGGCAAGGTCCTGCTTGAAAATGTGCCTAACAGAGTGACACCAGGGAATGATCTAAAGTAATCCTGGTTTAATTAGCAATTCTCACCCCAGCTGCCAGTCAGAAATGACACACTTGTTAATACTACTCTAATGGGAATGTTCTGTGCATTCCCAGAACATCTGTAACACAGCTGTGGGACCTGGTCTCACATTGGTACCCACTCTGAGCACCATGCAGGAGCACACATCCCGCATTCCATATTTCAAAATCCAGGTTTAGTTCTTTCCTCTGCCTCTGGAAAATCAACACCCATGTATCAAACCATCCGTTTGTGGCTATGGCTTCTAACTTTTCCATCAAGTCTGTCTGCATGCAGAAAATAAATTCCATCAGCCAAAGGAAAAGCTTTGTGCAGCTGGGTGCTCCCAGCACCGACACGATCTGCAGCGGTTCCCCTCCAGGGTCAGCTCTTGTATTTCACAGTGATGGAATAAAATGCTGTTTCAATCCTTCAGCCAGGAACTAGAACACAAACTCCTTGGAAATGCCTGTGCCTCCCTTGCAATATACAAAAAACAAGCCACCAGAGTCCCAAACCTCAGTCCAGGAGCAAGGTACACCCAGGTTCAAAAAGGTACATGGTAATTCTTAGATTATTTTTTGACTCTGACCCTTGCTCAGCACTTTCTGCAAATCAAGTTTCCTCAGGGGATTATTTTGTTGGACAGGTGAAGACAGGAGCATCAGAAATCACTTATTGAAACCCAGAGCCTTGTTTCATGAAACAATTATCTCCTCCCCCTGCAGGCTCAGGGTCTGAGCTAATCAGATCAGCCAGGCTCAGGAATAATGAAATAGCTGTAACCCATTGAAGCAGGGCAGGACAAGCAGCGTGTTTGCTGCTCAGCAATTCTGCCTCTGAACAAGCAAAGCCTCTCCCCTGTGACAGTGGGCTCTCCTCAATTACCACATCAGCTGACATCAGGGCTGAGCTCATGGCCTGCTCCACACTCCATATGAAGCTGTCATCATTTTATTATTTGTGTCTTCTTTTTTTCTTTTATTACAAGGAATTTACCTCTGAAACTACTGCCTTTTCAGGCTAACCCTGAACAAGTAAATGCAGATGTCTCAATCCCTCCTTGCTTTTGAAAGACAACAGCACACATGTGTTTTGATGGATCATTGTCAAGTGATTTCATTTTTTGTGTCCTTATATTAAAGCTTATGTGAGAGCTATTTGAACAGGTTATTTTGCAGTTTTAAGCTTTTGCTGTTCAAATAAAATATTGTGGAGAAGATGAGCTATCTGCACTCCACATTCAGATGCCCTTTATGGTGCATTCCAACCACCCTGAAGAATTTGTTATTTCTTTTATTCTCTTCCTTGTCATCATTTATTTCATTCTTCTACACGATCATGTTAATAAATAAAGAATATGGCATTATATGCACAACTACTGACTGGTGAGACATAACACAGAAAATAACAAATATGACAAGGAAAAACAAAATTTGAAATATATTTTCACCAGAAGACCAGATAAACTTACTACAGTATGCTGGAACACATATTTTCTTTGTGAAGCTAATCTGATCTATTGCTTCTGAAAACTACCAGACAAAGTAAGAAAGATTTGTTTTTAACAACAGTTTAAGTCTGTAACAGTGGATAACAGCACACTTTTAAAAAATGTCACTCTTGTAACACTAAAGCCCAAAATACCTTGCCAAAGCCTACAATGCTCATCCCACTAAGCTCTTCCATGTCATGTTCTTTATAAGTTTACATATTTAGGATGAGATTTCCAAGCTGCCTGGACAGTGCAGAGTCTGAGATTCCTGCAGCTGTTGGGTGCCCAAATAATGGGATTTTCCCACATGACAATGTGGCCACACCAACATATTTTCAATCAACCCCTCGGGCTCTTTGAAAGCTCCAACTCTGGGTGTATTAAATGGAGGATTGGGGTTGAGCAGCTGCTGAGGGAGAACTTTTCCTGTGAACTTGTTTAGAACTTGTTCTGTGCTGTCACCAGAATCAGGGAGCAGATGATGAGGAGAACAAGGGTCTCTCTTCTGTTTGCTGCATTAAATTGCACAAAGGGTGACCCAGGTCTGCACTAGCACAAAATTCTTGCCTTTCTTCAAAAAAAACCACCAGTGTTAGAAAACTACCAAAAAAGGGAAAAACTGAAACAAGAACTATAGAGGAGGCCAGCAGAATAAATCTAGAGAACTCAACTATGTCCACACAGTTGCCATAAAACTGACTCAAACCAGCTTTTAGCTCTCAAAAAAACAACAAAACCCCCTGTACCCCCAAAACCCCTAAAACAAACCAAAGCTTCACCATTATTTTACCTCAGGATCCATTTCTGGTCTAGCTCATAGTGATGAAATTCTATATAGGACAGAGAAAGCAGTACTGGCTTATGTCATAATTTAATTTCACTACTTTTTAATTTTTTTGTGTATTAAGTTAGTATTTTAAAATTTATTTTTAATATATTTCTTCTATGTCTTTAATCCCAACACATGTACATAAAAAGCCCTGTGACTGTTGTTGGATGTTAGTTTATTTTCCTGCACATTTTAAATTTACTGAAACTTCTTTAGACCTATTAAACAAGCAAATTCTTTTTGAAAACAGTACAACAAGGCTGAGATGCAATAAATATAAGCACTTCAATACTTAAGTGAGGAAAATGAATTTCAGTGTGCTTTCAAATTGGTTTTCTTCAGTGTAGAGTTTCTTTATTTGTCCAAATGAAATGGATTTGAATGGGTGGCAGCTTTAAGGAGTTATATAGCACTATTCAATGGCTTTGTGAACTTGGGAAGGGATTATGAATAATGGATTTGCTGTGCTCTTAGACATGGAGCCACAACAAAACCAGTGCCATTGGTATTTCTCTAATGGGCATCTGCTGGAGTGAAGAATAAGGAACCTGGTCCACCCACTGAAGCTACAGGTGCAGGAATGTTTGTTTAGTTCCTGAACAGAATGGGAGGAGCTGAATTCCCAGGGATACCTCCCACCACTCCCCAAAAAGGGAGAAAAGGGCTGGATTTCCCTTTGCCAACAGCTGGAGGAAGGAAAAGACTAAATTGAAAAACACAAGCACAAAAAATAAGAGTGATTTTGTCTCCTCCTTACCTAGATGTGAACAGTTTGGTTTAGTTTCCTTTTTGTTCCAACTTTCCCTGTTAACAGCATGATTTTCCATCAATATATTTATATTATAATATATATATATTACACCTGTCTAGTCCCAGTGTGCACACAAAATAAGTGTCACTGGATGAGAAGAGTCTCCACTGTTCTCTCCAGGGAAAGAGAGGCCTTTGCAAGTCACTACTGAAATCTTCAGCTGCACACAGCAAAGCTCAGTTTACAACTGAATATGTAATCAAAGTACTGTCAAGCCATGAGTGATAACCTGATATGGATCACTTAGAAGGCTGACACACTTAGAATTAGGTTTTCATCAGCCCACAGTGCCAGCTGCTAACTTCACACCTTGTATCTCAGTGTTCCCAAACCCTCATTTCAATCTTAACCTTCCAAAGTCAGCTAAGATCTGAATTACTATGAAACAAACCCTGATATTAAAAATAAAAATAAAAAAAATCTAAAAGGGGCTTTTAAAGGAGCAGAAGATCACACACAGTATTTTTACATTTTCCTTTGAATTTCAGAGCAGGGATATGAGTGTGACTACAGCTGTGTTCCCAGTGTGCAGCAAACTCCCGTGCCCTTTATGCCACAGAAACACTCTGTGACCGTCTGCTCTGCATTAAATAATTCACAAATTTTGTTGACATTTTACTGCAGTCTCCATATTAAGATTCCATTATCTAGAATGTTTGTGTTGGTGACAGAAATATGCTTAAAAGAGCCACTTAAATATAAAGATATTCATTGGGTTTGCATCAAGTGGATAATTCCAATACATATTTAATAGGTTTCCCACAGACACACGCCTTTGCAGGCTCTGAGTTCAGTAAATAGATGCATAAAAATTGTCTTGCAGATGGTGAATTGATTCCTAGCTGGGAAAGACATTGGTCAGCCTAGAACAAGATTTTTGTGTGATGATGTGTCTCAATTCACATCAGAAAACCTACAAATACTGAAGTGCACAAGGGAAATTGCCAACATTTTTATTTGCTTCATCCTGATCTTCATCACCTCCACCAAGGTAAAATCCCCCCTTATTTTCCTGGGAAGTGTCAGAGGGGTTGTGTCTGCTGTATTCACAGGCTTAACCACTTGGATCATGTGGGAACAGATCTTACAGCTCTCAGTCTGCTTGAGGATTTGGAGATCTGTCTCAAAGAATAACCCACACCAGAGAAGCTGTGTTAATTGTGTGAGGTCCAACAACTTAGGGAAGTGGAAGGAGTGAGGACAGAAATGAGCCCCAACTTTTTGAAAACTGCCCCAGAGAAAAGAAATCACTGTTAGGCTGGGAACAGTATTCACATTTTAAGGAAGTACAAACAAAATTCAGTGTCTTCCAACATCAATTAAAGAGCCAGGGCACTTTTTTTGTATGCAAGAATTAATTGTTAAAGGACTAAGATGCAACTTGTGTTCATTTTCCAGCTGAGGCTAATCAAAGATGAATAGAGTTTGCTCTAACAGGATGCACAACTACAGTTCCACCACTTGGGAGAGAAAATAATCTTGTGTAACATCTGAACCCTTCAAAGGAAACAATAAAAAGGAAGAAAAATAAAACCCAAAAGCATCACACACAGATATGTCTGAAGACTGCCTGGAGCCAGAGGACAAGAACTCAGAAAATTACAAGAGGAATTTACATGCATTAAGGCACCCACTACAGCAGATTCTTACTTTGAAATCAAATGACCAATGCATCTGATTTCAAACCAGGAGACATGATCAGCTCAAAATAGCTCACATTCAAGTGGATATGTGGATATTTCTGTCAGAGTATTGTTGCTTATGAATAGTAAGATGTATTCCTGCTCTTTTTTAGTTCACTGGGAGACAAGAAGAGAAATAACCTACAATTACCTGTGCTACAGCACATGGGGATTTTGGGTGACTTGATTGTGGAGCACAGACTGTGTGTGTATTATTTGCACTAACTGGTACTGACAGGACGTGGGAGTGATGATGGAGATACATAATTTTAATGAGCTGTTGTCTTCTCTGAGTTCTGTAATAATATCTGACACTTTTCACTGCTCTGTGAATGACTCTGTTGGTACAATTAATTTCTGGTTTGGTGGAGATACTGTAAGTCAGTATTTCCAGGAAAACAGCTTAGGTAAAGAAAAGCCTGCCAGTAATGAGTGACTGTAATGTGAGGGAGACAGAAAACACCTGGATAATGAGCCTGGATGTGGAGTGGAAAACTATAATCTGACTTCAGTTGTGCTGAGTGCCTGCAGTGCTGATCCTTTGCATTTCAGTTCTGAATCTAGGACAGTGGAAACACCCTGTCAAGATCTGACTAACATTTTGCAGGCTATAATACCTGCACACTTGCAAATAGGAGAAAGAGAGAAAAAAACAGTGCCTGAGCTTCCTCCAGTGCACACAGTCCCAGCAGAGTCAGCTTTTTGGACCTGCCAGCTGCTCTGGTTAAGGTTTAGTGGAAGGAAGCCTCAGTTTTACCTCCCTCATTCCTCCTGCTCCTGAAGTAGCTTGCAGGGAATTGAGGAGGTATTTGGACTAATGAGGGACACCAGGCAAAAGGTGTTCAACTTCCAGAGGAGCACATTTCCTCACCAGCTCAAATAAAGCTTCCTTCTGTCCAACAGGAGCCTCTCAGCCAACTGCACATGATTTAGGAAATCTGGCCTGAAGGAAGAGAACTAGAACATAAAAAAACCCCAACAGCTGCACCTATTATGTTTTTCCCAAGCCATACTGAATGCTGAAACAACAGAAGCAAGGAAACTTCTGGGATCAGAAAATTATACACCCTTTAATGTAAATCAAGTGCAACTTTCTCATCTAGCTCTTCATAAAAGAAATACTATGTAGCTAACTATGGTAGAGTTCAGGTAGGCCTACTCAGAAATCTCTGCAGACATTTTAGAAACCAGCTCTATTTACAGCTTAAGTTAAAAAAAAAAAAGTAGTAACTTGATTTTTTCCCTTATCCATTAATCAAAAACTGTGATGTGCAGCTCAAGACCAGTAGCAGAAATCAGAAAGCAAAGCACTTACATTTCTGTGTATTTAATGCTTTAGGGAAAAAAGTCAAGATATTCCTAACTAAAAAGAAAAATTATCACTTTAACTACTATGATCTTCAAATATGCCTCCTATGTACAGGCTAAATTGCCACAGATGGTTCCAGTAAAAGCCAGAGAGAAAATGGATTTATCTAGACCAGAAGCCAGCAGTGACCACTACAAATATTTCAGAAGTTACACTCCTGACATGTTTTACAGAGTAATTAATAATCACATTAATAAACATCTATCTCTCATGGATCTATATATTATTACTGAAAATCCAATAGTGATTTTCTTTCTTCCCACCCAGTAGGAAGATTTGAAGACAACTAATCTTGGCATATTTTTATCATCCCCAAGGAATGGAAAGGCAGGGGTTTGATGATGGCTTCAGTTGCTGGCCTTGAGTAAAGCCCTTCCCCTCTTTGTTTATTCACCAGATGTAAATAATGGGATGGTTGCCCAGCTTAAGCATTCTATGGGCATCACCTAAGATTTTTCTGGCCTTTAGGACTGCAAATATGTGACCACAATAAACATTTCTCATTGTTGATGCATGTTGCCTCATATAAAACCCACTATGTGATTTAAGTTTACAACATTGAGTTCAAGCTACACTTCCTGTAAAGTTTTGTACTTCAGGCTTCATTTTATCCAGTATTATGAAGATTTAGCAATATCTTCCCCCTAACTGAATAGCTCTGCTTTGAATATAATCTTTTCCTTGATAATTCACATTTTCAAATTGATTTTTTACAATTGGCTCTCTGGGAATTATATCAACGAAATTTTAGACATTCCTGATCCTGAAAAATGTGTTATGGAATTGTAGCATAATTATAAATTTGGAGACTTGGGCTTAGGCTTGTATTTGATTAGAAGGATTAATAGCAGCTTGTCTCTCCAGTGCTCCTTGGAGGATTCCAAAGGGAATTCTCCTTTATCAAAATGGCAAGCACTTCCTGCTCTGCTGTCAGGAGAGACATTACAAACTACCCAAAAATGGTCCCTCCACATTTCCTCTGAGTTCTTCTACCTGCCTTCTAATTTCCTGGAGGACATTTGTCTTCTCTGAAAACAGATTAGCTGCACTCTTACTGGAATCAATTAAATGTGGGATCTGGCCAGAAGAGCCTGTGGCTTGTGTCCCACTGAGCAGCCACTCAGACACCTCAAATGGGCTATCTGGACAAGGACTGGCTACACACACTCACCCTGATTCAAAAAGTGAAAATACAGCTCCAGTTTGAAACTAGGAAATCTTTGGGTTACATCTGAGGTGATTTTTCAGGATCCTGATATGGATGCATTTGGTGTGGTGAAAAAAAACCTACAAATCTGTGAATAAATAATGCATTTCAAAGCTGTCCATTGCCTAAGGGAAAAGGAAGAAAAAGAAACAGAGGATGAATGCCTAGGATGGCAGGAGAAGCCAGGCTAAACCCTGGGCTCTGATAGCACCAAGCAAAGAGTGTGACCAGTCCACTTGGCTACTCCAGCTACATTAAATCATTACTTTAGTGAAACTAAATAAAAAACCCACCCCAAAGCATAGCAGCAGTTTAAAATCAACTTAACCATGTCTTGCACAGCACACTCAAGATGTGTATTAATAAAACACAGGCAGTGCCATCATTGCATGATATCATATCATGGTATCATTCCAAGAAAGCTGTAGCTGACAAGGGGCTTCTAATTAAACAAAATCCATTCCTGCTTCATTTCTTTAAATACTAACCCTAAATTTTCCAAAATTAAATGCTTCCCATGAAAAGAAACAAAACTATAAACAGCAGTTACCAAGGGGAGAGAAGTCACAACAGGAGATAATTTTAATAGGGGCATTGGAGCAAAAGAAGGAATTATTTATTTAAACTAGTAATTAATGTCAGATACATCTGACACTTGGGCAAAGAAGTGAGAATGTTCAGTCTTGTTGCAGAGAAGCAAAAAGTGTCAACAACTTTTTTTGTATCTCTGGAAATAAGTAAAAAAAATATATTAATAACACCTCAGTAACAGGACACTATCCTGGTTGTACAGGAGAATCAACAATAATCACTATTAGCCACTTCTAACATTTACACCTGAACAAATGCACCAAAGGATAGAAATCATGTTGGAAGACACTGAATTGTGTTTGCACTTCCTTAAAATATGAATAAATACTGTTCCCAACCCAAATAGTGATTTTATTTCTCTGGGGCAGTTTTCAAAAACTTGGCGCTCATTTCTGTCCTCACTCCTTACACTTCCCTTTACTCCCTTTTTACATTTTAAAATTTTAAAATAAAATTTGATTATGGGAGAAATTTCCACGAGTAGACACAAATTGCCATGTTAATGGAAAAGGAAAATAAATGAGTGATGGATTAAGGAACCAGAAATGGCTCCAATTCACAAACACTTCCTCACCCTGGGCTCTGCTGCAGGACAGCACAATTGCATTTCTTCCTGGCCTAATTCCACATAGTTTGAAAGGAAGTAGAGAAAAATGGAGAACTGGTCTAATGAGTGCAGAATGGATCAACTGGAGAAAACCAATTCTGGCTGTTCTGACTGCTGCAAACAATTTCTCAGGCTCAAAGCATAAATAACAATGTTTGCATTTAACATTTGGTGTGGAGCATATGTCTGCAGAGCTAAACAACCGCCTGTGTTTACATGAGATATATGATGCTCTGCTTGATTTGCATATCACACATCAGGCTGTAAATCTCTGATGATATTTACCACTGGATAATTGAAATTAATCCTGCCAAAATGACTTTGACAGTGCTGAATTTATGGTCTGAGAAAACACCCCTGGAACAGGCTGCTGTGCTGGAACATAACTGGCTGCATATTTTCAACCTGAGCTATGCTGCTGCATAAAATCCTGGCCACAAATGAGAAACCTCTCCCTTTCTTCTCCAACTTCCTATTTCCATAATCATTAAAAAGTGGGGAGAATTTTCAAGGTAGCAGATATGTCCCTGTTTTGCTGTTTTGTTTTGGTTTCATTTTTTTCTAGCCATGGCAGGCACACAAGTTACCTTTCTTCCCTGCACTCCCCATCCCAATGTTACAACATTTTCTTTTTAATTCCCTTTAAAAGCAACCAATTATCCCAGCAGAAAGCATCAGGAGGTTCCAGCAGCAGAACTCAGACTCCCTTGAGTCCTTCAGTTACTCATATCATGGCTGTGTCTCAGCCTGTGTCTGTGTTTCCAGAGAAAAAGGAAGGGGCTTGGATTTTTCTTTCTTTGCTTTCTGTTTTATTTCTTAAGCTCAGCTTGTATCTTTAAATAGAAGGCACATAAGTTGTCTAGAACACAGTTTACTACAATGCTACCTCACATTATCCTCCTAGTAGGAATGTCATTTGTGGCCTGATATATGATTGAAATGTTCATTACACACAGCAGAAAAACATTTGTGAATAATAAAAACCCCCAAACAAACAAAAACCCCAGCAGTAATTTCATGTTCTAAGAAAATAAAATTCAAATATTTAGTAGATAGAACTTTCTCATCATTGGCAAAGAATTATAATTTATTAAATTGTAATTTATTAAAACTACTGGCAACCTTTTCCTATTCAAGAGATGTTAAATCTTGAATTCTTTGGACTCCAATAAAGGCTTTGATGATTGTGCAAGTTATACCTTGGATTTTGGTGCTAAAAGCTAGCAAAGAGCCTCCCCAGTTTCTCACACCAAGTTTGCAACTACAGAGAATACTCTATATTTTCCAAAAGCAACATTTATAGAAAAGTATGTACCTAATGTATAAAAGTGGCTTTTTTGAAACTCAGGAATAAAAAAACAACTGTCACCCACTACAGAAATGGATGTCTTTTTATTTGCAGCATTTTTTAAAAACATACCTCTTTCAGAGAGGTGCCAGTGATAACTCTGACATCCTTCTTGCTTTTCTTCCCCTACAATCTGCTGCTTTCCAGGCCCATTCAATTTGAAAGCAGGCATCCATCCAAATATGTAATATTAAGGAAGAAAGACAGCTCTCATTTATAAAATCTTAATTCCTTGTTAGTGGAAAGAATAAAACCACCAGATTAACTGTGATCACTGATTATTATCCTCCCACAAGAATGTTATCTTGGGCTCTGTCCCCTGCTCAGAGCTTGTGGCACCTGTGATGCCCTGTGAAGGCTGACCTAGAGCAGAGGCTGGGCAAAGTTAAAGAATAAAGCAAGGATTTATTGAAAGACCTAAGTGGATCCACTTTGGGCAGCACAAGAGCCCAGCCAGGGCTGCACCCAAGATGGACCAAAATGGTCACAAAATGGACAACTGCTATGAGGTCCCTCACTTTTATAAGTTTTGGTCCATTTGCATATTGGAGTTAATTGTCCAAATACAGCTCTAGATTATGAAGTCCCATCCTTCTTGTTTTTCTCCCTTCCTTCCACCATTGTTTGTGCTCTTGGACCTCAGATTTGGATCATTTGTCCTTGGTCCCCAGCTAGAGAAGGAATTGTTTGTCTCCCTGCTCTGTGAAGAGAGCTCACCATCCCCTAATATGAAGCTCAGAACTGCACACTAAAGCACCACAGAATGTGAAAAATATAAAAGCCAAAACCTAAGGCATCACTTGGACAGAGAGAATGCTGATGATGGCACCTGGATGAGCACCTGTTCTGTGGGATTGGGGAGACAAGTAACTTTCCAAGCATCATAAACCATGGAAAGCCTGCTCCTTGTCCCTGCTGCCAGGGAGGCTGAAGGAGGGCACACATTGCTGTGGTGGCCAGCCCAGCTGGTTGTGCTCACACCAGAGAGCTCCAGGCTCGTGGCACATTCCAGGGGACACCCTGGGACAGCTGGGATTAGTGCTGCACATTCAGCCAGGTAGCTCAGCAGGCAGCACTGCCAAGCCCAAACTCACTGCTGCCTCTTCTGTAGAGCAGCTCCAAATCTAACAGCAGCAATTTAACAATCCAATGGAAACCATCAGCTCATTCATCTGTCCATAGCCTTCCCTAATTTCCAAATCTTGCTATACATCCTGCACAGGCTGATTTTTCACTTGAATGAGCCAACATGGGCATCAGGCCCAACTGCAGCTGAGTGTTCTGCAGAACCAGGATGGCTTAAGCTTGAAACAGCCACATTGTCATCAAACCCCTTGTAGAGAAGATCTTCCAAAGTGTGTCATTTCTGCACAGCCCTCATTTCATATTAAATACCAACACCACCTACAGCTCTACAAACTCACCTGAGCCGACCAGCAGAACTCACATGGTTTTGTTCTGAGGCAATGCAACAGCACCTAGCACATGGCTTTTACTGGGAACACCCCAAAACCCAGCAGAGAGAACTCCCATAGGGGTTGGGGTTTTTTTATACTCTGAATACACCTTATTTTAATCAGAATATGTCACATCTTTATACCACTTCCTGCTGCCTGTAGGCACTGAGATTCTGCATGGATAGTGAGCCTTTCACATCATGGCTGGATGTTACTCTCTTATTTTCCCAGGCAAAGCACAGCTCAGATAGACTGGAGGCAGAAATGGGAGGTGGTGATGAGTGTGAGTGGGAGGCACCATGGGCTGGTGGTGAAGGTTTGCTTTGATTCCTCTGACTACAAAAGCTTCCTCAGTAGAGAAAGCATTTTCAACTGTCTAAACAAAACCTTTGTCTATGCAAATTCAAACCCATTCTGACATAAAATTAAAACTATTGTTAGTATTATTTTTAAAGGTCATGAATATGCCTTAAGGGATGATCAAACCATTAGAAATATACAACAGGTTAAGAAAAGAGTTGACAATACATTAGATTTTTTGCTGTTTCCATTTCTAAGGAATACTGACCATTAATTCTTATTACTGATAGCAGTGGTGACCATTTCTATTATAAAAGCAACCTCTCAGCTGGCTTGAACTTTGCCAAACTTTAACTAGTTGGTATTTTTTTTCCCCAAAATAATTTGGAATAATTCATGAAAGGAGGGGTAGTTATCCCATTTTGAAAACAATATTTTTAATATCATTTAATGCTTCTTCAATTCATGGTTTGAAAGCAAGACTGGAAATCCAATACTGACAGAGTTTTAATTAACTCTCAATGGAATCTGGATGAATTGCAACAGTTTGAAAAATCTCCAATAAGAGCTCACTGCAGCTGCAGAGACTGGGGGGGATTTAGGAAAAAGGAACAGAAGAAGAAATTTTCTCTTGCTTTTTCAGTGAAGCTTCTTCCCCTGCATTGGCCAACAATCATGAAGGGGTATTTTACCTCATTCAAATGCAAAGGAAGTAAAAGACCAATAGGAAATGGAAAAATCCATTAGGACAGGATAACAAAGAAGCAGGGAAAAGGCCTATAGGATTGGAAACTTCTCTGTGGACTGATGGCATTCAGCTGTTAATGATCAGACCTAGCACAGTACAGTAATTCAGGAGTCTAGTTTGTAGAGAGATAGTTTGGAAAGGGATAAATCCATCCCATTTCTTTAAGGGGTAAGTTAATCAAAACTGAAGACAACTGGAGAGAGTTAAGGAACTAATAATTAATTGGTAAGCACAAATACACTGATATTTTAAAAGCGCCTTCATAAAAATGCATTTGCCTGGATAACAAAGAAGGTATATGTTGATTTATTAATCAAGAGTCACCTTGCTGAAAAACAGATAATGACTAAAATAAATTTCCACTTGGCTAACCTTAGAGTGTGTTGTATACTTATGAGGTTGAAACAGCATATAGAAAACTGACTGAGAGTTTTATTCAGTTACTTATTCAAATTACATATCCAAGTTCCACTAAGCTCTTCCCTTAAAACCCCCAGCAGTGAAGAATAATGGATGCCAAGTGAAAGCATGTAAAAGCAAATACTTTCTTTTTGGCACTATGATAATTTAAGTCCTTCCCAGCTCCCTTTATCTAGTAAATCCCACAGAGGCTGATTTTTCCAGCACTGCCTTTGATTCCCTCTGCTCCCCGAGTGAACTCCATGAATGGATTGGGGGCTAAGCCACACCCCTGGTTAATGAAGGTATGGATTAGCGAGCACAGAGCCCCCGTACCTGTTGACATCCCAGATCTTGCTGGTGCAGTCGGCGGAGGCAGAGGCCACGAAGTCCCCGCAGGAGTGCCAGGAGCAGCCACGCACGGCGCGGGAGTGGCCCCGCAGGGTCAGGATGCAGCCGCTCCGCGACAGGTCCCAGAGCCGCACCGTGGTGTCACCGCTCGATGTCACCAGCTGGGTGCCACTGCTCCAGGAAAAAAACACGTCTGAGCCAGGAGACAGATGAGAAATGTTCAGGCAAAATAATTCAGTTCTTTTTGAAAAGATATGTTAAGTTGTATTTGTTGGTTTTACCTTAAATACATATGAACAAAAATGATCTTTGGAAATGTTCGTATTTTTACTGTGCATGGTTTTCTGACATGCTATGGATGAAGTGGCCACATGTGGGAACCCAGGACATCCCTCTGGCTGTCCAGGACAGCCAGGACCCTTGCCAGGGGGCTCAGAGACCACAGAGCCCAAAATGCCCCTGTGGTTTTGATTGTGACCCGTGGAGCAAATTACCAACCTTAGATGGAGATCAGCAAGCCACAACAGGTTAAGTGCAATAACACTGAAGTTATCATGGGGTGAAAAAGGAGATTTTGGGGTTTTTGGTATGGGGGTTAAGGAGGCAAGATGGAAAGATCTGGGCACGTCCAGCCTTTCTTCT
>JAHXMQ010012342.1:4060195-4081018 GCA_020466415.1 Ammodramus savannarum pratensis | reverse complement strand
ACAGAGGTGATAGGTATTGGAAAGTAATTGTAAACATTGTACTCGTAGTTTTTAGTATAAAGACAACACAGCCCTGTGGGCAGGCAGAGTGCCTGGAACTGTCCTGCTGGATGGGCCTCAGCAGGGCAGGAGAAAAATTTGTACTGATAAGATACAATAAACAACCTTGAGAGTGAGAAATGAAGAGTTCTGACTCATCCTCCAAGTGCTCGGGCTGGGAAAAGA
Source organism: Ammodramus savannarum pratensis (assembly GCA_020466415.1). Taxonomy (NCBI): domain Eukaryota; kingdom Metazoa; phylum Chordata; class Aves; order Passeriformes; family Passerellidae; genus Ammodramus; species Ammodramus savannarum. The sequence goes on along the minus strand of JAHXMQ010012342.1, from coordinate 4,080,793 downwards.
GACTTTGAACAATCTTGGGGTCACAGTGACCCAGAGAGACCCTGAGAGCCACATATTAATAAATACACTATCAAAAGAAAGGGAGATAGAAAGTAGCTATCCCCTACAGGACAGTAAATATGGCTTTCAAATAAATTCCTACTTTTTGCAGATCATTTATGAGTTAACCAGAGCTTTCAAAATACAATAAGATAGATTCAGGGAAGAATATTTTGTTATTTTTCAAATTCATACCATTTTCAACATATTTTTATTTTTAAAAGCATCTTAATTTTGTCTTTTATAAGTTTTTATAAACACTTCAACACATTCACCATCTCTTGGGGTCATTGATATGTTACATAAATGAAAAATACAGGGTTCATCTCAGACTTTTTTTTGCCAAATCTCAGATATAAACTAGTATAATTCTGTTTCCTTAAAGCATGGACATATGGCTTCAGACTAAGAGTCCATCTGTAACATTTTATATAACTAGGAGGGGATTCTTAATAAAATAATTAGAAAAAGTATGTGGAGTGATTCTCTTATTAAACCCTCCCAGACTACCCTGTGGCTCAGGATTTCTTTGTGCTTAAGAAGAATTCATGGATTTTTTTTTCCCTATGAGTAATTGATTTTTGAACGAATGCAAACCTTTGGCAACTGCAATCTCTTATGTCAATGAATTCCAAAATTTAATTATGCCTTGTGTGAAAAGCTCTTCTGGGGTCTTAAACACCTTACTTCATTTTGTTTCATGCTTCTAATTCTACTGCTGTGATTGAAAGCAAACACTGAGTGCACCTTCACCATGTCTAAATGTGCCACCAGCCATGGTGGGACAGGTTCCCTGCCAGGATGGGGACTCTGACTCATTCCTTGTGCCCTTGGAGCACATTTGCCATCCCTCTCAGCACCCTGCCAGCTGAAAGGGAAGGAACAGCACCCAAGGAAGGTACACAAGGGCACTGTTTCCTGCTTTATTCTGTGTTCTTTCCATTTAGTTGCTATTTTTGGCACTACTGAAGAGAAATTTTCAGCAAACTGACCACAGTGGCTCTGAGATCTCCTTCCTGAGTGCTGATAATTAGACACACTTTTACCTATTATCTATTCTTAGGACTGTTTCTTCCTGTGTGCATTCCTTTGTCATCACCTGTACTGATTCTCAGCTGCTGCTTCACCATCAAATCAACTGTTGAGACAGGAATCTCTTCCTGTATTTCTTCACATGCTCCTTTTCACTGCCCTGGCTAATGAGCAAACTCATCCACCTCACTCCCTTCCCCTGTTTCCAAGATCATCTTAGTAACTTAGGTCCCAGCACACATCCCTGTGGGACTCAGAAATCAATTCCTCTGTTCCAAAAGTGACATTTGATTCCTATGCTTTCACCAGTTTTTAAACTTGTGAAATAAATTTCCTTTTTATTCAGGATACTTCTGCTTCCATGAGAGATTCTGTGAAATGACCTCAAGAAGAATTTGCAGAAAATCCAAGAAGAGGAAATTCATGAACCTCCCTTGATCAAGTGCTCAATAAACCCTTCAGAGAATTCCCAACTGATTTCTGAGGCTTAATTTCCAAAGCCATGCTCACAGCTCCCAGGGCTTCACTGTCATAAATGTATCCATGGATCCTGTAATTTGCCTCTTTAATATAATTCCTATCAAGATATGAAAATTAGATCAATCCATCTAGAATGCCTTCATCCCAAAATTGTATAAAATATTGAAAAAAGTTAAAACAGCCCTCTGAGGAATAACAGAGGTTTTTACTTTCTAAGCAAAAATCTGTTTAAATTGTTTTCATACTAAACAAAAGCAAGAAACAGGAATATGTTTGGGGATAATACACAAAAGCACAGGTCAGAAATAGTTAAGCTGTAGGTTTTCAGACCAATTTCTGCCATTATCTGAGCAACATCAATAAGATGACCTTGCCCTTAGGATCCAATAAACTCTTTTATTTGAATAATGGCAAAGGTCCTATCTCAGGCAGTAGAAATCCTTCTTCCACATCTCTGGATATAAAATTGTGGGAACTGAAAACAGCTCAAGGGTTGATCCTAAGCACTACTGTAAAACTCTGAGTAAGAATACACTCAGAGATATTTAATTCAGTGCTGCAGTTAACTAAAAAAAAAAAGGTCTGGGACCTGTGGTGTCAACCCTTTTCTGTTATATTCTCCCTTTCCTCCTTTTCCAATAGATGTCCACTGAATCACTTGGTAAAAGTAGCTGCTACGACAGCTTGAAATATGTGCATCATTTACCTGATAGATCTTAAGGGGGAACTTGCCACTATGAAAGATCACCCAGCCAAAGATTTTGACTATTTTTAACACTTGCAGTTTAGGTTGCTATTTTTTGTGAAAATATCATTATAATATTCATTAATGCAGTTACACCCCCATGCCTCAGACAAAGCTCAGAGAGATTAATCTCTCAACATTGCACAAGAATAGTCCTGAGGCTTTTGTCACATATACCAGAGCATAAAGGCTTCAAGTGTGAGTAGGGGTTCTGAGGAGACCCTCATTTTGTCAAGCTGTCAGGAATAAATGTGCTTTTGTTAACGAAACACTTTCAGTTTTAATAAGTCAGATCTCAGTTCTGGAGGTAGATAAAATTAGAGAAATGACAAACCATCCTAGCCTTTATACATTTATAAAATAGGAGCTTAAAACAAATTCAGAGTCAGGTATAAAGTGGGACTGATGAAATCTGCAATTGGTTCAGAGGGAAACATGCACTGCCACTGTTGTGAATCACAAAAAGAGATATATGGCTTATGCATTTTTTAATATATAATCCCCAAAATGCTACACAAAGAACAGGTTCCTTGGGCTGAATTTCAAAAATACACCATCCAGGCAGTGATGAAAATCTTTCAGAAAACAGATGTGAGCAGGAAGGTAGTTCAAATGGATTCAATTTGGCAATCTGCAGCAGGGGAAGGAGTTACAAGTGAGGTTTAGCACTCCTTACAGATCAAAGGAGAAAAAATAGTGGAGATTGGAAACAAAAGTGCAGCAGGAAGCAGTTTTGAGGGACAGACTGACAGTGGAAGTGAGGGCAAAAATACTCAGGAATACAGGAACCCAGTGCCCCTGCAACACAACTTCCCCAATATTCCCTGTGCACAAAAAAAGCACCAGGTCATTAATGGATGGGGATCTGTGATTATCCATGTAGGAATTTAACAGCAGCATTTTTGGGAAGCACAAAGGGAATGGGGGCTGTCAGGGCTGCTTCACACAGGGGCTGCACTCCCTGCTCAGGAAACCCTCCTGGTCAGGATTCACACCAGACACCACATAATGAACAGCAAAGTGCTGTGTCAAGCCAAGTCAGACACCTAAATCAAGATGCTGCTATTAGGAAAAAGCCCTATCTACTTAAAAGCTGATCAATAATGACACACTTTCTGTGATTTGCAGCATTTTTCAGTCCTGGGAGATAAAAAGAAATGCTCCAAAATCTGAGGTGATGTTTTGTTACCCATGGCTGCAACGTTTTTGTACAGTGCTATTTTTCCTTATAAGAGCATGTGGGGGAAGAAACAAATGTATCAGGGAAGCAGCTGTTTTTAATGTTTAGTCTGTCAGTTTTACCCAGGTATGGTAGTCACACAGTCCTTTATCATATGACTGATTTAAAAAAAAATAAAGCTTATTTTGATATTAAAACATTAAAATATGACCTCAGCCTTAATTCTCAGCAGCAATACATAAACTCCATTTGAATTTCAGACTGCTCACTAACAGGGAAAGCTCAAAAAAAAAATCCTGTGCACTGTGCATATATCTAATTCAGAGGAGAATAAAACACTTTGTTTTTTAACAAATACATCAAAGAACTAGGCAAGATATTAGGAGACAAGAAAAAGGTAAATCCTATCTTGTTCTGTCACTTCAAACACATTCACAGTTATGCAAATTACTTTGCCAGCTGTCAGAAATGTGGTGCTTTTGTAAAGAAGCAGCACCTTTGTGCATGGTGCTCTGTGGATCCCAAACAGTTGGGTTTGTAGGGTCTTGTGTGGCTTGGTTTTGGGGGTTTTCTGTTTGTACTTTCTAGCAGACCAAGGACTATATGGATGAACTGTGCCTGTACTGAATAAAGTATTTGTATAGAAGAATCTTTCCAAAACTCTAGGCAATGAGTTGCATGGCACCCATGGCACCCATAACCCCTGTGTTGCCTCCATGGACAGACCATTTCTAAAACCATGAAATGCACATAAAGTTCTACCTTTCTGGTATTTCTGGTATTCCTAACTGATACTGTAAACCTGCTCTTCCAGGAACAATTGGAGTGGAAACAACTTTGGAAACATTAATTCTACCTTCCACAAAAAGGGGTGGAACATTAACTTCTCAAGCCTTAAATCTTTCCTCCCCATATATTCTAAAAACACACACACCCATTTCTTTTCATTACACATTCCTGCTCCTTCCAGCTTCACTGTTCTCACTACAAAGACACCTCTCCATTAACACTTCCAAGTTGTAGAAACATTAATTATTAAGACTCATATTCAGCAACAACATGAGCCTTTGGCAGAGTCACTTTGCAGCATTTCAGGGGCTGAGGGCCTCTGTGGAGTGCCAGTCAGGTGAAGGCAACAGCTGCACCACCCTGTAAATGTGTCACTCCTAACACCAACAGCCAAAGTGCAACTACTGCTCCTGCTTCAAGGATTTCTGGACAAGGGACTGAGGTCTGGATCTCAGGCTGCTCCAGGGGATTGCTCACATTCCCTCTCAAGATCCTATGGCCAACAACAGTTCTCAAAGCAAAACTAAGTCAAACACAACCTGGGTTTAAGATTTTTGTCCTAAAAAAGGTGCAGCAAGAGGCAGCATCTGAGTGGAGCTTAAACAATGCAAGTGATGCCTCAGGTTTTGAATTTACAATTTTCAGATTCTGCTCTGCTTTAGTGTGTAAGTCTGAACTTCATATTAGGGCATGGTGAGCTCTCTTCAGAGTAGGGAGACAAAACAATTCCTTCTCTAGCTGGGGACCAAGGACAAATGATCCAAATCTCAGGCCCCAGAGCACAAACAACATGGGCTGAAGAGATAAAAACAAGAAGGATGGGACTTCATGGGCTAAAACTGTAATTGGACAATTAACCCCAATATGCAAATTGACCAGAACTTATAAAAGTGACAGACCCCATGACCAGTGTCCATTTTGTGACCATTTTGGTTCATCTTGGGTGCAGCCCTGGCTGGGCTCTTGTGCTGCCCAAGGTGGATCCATGGAGGCCTTTTAATAAATCCCTGCTTTATTCTTTAACTCTGTCTGGCCTTTGCTCTAGGTCAGCCTTCACAAGGCATCACAAGCATCAGCAACACAACAGCAAAACTTAAACATACAGTCCAAAATATTACAAGGGTAAGGGTCTTTCACCATGACAATTGAAAAACACTTCAAAATCAATATTCCAACCAGTTAATTGGAAAAAATATGTCTCTTATTTACCTCTGTTCATGCAATTATTCTAAAGCAAAATTCTAAAAGCCTCTATGTTATTTGCAATATCAGCAAGGTTGACAGTAGGCACAGTAAAGTACAAGGGAAGAACTGCAAATGCTGCTAAAGTTTACTTGAATTTTGGTGACATTTTCTGCTAGGTCAAAGAGGAAAGATAAAGAAAGAAAATGCCTAGGAAAAAAAAGTTATTCCATGAAGAACAGAACTAATCAACACAATTCCTATGGAAGTATCTTTTTCCTACTTCCTTCATCATCTTAGCTATTGATAAAATAAATATATCAAAAATTGATTGATTCTTTAGTGTTCTGTCTTCCAGTTTTGGCCAGAATTACCCTGTGAGTTAAAAGTTACCAGAGAGCATGGAAGAGAGCATAAGGAACATGTGCAAGGGGGTTGGAGGAAATACATCTTTGTAAACCTAATTTACTTGTAAACAAGGTTAAAATCAGGAATCCAGACATGTACACTTAGGAAAGCAGACATCTACTAATGGAGTCCCACCTTTGGTTATGAGAGCTGCATTTAAAAACTCCATTTTCCAATTAGTGCTGAAAACAATGTAAGGGATGGAAATGCCAAACATCAGTTCAGCTCTGCAGCCATTGCAACTCTTCTTTGTTCTTCTACTTTGTCACTGCCCTGCATTTTCCTCTCACCAGAGAAGGGGGAAATTGGGCTGAATTTAAAAAATGTTGGAGTCAATTTACAACTTAAGAAGTTCCCATGAAAATGATTGGAAAGACAATGGGTGATTTTGTGCCTCACCAGACAGGATGCTTGCACACTTCCTCTATAAAGGGTGATGTGGATTCAACTCTCTGTGGGTCCAAAGGAAGATGAGACAAAGACTTGGAAGAGGAATTCACCAGGGATTACATGGAAACAGCATCTGCCTCAAAGTACTTTGAAATAAGAAGAGAAGTCCAGGGGAGTGCTAAGACCAAACCTCACCAATGCCTTTCCTATTCTTAGCCATTCTGAGGCATGCCCTGGCACTCACTGCTGGGAGCTGGATGATGGTCCAGAAAATTCTGGCATGGAGAGCCATCCTTATGTTCTTAGTCTGTGTTTGAACAAAACACTCAGCAGCAAAGATTTTGTTTCTAAGATTTTCTGACCTTGAAACAGACTTCAGATATAGTTCACTTTTCTGTGGCTGGAGTTCTGAGACTCATTAATTATTTACACTGACACTTCTTATTAAGAACCTCTAGGTTTTTTTTGGATCTGTGGTTCATTTTGGGTGTTGCTTTAATTATCCTGGTGGTCTATGTGTCTAAGACACATTTTATGTAGTAATTGTAATATATTTCATCCTTCAGAATAATATTAAGCCAAATTTTCTTCACTTTATTAATAGATATGAAATGTCATTTTTACAGAAGGTGAATACTAGAATACTCAGCAGCAGAAATACAAAAATACCTTTCCTTTTCCCATTTATCACTGAAGGTGAGGAGGAAAAAAAATTAAATTTCAAAACTACAAAATCAATTATCAACTGACATTCCACGAGCCAAGGAAAGCCTTCCAAAGGCAGGAAGCAGGGCAGAACCCAGCAGATGGTGGATGGCACATGGACACATGGCTTTTTGTAAGGGAAGGAAAACACAACTATCCTGCAAAATCTTTTGCCATGAGGCTATTGGCTGGAAATGCTCAGAATCCTGTCAATGTGTACCATGCCAAGTGCAAAACTTGAGGCAATTTTTCACTCCACTTTACCTAATTGGGAGATCTTTCTGTGCCATTTCCTGCTCCTACACTGACCTGTGCCAGGAGAAGCTTTTCCCCTCGTGCTGCCTGGCTGGCAGCTGGCTGTGACAGCAAGGGCAAACAGCAAAGCAAGGTATTGGCACCAAACTGCTTCTGGACAGACTGACACCAGGACATGGCATCACACAAGCAGCAAACTTCTGTTTGAATGAAGTTCATCTTTGCCATGAAAACTTCCTCAAGGCTACTTCCACTTCAAGAATGACAAGTTCAGATCTGCAAACATTTTAATACACTGTGCTCCTAATTACCAGAAAGAGTCCTGGTATGGGATGGGTGAACTCCAAGGTAACAAACTCGAGCCATTTATCAACAAGTTTTGAGGAAGCGAAGGGAGCCGACCCATCCTAATTGATCAGCATCGAGCTCCGATTTATTGATTCATTGTGCACATTTTATAACCGTGTTAATTAGGTTCATACATATTCCAAAACCTGACCTCATTATTGGCTACAGATTACACACCAACCCCTCCTTGTTTTCAATACCAAAACTTGTTTTTCTCATCCTGTTATTGACTGTTCTCAAGGCCTCCATGTTTGTCACCCTGCTTTCCCTTCCCTATCCAAGGACAAGGTATTTACTTGTTATTTAAAATGAGCCTGAGAACGAGCCTGAGAACTTTGCTGTTTACAGGAACGGGCCTGAGAACTCATTGCTTACAGCTGCCTTTTACTTTTCCATCAGCTGTATATTTTCATGGCCTCTTTCTATAAGCCATATTTGAACAAAATTCTCCAACAAAGCTTCAACTTAGCAAGTCCTCCATACTTCAAACCATCTTTCCTTTCTGACCTGAGTACTGGTACCAAAGCTGCTGTGTGAGCAATCCTGCTTCACCTGAGGCCTTTCCCACTGGCCTTACCTGCACATCTTCCTGTGCCCACATACCCCTTTTTCCCCAAGTGCTGGCCCACTCTAAGCACAGCCTATAGTTCTACATTCACAGCATCCTCTTAAATTTTTAATCATTTTTTTTAACATGACTTTTTGTTCCAATAATTTGGTATTTTCCAGATTGCTCCAATGCAGGTTACAATCCACACAGACCCCACTCAGGCCTTCCCCATCCCAGTATCTGAGATTGGTACTCCCCAAAAGATTTTTACTATTTACTGCAGGCTAGACTCTCTGATGCATGAAAATGGCTTAGCTGCCATGCAATATCATGTAATTAGAGGTGGTTATAAAATAAATTAGGTGCCTGGTAGAAGGCAGCTTTTAATATGTGTAAAATTGGCTTTTAGGAGGCTTGGGAAGCACACCAGGTAAGGAATAAAAATACAAAGAGGAAAGATAAACTAGTTACAATACTTGGAGATTATATGTAGCAAAAGATGTGTCAGCAAGACAGCAGGCACGACACAATTCAGGGCTCTGGGCAAAAATGAGACAATGAATTCCCTTTTTACAATTATTTAGCATTAAAAAAAAAAAGATGCTTTGTCTAAAAGCTTCCTGCCAATGCACATCTAGCAGCCCACAGCAAAATCAGACACCTATTTAACAAGGGGTAGGAGAATCCTGGCCTCCAGCTGGAAGCAGGGAGCTTGTGGGAGCCTGGCCAGTGATATCTGCAGCAATTATAATAAGAGGCCCTCTTATGCTGAAAGCAAACAGTGTTCCTGGGTCCAGTTGTGCCACTTTCCTGTAGCCTACTGCCAAGTAAATTTTCCTCCATTAACTTCATGAGAAATAACTATTTTACCTGAAATCAAATCTAATGAGTAAACATTGCAAAACTAACACATTTTCCAGAAATGAGATCTATTCTGTACCATTCCAACACTTTCTGTCAAACAATTCAGTGTAAGTTAAAGCCTTTCTGTACACTGTTAAATATTTAAAATAATGTATTTAGCTCACATAAAATCATGCACAGTACCAATCAATATCCATGACATACATTAAACAGTGAGCCATTACAGTGTGATACTTCATCTCAACACCCATCCCATCCAGTGTGGTCATTTTCCCTCCACTGGAACGACTCCAAATCCTCAAATTGTAATGAAGGGCTGTTGGAGTAGGGAAAAATGTAGTTTGGAAGGAGTTCAGATCCATGAATTCCATGTACAGAACAGATTTATGACCTATATTAACAGCGATAATCCTGTGTCTCGGTTCCTCTGAAATGCAAAGTTGTGACTCAGTGGTTTTAAATCCATTATCATCCCCCTGTGGTGGTCCAGGGATGTCTAATCACAATCAATAGCCAGTAATGAACCACAGTCATTAATCCCATTTGCATGTTTGTATAAAGCATCATTTTTAAGCTGCATATTCATATGCAGAGAGAGTTCAGTGAGTGCACAGAGATTTTGCAGCTGGTGGAAAGTTCTGCACTGGGATTTGAACATTCCCAGGCCCCTGGAAGGATATTTAACTCACTCTGTGTAATGATCCTGGCAGTGAAGGCCAAGAAAACACACAGGACAGTGCATGAGCCCAGTGTTTGTACTTGGGGCAGGTGATGAGCTCACTGAGCCATGCCCTGGGGATACAGGGACACAGCTTGAGGATGGGGAGTGAGTTAATGGAGACAGTGATCAATAACAATCTAACTGCAAGAGTGGAGGAGGAATGGAAATGCTGAACATGAGCAGAATCCTGGGCTGATACAAGAGAAAGCAGAATAGCAAAGTGAATGTAAATTTCCACCCTTTCTCTGAAAGGCTTTGTATGAAAACTGAGCTTTCATCCACGAGGCCATGCAGCCTAAACACTGACTGCTCAAGAGAGGGGACACCAGAAGTCCCTTCAAACATAGCAACTCTCACAGGTAATCTAAACCACAGACACAAACACTGTGGCCTTCTCCCTCTGATCCCCACTTGTGTTATACACACTACCCAGACAAAAAGGCAGTAATTACCACAAAATAAGAACTTGGTTCTACATCCCTCAGCAGTCAAAGAAGTCCTGATGCTTTTCAGCCTAAACACTGACTGCTCAAGAGAGAGACACCAGAAGTCCCTTCAAACACAACAACTCTCACAGGTAAACTAAACCACAAACACTGTGGCCTTCTCCCTTTGATCCCCACTTGTTTTATATACACACTACTCAGACACAAAAGCAGTAACTGTCACAAAATAAAAACTTGATTCCATATCCACATCCCTCAGCAGTCAGACAAGTCCTGATGCTTTGCATGAAAACTGAGCTTTCATCCTCGAGGCCATGCAGCCTGAACACTGGCTGTTCAAGAGAGGGTCACCAGAAATCCCTTCAAACACAGCAACACAGGTAATCTAAACCACAGGTGGGTTCTCCCTCGGATCTCCATTTGTTTTGTATACACACTACCCAGACAAAAAGGCAGTAATTATCACAAAATAAGAACTGAAAAACTTAACATATCTACATCCTTCAGCAGTCAAACAAGTCCTGATGCTCATTCCCAGCTGGGCAACTCCTCCTGCTTCTGTGCTACTGCAACTGTTTTGTACCTGGAATTCCCCAAATTACTGCAGCCACACAGCTTGAGGGGAAGCACAGAAACACAATAAATGACTGTGCAATTCATACCTGGAGTTTGTGCTCCAGACAAAATCTTGTAAACACTCTAAATATTTGGGGGTTATTTCCAATTCAAATATCTTAGATATTGCCTCAATTGAATTGCCATTCTCTAGTCAACTCTAACACTAATGTTTGTTATTTTAACAGCTGCACTTTAGGAAAGGCTCATTTTAACAATATAACAAACACAGATATCTCCTTAGCCACTCCACTAGAACCCTTGCAGCAGACCTGAGGGAAAATACAATTGCCTTTATTGCACAGAAGAAAGCAATAATGAACCGAGGATGTTAAAGAAATCAAGATTATAATTGCACTCAGAGAAACATAACACAAGAGATTCTATTAAGAGAGATGTTTTGATGTGTATAACAACCCTGAACAGAGGCAGAGCAACATGGCCAGGATCAGAGCACTGAACTGAGCCTCCCCAGCCCCAGAGAGATGGCAGCTCCCTCTGCAGCTCCAGCTCCCCAGCACAAAATGCTGATGAGGCCAGAAGAAAACATAAACTGCTCAAAATCTGAACCTCCAAAGTGAACAACAGGGTTTTTTTCTCATGGCCTAAATAAATGATCAGCAAAACTGAACTGCTTCTGGTGACTCACAGGCAGCAGGAGCTGCAGGAACTGAAAATCAAACAGATGTACAGAAAAAGAAACCAAGAGCTCCTTGAAGAGCAGGCAAATTTCTGCAAAACTTTCAGAGAACACACTCGTGGCTTCAATGAAGCTGAACTAATAGCTTTAGAAATATCCCATTTTATTGATACTCTGTAAAGAGATTTCAACTGCCTATTCCTCCACTCTTTCTCTAACAAAGTGGTTATCATATAGAAATTACTTTCTTTCTTTCCAGTAAACACCAAATCTAATTACCTCACAGTTGATCAGAAAGTTTCCTTGCAATTTCTAAGTCAAAACAATTACATTAAAATGGTGATTCTTAATAACTAAAGTTTTTTCAGAAAGAGAAAGATTAAACTTGACACCTGTTTTGTGAAATTGATAATCACAGTATCTTTTCAACCTAATATCAGATAGTTTTAAAGCCCCCCAAATTAAATATGTCTGTTTTCAGGTGTCAAATTCAGATAATGGCAGAATGTAGCACACGAGGTCATCACTTAAGCAAAATAACATCATTTCTGTGTAAGGTAAGCATTCAGAACAATTGAAAACTATTACCTTATGGGCAAGCATAACATCTAAATGGTAGATGATGAAGATAAGGTAATTAAATAAGAAATTAAATAATACTACACAAAGACCAGCTAACTTTCCATCCCCACAAGGATTTCTAATGCATCCAAGGTCACACATTGTGGGTATGAAGATTGAGGCTTTGTTAAAGAGCCTTTACAGAGATGTTCTGCATCTGTGATGGAGGGGCTGCAAATTCATCAGTAGAAATGGCATTAATTTATCAAGGGGATGCAATCACTGGTTTTGAAGTTCAGTGTGTTTAAAGCCACCTGTGAAAGCAACTGCAGAGTGCTTTCAGCAAAGGGCAGCATTTATGACAAAGGATTTTCTTCCTGTAGTTATTTCAAATATACATCTGAATTGCTCAGTGGGAGGACTGCTGCTTCTGCCAAACCTTTCCTCCTTCTCCTGTCTCCAGCTGTCCTCAGCACTTCTCTCTCCTGCCACTCACAGAATTATTGTAATGGAGATATTTTAGTGAATCACTACCTTGGAGTGGTCACTGTTTTCATTCCTTGTAAAAGAAACACAAGTCAAAGGTAGTTTTTCATGGATGAAAAGTGAAGCCTATTCAGTAACCACACTATGGAATTGCACACTGTTTGCTTTCTAAAATCAATATAATGAAAGACTCTCCAGGTTCCATGCAATAGGAACATTCTTTGGTCTTTTATTGATGGGGAAAACTACTTCTGTAGAGCAGAGGTAACAGCCTTGGAGAACATGAATGGCCTAATTATGAATGTTTCTGAAGGCAAACCTTCCAGAAGGCACATGGGCTGCCACTACAACCAGCTCAGAGACAGAAGCTGAGAAGCACTGGGGTAAAGCAGGCAACTGAAGATTTGGCAACAAAGAAAATCTTCACAAGTTTGGACATCTGCTGGGAACCCCAGCCTGTGTGAGGAAATTCTCCTCAGAAAAATCAACTCCTAAACAACAAATCAGGATCTAAAGCTGTAGCAAAGTTCCAATTGTTATCAGTCCATGTTTTCATGATTTTCAGCATTGCAGAACTGAGCTCTGTAAAGAAACTAAAAATGAGATACAAATGAGATTCAGTTTTTTCTTGAAATAGATACTCACCAATAGTTAACAGAGCTCTCTGAAATGAAAACATACTTTATGTATATATTTACATCTCAGAACCCCACAGAGAATAACCAACAGTGCCACATGCCAGAAGAGATTAGTATGGGGAGAAACATTTGGCTTTTGGGAGTGGGTGGAAGGGGAAAAATTTTAATCAAATCCATTACCTGGTTATTGATTTCTCTTTGCCAGACTGATCCTGTAGAATACTTATAAAGCCTTTGACATTGAGACGTTTGGCCAAAAATATTGGATTAGACTAAGCAAAAGCTGAGCTTCTCATGTAATCTCTCATATTTCATTTATATGTGATTTATTCCTTTGTCCAGCAGAGGCTTTTTATTGATAAAAATAATGAGATTGAGAATCCCAAAGGAAATCTAATGCCCACCCACACATGTTTGTGAGGTAAAAATAGCAGGCTTTGTAAGCTTGAGAGAGAATGATGCTATGTTGAAACTGTTTCCTTGTATAAAAAGTATGAAGCTTATCAAAGATTTTTGAAATAAATAAAGCTACTTTTGAAATTAAAATTTTGCTATACTTGAAAACACCAAGCACACAGTGAATACTGTACTCTGGGGAACTGAATGAAAGACTTCTGAAATAGTTTTTTTTCCCTTGCAGAATAAATGAATACAACTTTTTTTCTTTTGGCTCCTGTATTAGCTCAGTTTGATAAAACACTTTAACAGATGTCTTGACTGCTAAATATGATGTGTTACATAAAGCCAGTTAGATGACTGAAAATTAATCGTGCCACTCAAAAGAAGTTTCTTACCACTGGCAAATTTAGTATGTAATCTGGTAACTGAAGGTTTTATTGAACTATGCAGGAATTCAACATCCTCTAAAAAATTAAACCATTATGCCTTTTCATGAAATAAGTGTTCAAAAGTCCTAAGTAGAACATACAGACTATCTCACGTTTCTTTCATAGCTATCAATAGTAGTAAAAGGATAAATAAAACCCATCTGTTTCTGCAGTGAGACCTGAATGAGCTTTTAAAGACTATTTCAAAGCACAAATCAAAATAATTCTATTGCACTGATAGCCAACAGAGACCTTTGTGATTAACCTGAGCCTTACAACTCTTTTTTAACTTAATGCTTAGAGGGGAGTTGGTGGCTGTCAAGTCTCAGCCTCGTTTAATGTATAGAGTGAAATTCAGCGTTTACAACTCCAAAGCCAGCAGAGAAAGAGTTCTGTAGCTGAGTGTCCATGGACCTCTTCATCCAAGTAATCTCCAAATCTCTTCCCTGGGAGGACTGTTGCTCTGGCTGGCTCAGTGGCCAGGCAGGAGGATGAAGCTGACATTCCCTTCCTCCTCCTCCTCCTCCTCCCTGGCTCCCAGGTGTGCACAGCAGCTCCTGAGCAGCCTCTCCCACCAGGGCCAGTCCTGCCTTGCTTCAGTTCCTCACTCTCCAGATAAAAGGTGCAATTATGGAACCCTGTAATCTAAACTCTGCTCATGAAACCACTTCCAAGATTTCTGTGCTGTCCATCATGAATCCAGCAGCTCCCTGAGAGTGCAGACAGAACCTTTCCATGGGATGTGCTGCACATCTCCTGCCCACTTGGGCAGCTCATGCTCAGAACTCAACCCCTCCAGAAGTACCTGAGCAGCTGGAAGTGCATTGCAGAGCCACACAGTGCCTGCCCAGGGAATTAGCTGTGAGGTCCAGGGGTTGTGGAAATGGTGTGGGATTGGGCAGTGATCCCATAAAGGTGCACAAACTCAACACCACGGGAAAAGCAATCTGGAACACAACAAACAGGAGGGTCCCTGAGCACATCACTGCAGAAACTAAACCCTAACAGGGTTTGAAATGGTCCCTGAATTTCCAGTCTGCTCATTTCCAGGAGCTTCTTTTGGTTCTGCTGGCTTACCTGTACAGTGTCACCTTGGTGTGACTGCTGATGCAGCCTGGGCAGTGCCTCTGAAGAAAGGCTGATAAAAACCAACACTTGAAAATCACTGGCTCCAAACCTCTCTTAATTCCTTCCTGGGGACAGATTTTTTGCAGAATATGTGAAGGTCTCTTCTAAGAGAGAGCCTGCAGTAGCATAGTCAAATCCCACTGCTTAATGCTAAATTACAGTTTCCATGCAGACAAATGCTGCTGCATTTCACTAAAACAAACAAACATTAGATTGTAGCAACATCTTGTAGATCCTGGAATCATAACTTCAGCAGTGACTGTTTGTTCTGTAAGTCCCCCTAGTTCCACCAATAAACTACAGCATCAAATCCTGGAGGCCAGAACATTAAACAAAATGGCATCACAGATAATTCCTGCTTCTTTTCATAAAAATAAAAATGAATCGAAGAATGGCATTAGGAATTATTAAAGTACAAGGAGAAATGTATTTGATGTTAGTGGAATGTTTTAAATTATCTTGCTACTGTGACTAAAGAACCTACTCTTCTCTGAATGTCATCAAGTGCTTTTCATTTGCTGAGGCTTTGTGGGTCCTCTTAGCTATTTAAAAGGTATTATTTGTAATTTGTAACTAAGAAAGCAGTCATTTATCTTTAGTACCAGATTTTGTGTGATTCTCTTTGTACCCTGCAGATGTTTCTCACCACGCACTGATAGCTGAGGACATGATGATTGTCAAGAAGATTGGTGTGGATGGGTGCATCAGCAGCTCCCAGGACTGGGACACTCCTGAGCAGCACAGTCTGTGGGCAGCCAAGAGCAGCAGGGGTGGGGTGAATGAAGCAGCACACCTTGGAATTCACCTTGATAATCAAAGCACTTTGGGCTCCCAAACTACAAAGGCACTTCCACTGAGAAATTCACAAGTGGTGCCTGCACCTGCCAAGTCTGATTTTTGCTCCTCAGTGTTTCCCTGCAAGCACAGAGTTCTGTGGGATGCAGTGAGCAAGGAGCAGTGTCAGCCTGTGCCTGCTGCCTCAGAACACCAGAGCCTGGCTGGATCAAACCCAGCTGCCTCTCCTTCCTGGGACTGCCCTCCCTCCCATCATCCTCAGAGCTTTCTCCACTACTGTTCTGCTGGCCTTTTCAGTCCCTTCCTCCATTCCTGTTCTGCTGAATTTTCAGTCTCCTTTTTCCACACAAAGTCATCTCTGGACAGCTTCTTCACAAATGATAATATAAAAAAAGAAATTTCAAAGTTTATTCTGACTTCAATTTTTGTATGATGAGAAAATAAAAATAACTTCCACTATGATAGAGTCTTACATACACAATTTTATATTTATCAGACACTGCTTTTGAAAACTTTGGGCAAATATCATTATCCTGTTTTTTTTCCCCACTCTGGATTGTCAGCAACATTTTGGACTTGGTCTTGAGCACTTGAACAGAGCTCAGTTACCCAGAGCCTGCTACAGAATTTCCCTAAAAGCTTCTTAAGTGAATTCAAGCCCACCTGGAGTTGCATTCCCTCCACAGCTCATTCAATCTCTCTCCAATTCCTCACATCCATCCTCCATATATTCTGCTAATTCTCTCTCTACAGGGTTGTGTTTCTCCTCTATCCATGCACAGATCTGAGTAACATCAGCTCCTCCAGCTTTCAGAAATACCACCCAGATAAATAAATACATCTGCTCTGGAAGAACATGGATTTTTCTTTCATCTTTCTCTTGCTTCCCCTCATTGGCATCTTCTTCTAGGGTATGAAACATCACATGCCTTTATTTGCATGTTTGGTGCATGAACATACTTATTCTAACTTTGATTAATTTTTTTTTATTAATTAATAACTGCCTCCATGTTTTCCAACAGCAATAGGACTTACTTTTACCTGTGTGGATTTTCTCAAAGTGCTGTGGCAATTTTTATATAATAATAATAATAATAAATTGATAACAATTTTGATTTCTTTCCTCAGTAACTGAGGAACACCAGAAACTCTGCTTCTTTCTTAGGGGAACAGGACATTACAAAGCAGTTGACAATCTGACAACGTTCAATTCAAGTTTTAAATAGCTTCAAGAACCTACAGTTTGTACTTCAATTCAGAAATTCATTGTATTCCACAGAACCAGACAATATTTGCATTAAAAGAGCTACAAACATTTTAGAAAAGTTGACTTGATTAATATTTATGAATATATTAAGGACATTACATATTACACCAGCCCACATGCAGGGCAAGAATATGATATTTTACTGTTCACTGGGATTTCATCAGACATTAACACACACTTCTGCTATGCTGCAGAGCTTGGTTCTTTAGCCAGCCAGGAAGGTTAGTAACAAAGATAAATAAATCTAATACATGCCATGAAATACCTTTGTGTAATTAGAGTATGGTCCTTAGAGGTACAGCATTAAAATCCTCAACTTATCCTGGAAATTGGCAGAAGATGGAGATTTTTGTTTGCTATTTCAAATATCTGAGTCACCTGGCACACACAGGTGCACAACACAGCTCTTCCCCAGCTCTCCAGATTCCTACCACAAAACCTCTGTGTGTGTCTGTGACAGGAGTCATTCTCATTCCCTCATTCCTTCACATCTAGAAAAGCCACACTGAAAAACAATAAATTTTTCAACAGTGACAGGAGCTTGAAACAGCTAATTCATCTGCAAAGCAGTGTTCAGCCAGACCACAGTAAAAACACTGGTTTTTTTTGAAGTTTAACCAGGTGTCACCTGAGTTTCAAACAAGGAAGCACTGTTCTCCTCCCTCCTCCCAGCTGCAGATGACAGGAGCTGTTTGAAGTTTTACTTTTATTTTAAAAGCTTAAGGCAATGCTTCACTCTCAGATCTGCAGGGAGCTGCTCTGCTCTCCTCACATGCACAAAGCCAGGCTGCTGCCCTTCATCCCCTGTCCTGGGAGCCACTGCAGGGAGAACACTCGGGGCACCCAAAGCCTTTGTGCTGACCCAGGAGTGACACAGCAGCAGCCTTGGAGCCTCAGCACAGTGTCACCTCACCCTGCTTTGATCACAAGTGAAACACAGGTGGTTTTCAGCAGAAAATCACTGTGGAATGAAGCACATTGTCAGTGGGGGCATGAGGGGGAAGACTGCTCCACCCAACAGCTCTTTGCCCCTAAGGCTCTGTGATGATGCTTGAGGACAGTGTGGTACATCAGTCCTGGGAAAGCTCCTCAGGACAATTCTCATTTCTCTAATCCAGAGCCTAAAACACACTTTTACCTTGGCATTGCTACTTCCTAGAGCCAGTTCTCTCATGGCACTTGGAGACACTGAGGATTTATAAACCCAGTTTGAACTTGAAGCACTTCAGCTTCAAGTCTGTAGATCTTGCCAGCCACCTGGCAGCTTCACCCATATTTACACAGTGGTGGCACAGAGACAACCATGAGAAAGCCCCTTGCTCAAGTAATACTCTGTGAGCACATAAACCCCCAGATTTCTGGGATTTTAAGTCATTTGTGTGTGCAGAAGCCTCAGTGAAATGCCCATCACAGCTCCCCTCAAATCATTAGATTTTGGGTTATTGTTGCAGGATGCTGTAGCAGGTGATCTGACAGCAGACTCGTGTGCCTGCACACAGAACACTTCCCACACCAGAGGTGGAGGTTGTTCTAAACCTGATTTTACAGAGAGAGAAGAAACTCAGAGAAGAGATCTCACAGAGGACAAACAGGAAATACATAGAACAACGAAAGTTCTACACAGGTCACCATTTCATAGCCCAGTGGCACAAAAATATTTTTCTTTTTCACTTCTGGGGTGAACATCACTGCAAATCTTTAAACAAGATTTGCAATGGAACAAAACTAGAAGTTATCTACATTTGATTCCAGGAAAAGAAAATCTATTAGAACTGTTCATTTTTACTTAATTGGTTTTCCTTCCGAGAAAAACAGATATATAAAAGTTTCCTATCTAAAAAAAAAATAAAATTAAAAAATTAGAGTATGATTAAATGTATTCTGCCACATTATGTATTTTTGCAGTAACAGAAGACAATATTTTAACAGCACTGCTTTTGAATCACTCCAGAGCATTCAGCAGGAGTCAATTTATACTGCAAGAGAATAATGATGTACCTCAACTCATTTTAATTTCAATAATTGAATGAGAAATAGGACAGCCTATTGAAAGGACTGTATTCTGGTCAAAGACTAATGAGAAAATAGTTCTGAGTCTCTGAGTCAGCGGGTGTCATGGTAACAATGCATTATCGAAATCTGATTAGTATGGCCAGCAGCTTTATAAATGATAACATGCTCTTCTAATTGTATTTCCCTTTCTTCCCCTGTGCTAAGCTTTACATTCACAACAGGTAAGAGGAAAAGGCAACATTCTGTTTATCTGCAAGTTTAAACCATGTCCAGCACTCACAAACTCTGCAATCTGTCATGCAGCTATAGATAAATTTTCCTACCACCTTAAAACAAGAAGCTGAGCCTTCCATTTATCTCCTCCTGCATTATAGGCAATTATTTAAGTTAAATATTATCCTATTCTTTTAAATGTAATTATTTCTAAGTATATATACATGAAAAAGAACACAGTGAAAACACAAGCAGCTTAAGAAAAAGCCTTTTTTTCTTTTTGTTTTTCTTAGGAGAAAGTGATGCAAGAGAAGAGTAAGTGCATGTTTAATTCATCCCCAAAAGCGTGACTCCTGCTTCCTGAGGTTTTGAAAAGAAGGAGGGGATTTTCTTGTGTTTAGAGGACTATGTCTGCCTTTGGTAGCTCATTACAAACTCAGAAATCAGGAGGAACCATGAAATTAAATAGGATACATTTCCTCCTCATGAAGAAGAGAGCTAATATTGCTCAATAAAATAAACACAATGAAAATACAAGGTTGAAGGCTTAATAATGCTCCTTTTATAAGCAAGCCTCAGGTGAATAGCCTGGCAGACCTTTATTATACTAACAGTAAAGAACTCTATTTAAAATGCTGCCTCACAAATCTGATGCAAAGTAATTTCAACATATAGAAGCTCAGCCTTATCAAATGCATTTTAGTTTTGAGAGTAAAATGGTGTTCTATTTTTCAACAGAAAGACGAAAAAAATCTACTTTGTGTTTTCCCTATTTCCATGACCCTTGTAATTTAAATATTTAATTTGTATTTTCCATGTTCACCTTCATTTATTAATTCAGCTTCAAATCCATAAGATGAAAGGGCAGGAAAGCTCATATTCTCTAGGTAAACCCAAATATTCTTAGTCATATGACAAATAATGCATAATACAAGAAATCAACTTTTCAGTATTATTAATAATGGGGCTGTGTTTGCCATAGTGCATGAACAGGGGAAAAATGAATACAGCAAGGCCTGAAAAGCTTATTATTCCTTTTTACATGCACTGCTATAGGGACAGAGTTTATGATGTACAAAATACTAAAAGCCATCAGTCTTAGGTCAACATTGTGAGAGGCAGAGGAATATTTTATCTACATGCTTGGGAATCCAGCAGAGTGCAGGGGGAGAACACAGAGGCAGCAAAGCAGGGCAGTGGATAGAGGAGCTCCAGGAGGGAGCAGGGGCTGTTCAGGGACTTGTGGGAACCCAGGACATCCCTCTGGCTGTCCAGGATGGC
>JAHXMQ010012342.1:4031503-4060095 GCA_020466415.1 Ammodramus savannarum pratensis | reverse complement strand
ACTGTCCTGCTGGATGGACCTTGGCAGGGCAGGAGAAAATTTGAATAGATAAGATGCAATAAACAACATTGAGACCTAGAAATGAGGAGCTCTGACTCCTTCTTCAAGCAGTGAGAAAAGAGACTTTGAACATTCTCAGGGTCACTCTGAGCAGCAAAAGATGCTGAGAGGCACTGACCTGGGCCTGAAGCAGCAGCCTGAGAGCCAGTCCGTGTGTCCCTCCCCTGTCAGGAGGATGTTCCCGTCGGGGAAGCCCCACGTCTTCCAGAGGTGGTCATCGCCGCCCGTCAGCACGATGTTCTTCCGGGGGTGCAAGGCCAAGCTGCAGGAGAAGAGAAAGGCAGGTTATGTTCTGTACCAGCTCCATTTCATGGGAAACACATGAGATCCATTGCTCTCAGGGCAATAGCCCCAGGGGTCTGATTCTGGAGGGACTGAGCAAACAGCAATGCTTTCTAAGCTCATGAGAATTCAAAATACATGCTGTGGAGATGAGCTGCTGCTGAAGAAAAAAGAGCAGAACTGATTTCTATGAAACCAAAATTGTTTTCACACTCTCTTCAAGTTCCACTTAACACTCAAACAATGCTTTGAAATCCTTTGTTTGGTTATGTTCTAACAAACATGCAAGAGGCTAACAAGCTGCACCGACATCATTAACATTCCCACTTATCCAAAATAATTCCAAAAAGCACCGATGTCAGCCCGTTCCCCACTCGTGCCCACAGGTGTAAAGTCTGCTACCACTGTGAAATAACTCAAATGATAATTACAGTCCTGGAGCTACAGGCATTGCCAGCACTTTAGAGCCCATTCACTGGGACTAGGTCAGAAAATTCATTTCAATTCTGTACTCAAAATGTGTTCCATGTTTTCATTTGTAATATGTGGCACGCTGCGATGTAATGGAAATCATACACTTAACATGCCCGTAGACTGAAAACTCAGTTTATTTTTGATTTAGCAATTGCAGTGCAGCTCAAAATGGATCCAGGGAAGAAAATCAATCTGTTGGAAAGATAACAAGAAGAGTATTTCATATGGATTTGGTTATTTGATTTAAATCATTGTAATGCCTTACTATTTTGTTGAACATCAAAAAGTTCTAGTAGTTGATTTTAGTCCCAGGAGTGGCTTATTTAGGCAGATTAAATCTGGAGTTCAGACTCAAACTGCAGTAAAAAAATCACAACCTGTGTGTGCACCTATTTCAGCTGTGCATCGGGGCCGACAGGTCGGAGAGAAAAAAGCTTATTAAAGCAGAATGAGAGGAGAGAGACAGACAGTGCTAAGCACCCAAATGGGGAGAAAGGAGAGGACTTAGAAGGCACAATGTCATAAAAACTTCTTTTTTATTAGCACCTTGCTCCTGCACTCCGTTTTGTTTCATAAAATTCCTAAACCAGAAGCACAGCATCTACTATAGCGGGAAAAATAATTCCCTCTATCAAACCCATGCTAAAAATATATTTATGTCAACTAGAATTTCATCAGAAAACATCTTTTCTTGCAGTTTAATGCCCAGCCTAGGAAGATTCCTACAGACTCATCAGTTGAATCCATCTGCTCGAGCGAGGAGCCTGGGATTTACTCATTCTCCAGTTTCTTAGAAAAAAATGCTTTCTATCTTCTCCTAAAGAGGATAAACTTCCTCTGCATTTATAGGAAAAAAGAGAAGGAGGCAATGATGCTATTTAAATTCTCCAGAGATGCACAGAGAGCAGTTGTATCACTCAGATTGGCCACAGCAGATATCTAGAAGAGCAAGGGGGGAATAGAGATTAAAGGAGAGAATTAAAGGCTGAGGGAAGGCGCCAGTGGCCTGCAAATTACAGGATGAGAAGAGCTGTCCCAGAATCCCTCTGCTACAGAGACCTCTGAAGCACCAACAACCCCACTGCTGCTATCTGCACTGCACACAGCTGACATTTTTCTCTTAACCTGCTTCAGACACTTCAGATCCCCTCCAGTTTTCCCCTCCAGATATTTCTGCTCTTAGTGGGGGCTGTTGTGAAGCCTTTCCATCAGCTCTCTTACATTCCCCCTAAAGATCTTCCTTCTCAGTTTCCAAGCTGCATTACACAGCCCTAGTTCACCTTCAGGGCACCTTCCATGCAGAGAAAATTTTACCTGGTGTGTTCCTCTAGACCCTGACTCCTCCTGAACAATCCTAACACCAGCTGCAGCTGTGTTCTCATCCATCTTGCCTGCCCTCAACCCTCCCAGTCCAGCTTCTGCAATGCCCAAACTTCTGCAGTGACCAGACATTCCTGTGGAGCTTTGGGAAAACCTATAAAGTGAATTTCATACAGAAGAAAATATCTTGCTGTCTGTATGAAGGCTGCAAATTTGTTTTTCACAGTTTTGCCTTTAAATTGCAGAGCTTTTGCAAAATGCTGCTGCTGTCCAATGTTTTTCTTCCTCCATGCCATTTTTACAGGCACACAGTGAACACCATTTAATTAACAGCAAATTTGTGACACAACTGCTGTTGAGCTGCTTCTGAGAAAGGGAAGCCCATTCATCCAAAAGGCATTCTATATGCAGCATTAATTAGGCACCCTTGTCTTCATTTCTGGCAATCCAGCCTTGTATAGATTTTTGCTTCATCTCTGTTCACAGGGTCTAATTATTTCCAGCACAGAAGACTTTGGGTGGATTGGAATGGAAATCAATAATGGAACATGTGTGATAGGAACATTAGTTTTCTCCTCCTCCTCCTTGGGGATAAAGTGGGATCAGTGGAGACTCAGCCAAGAAAAAAAAAACCAAACCCAACACAAAAACCCTCTGGGAGATTTGCTGCTGTTGAGTATATAAATACCCTTGTTTACACAACTCACTCTGGCATTATAAGACATTCTCATCTCTTCAGCACTTGCCATGGTAGATATATAGTACTCCCAGTAATTTGCTTTCAAAACAATCATTGATTATTTTAATTTATTACGACTGAGCCATAAATAAAAATACAGTTTCTTCAGATGCAAAATACTTTCAGTCTCAGGGCGTTCCACACTTGACCACATCACACAAAATCAGCCTTCAGGTCAGAAAGTGCTGCACCCTGAGCTGCCTGGGGAACATCTGCTGGGGGTTTCATACAGCCACTAACTTGAGAGAGGGCAGAGCTCAGATCCATGTGGAGGAAAACTTCCTGGCACCAGGGTTACTGAAACACTGCAATCAATGTGCCATGAGCAGCATGCTCTCCCAGCTCACCCTCAGGTATTAGACAGGTAGATGGGTTCCATCACGGTTAGGAGAGGGACTGGGCATTCCACACACAAAACTGCTTGGATGTGAAATAAATACATAAATTGCCTCAAAATTAGGCACTGAGAGAATGAAAACCACAAAATGAATGACCAGCTTAGTAATCCTAAGTGACTTATCCAGCCTCACCCAGTTTCTCTGTGGCAGAAACAAGGACAAAATTCAGTTTTCTATAGTTTCACACCCAGGATTTATACAGAAAAATGTGTTCTCAATATAGACAGCATTCAGCTGCCAAATTCTGATACAGCATTGTACTGGATGCTGCTTGTGATACGTAATTTTTAGAACTTCATGACTTGATCAAATTTATTTGCATTCCTGGCTACTGGCAAAGAGGTTTCTTGTTAATGCCAGTAGCTGCTTTCAGACCAGAAAGCTCTTCTGCTGCATTTCTTGCTCCAAAATATGAGAGCAGCAGAGTTCTTGCAAGATTAAAAAAAACCACTCAAATGCATTTTTCGTAGTGACAGAAAGATTGCAGCCAACATTTTCTTCCATAAAAAAATCAGCCTTGCTCACCATTCCTAGCACAGGAAATTTTGGGCTGAGCAGTTATATTTGGGTGAAGTTACAACTGGCTTAAAACCTTGGTTTTATAGTGGAAACTGTAGGGAAATTGCTGATATTTCTCTCTCTGCCATCAAGGTGGGTTTTGGAGGTGAGGATTTGACATGCACTGAATTCCAGAGGATGGATACTGGTTATAGCCTCAGAGGAGAACAAATATATATAAATAAGAGGGCATTAACAGTCCTACTAAATCAGTGATATTGTTCACATGCACATACTGTTCTATTGCTGGACTGTGCCCTAAAAATCTACAGAGTTTGTAAAAGCTGAAATGTTATTCCAGGCCTGACTTTGCTAGGCATGAGCCAGTTGTGCTGAGACAAAGGACACATTAATCAGAGCATTAGGAACAGTTCCTGTGGCAATGCATGTGTGAAATGCACAACCTAACCATGTTTTCCCACCCTGAGCTGCCATCAAGGTGCTCCCACTCACCTTTGAGGTGCCACCCAGCCAATATCACCCAGCTTGGGCCCAGGAACAGCTGCTGTGGGATTGATGCTTTCAGTTTTAGCTTTCATATTTTTCAGATTCTGTACTGCATTAGTGTATAACTCTGAACTTCATATGAAGTGTTAGCAAGTTCTCCTCACAGTTTAGTCACACAAAACAATCCAGCCTGAGAACCAAGGACACCATTGCAGCTTCAGGCCCAAAAAGTAAAAAAACCCAACAAACTGAGGAGAGCAAACAGAGGATGGGACTGCATAACCTGAATCTCTAACTGGACCATTAACCCCAATATGGAAATGGACCAAAACTTATAAAAGTGTGGAAACTTGTGACTTGGGGTCCATGTTGAGCGGAGCCACGGCCAGGCTCTTGTAGTGCGCAAGGTGTTTCCATTGAAGGCCTTATAATAAATACCTGTTTTATTCCTTTAATTCTGTCTGGCCTCTGTTCCAGGCAGCCTCTTTAGGCATCAGGGTGGCCACTGTTCCCTCACACCCACACTCCAAGGATCCCCCTACAAACACATTTAGCTCACACAGCACAGGCCAGATCCACACAAGGCCCATTTTCCCCTCACGGCCGGCTGAGGGGCACCAGCGATGTCATGGAAATTCCCTCCCTTCCAAAGGGGAAAGGGAGTGCCAGAAAACACAGATCACCCTTTTGCTGCAGCACATGCCTTATTTCCCTCCTTACCTACCTGATGGTGGCTGGGGATGAGGAAAAGCAAAGTAAAAACCAAGGTGAGCAGCAGCACTCTGAGGGCAGCGGGAGCGGCTCTGGCCGCTGCCCCACAGAGCCCCTCAGCCACACCGGCCAAGGAAAGGGGACAAACTGCCAGAAAAATGCTCTCAGCTGAGATTAACCTGCCAAAAAATTCAAACTAAACACTGCACAACAGCCTAATCAATCATTTTGCCTGTTGCAACATGTCCTCTCTCTAATATAGTCATTTCTGCCACCTTTTTTATCTTGGCTTGAGTTACCTGATCTCACCTGACAGCATTCTTCAGTAATAATTGCAACACTGACATTTAATTCAGCGTTTTATTATGCAGCCATAGCATAACTGAATAGCTTGCATTCCTGTTTGAGGTCTTAGAATGTATCTAAGAAAAATGCTTTCAATAGAGAAAATAAGAGCTAAAACAGACAAAAAAAAAAAAAAAAAAAAGGATAAAAAAAAACCAACCCATCAAACCATTAAAGAATATAAGAAGAGAGAAAGACTCAGAGCACAAAGCTCCTGTCTTTTGTTTCATTTATGTAAATGCCCATCTGGAAGTCAGTGATAGATCTCAGTCACAGCAATGCTTAAGAAAACCTATCCTGTCTGGTGAAATTCCTGGCTGCTCCCCAAGCTCCTATTACTCAGGGTTTGGGAGGGAGAAAACTTGCTAAAATCGTGATGTACCTGAAGTTAACCTTCTAGACTGGCCAGTAGACCTTGGCACACCCTAGAAAATAATGAGAAAACAATCTTCCAGAGACTTGAACTTGCATCTCTAGAGGCCAAGCAACTTCCTAACTCACAGTCGAGTTTATGTGCTTGTTCTTGTCTCCATGCACACAGAATCTTCATTCCCAGCTGTAGAGCAGCAGCAAACATATTTATTCCTGTGAGGTGGAATAAATGCACACACTTTCTAACTTGGCAAACCCAGTTCTCCTCTCAAAAAGAAACAATTTCAGGCAGTGGACTCTCCCTACAATATAAAGTGCCTCCAAAAAGAATTGTATTAAACACATCACTCTAAGTCCCTGATACAGACACAGTTGTGATAAATTCAGAACATCTATTTTGTGGTGTTCTCTGATCATTTTCTGTTTATCCACTCCATGTGCAATTATGAAAATGCATTAATTTAACTGAGTGTTGTAACCGACCCAGGTTTTACTGCATTAATCTGACCATGTACATGCTGTGCCAATGCAAAATCATCTTCTTATTAACAACAAAGTTTGGCCCTGGATCAAATCTGAGAAAAAGTCAAAACTATGCTGTTGATCCACACGTGTTTTCAGAGGTCTCATCCTTTAAAGACACATGCATATTCCTGAGTTATGCAGTACCAGGAATAGTGCCAATTTCACAGCATATTCACTTAAAAACATCCATAATCTTGCTTAAGATTGTCTCCTTAATCACATCAGGGCAAAAGGATTTTTCTAAAAGCTTTGTAATAACATACAAAGTGTTTATGTCATTATAGTCTCGTGTACTGCAAACCTCTGCACTCTAACATTAAGCTTTTTATCTAGAATGTCTAAGTTACAACAGGCATGAATCTAAATTACTTGTTAGAGAATCTTTACTTATTAATTCCTTTGATTGTGCTTACAAGGTTGTTGATAATTACTGCAGGCCACAGGAGGAAAAAAGAATAAAAATCACTTAGTCTGCAGCATCAGCTGTTACACATTTCTGAAACAACCCCCTTCTAACCTGCTTTAAACCAGAGCAGCAGCCAAGAACAAATCCCTTTTCTCACACAGAAAACCACTGTTTATTTTCAGTGCAAAATCTAGGGGTGGGGCTTGGCTTGATTTTTAGATTTATTCAAATTGTCATAAAGTTTAGATGCTGACAAAGCTGTGAACAGAAAAAGAGATCAAGTGGTTGGGGTATTTTTGGTAAGACTGAGGGTGCTATTAAAGAAACCAACTAACTCAGGAACTGCTCGCTGTAACTGTAGTTCACAAATTCTTATTTAATATGTATTTGAATCAATTTTTCAAGCTTAGTCAACTTATTAGGTAAGCAACATACTTTAGGGAGAAATAATTAAGCCAAAAGCAAAAAGAATGAGAGTAGCAACAAACAAGTAAATGCAATTAAAAAGTTAAAACATTGACATCCTTTCCTAATAGCTTTCCTCTGGAGTGAAAGCTGCAGGTCCGTGCATGAAATGATTTATGCCATGATTCACACTGCCCATCACTCACCTTTTACTATCCCTTCATGAAAAATGCTACAGCACTCTTTTAGGGTAAGGCAGCCCCCTAGGAGTATTAAATCCCAGCATCCAAAAGAATACTGTAATGAGATGAGCTGGGATCTGCAGCCTCTGGAAGGGATCACAGCTCTCAGAGCAACTCCAGAGCAGAGGGGAGAGAGAGAAAACGAGCAAAGCTTGGCAAAGGAAGTGCCTGTGTGGGTTTTCACACTGCACCTCTGCTTCTGAACCACTTCATGGGCAGAGAAGCAAAGGGAAAGGCAATGTTGGCAAACTTGGCAAAAATTTTCCCTCCTCAATACATCCCTGTTCCCTCTTTTTTTGCCCTTCTTGTTGGGTGGAGAGATAATGGCTGGGCTTCCTTTGGAATGAAAGAGATGCTTTTCTAAAAGGCTATTCTAGCTCGACCAGCTTGAAAAGATGCAGATTGCTTTCTCAAAACTTCTACCTGTGGCCTGGTTTGAATTAGTTTCCATCATTACTGTTAGCAATTCCCAGCCTTCTGTTGCATGGCAGCTTTCTCACAGATGATTAGGAGCAGTGCTGTGGTATAAAAGGGCTTAGAAGAAAAAGTACTTGAGACTTGCCAGTTGGTAAATTCTGTTAAATTATCAAGGTTGATAAAGGAAAATATATAAAAGTATAATTTGCAATTAGAGCATCAAATTAACTCAGATTTCTAAATTACTAAGAAACCAAAGCATTACCTTTTCAAGGTCACTTTCCTGCCAGTGTTTCTTTCTCACTTTTGGAGGCAGAGAAGAATTTAATGCTCTGTGCTTTATTTCACTATTGTAATGCTGAAAAATGCTGCCATCAACAGAATTAATGGAAACTCTTGTGGGAAGAAAGTTACATAAATAAATAGTTTCTTCACAGTTAGGACTAAGAGGCAAAGTCAGCAGCTGTGAATTGTGTTCTTCCTCTGGTGATCTCTGTAACCAGGTGTATGTGTGTGAGAGAGAAATGGATTTTGGCTTCAGAAATTCCCTAGACCCATGATCCCAAGCAGCTGCAGCCCCACAAGGCTGTGCTGAGTCTGCCCCACAGGACAGGAAGCTTTCCCTACTAAATCAGCCATTCCACTTTTCCAGGACATTTCAAGAGAAGAATTTTTCAAGCTGTTAATTCTATTTTCATCTCCTGCACAGAGTTACAGACACATGCTGAAAGGCATCACCTCATCCACCTTGGGCTGAGGAAGGTACGCCCAGCACAGATTTGTACAATTTCTCCTTGAATAGCTTCTACAACAGCTCTAGGTGGCTTTTTCTGGGGCTCAGGCTTCAAAAAGTGTTTTGTAAAACACAACCTTCATCACTGTGAGTGCAAATAGCAAAAAATTTCCCTTAATTTTTCACTCAGGAATATGGAGAAAGTTTCCCTCTCCCTTTTGTCTTAAAATCTTTAGATATCAGATGGTTGTTACCAACATTGTCTTAAATTAAGCAGTTTTCCAGAGGCTTTTTAGAAGTCATAACCAAACATGGATACAGGATGCCAACTTAGACCTCACCAGCCCCAGTTTGGAGTAATTACCCAGCATTAGAGACACAGCATCCCCCTTCACACATTCCAGAATTAATTTCCTTACTTTGCAACAGCAGTGTACTGTTGACTTTGTTACCTGTTTTTCCTCTTAACAGAGGAAAGCCTTTTCCTACCTTGAATTTGTGTATCTAAATTCTTTTCCCTAAATATATCATGTGGCACTTCACTTAATTTGAGTTCTTCTTGCTGATTTCAGACCATCTCTGCAATTTGCCAAGTTTATTTTGAATTCTGATCTGATACAGAAAAGCATTTTCAGATCCTCACAGCTTGGTGTCATCTGCATACTTTATAAGCTACTCTGTATTCCATCCTCCTCTCTGCTAATGAAAACACTGAACAGAACTGATTTCCTAAGCAAATTCCCAAACTGAAATGCAGCCTGTGGAGTTCAACCAAGAAGTTCCTGGCCCAAGCCACTACATTGGTTTGTATTAAAACCCACCCTTTAGAAAGGAACACAATGCATTTTAAAACCCTAAATATAGGAAAAGCCATTTCCTCTGCTAAATTGTTGTGATAGTTAATTATCCTGGTTTATTTTTGTACAATTTTACTTTAAAATCAGGCCAGCTGCATATTAAATTCTAATTACTACACCAGAGAAAAAAATCCATAGAAAACACTGACTTAAGAGAATTACAGCCTGACTCCTCCATATTCTGCCATGTCATTCCTCAGAATTCCTGGAAGAAATCCTGTGAAGATTAATCCATGGATTAATCTTCACAGGCAGTATGAGTTCAGGATTTCTGAATATTTGTGTGAGAATCAAGTCATATTCCTGTTTGCAGTTCCTGCCTCTGCTATGGAATTGTGTACAATCACTCACAGAAAATGATTACCCTCTTGGGCAAAGCCAAACCCTTGGAGACCATGGAATTTCTAGAATGTTTGCTACACAATATTTGGTGTATTTAGCAAATTCTCTTCCCATCTTACCTCCCCATTCACTGTTCATAGGCATTACAGGGAAGAAAGTAGAAAGCAAATCTCTTCAAAACTGCAAAAATAGCCTTAGAGAGGCCCAGATCCACATAACTTTATCAAAACTACAAACAGGACTCAGAATTTCCTTCAACCTCCAGCATGCACAGAGAAAAAGAAGTTGGAATAGAAGAAACAGAGACTGTTAGCTGGAATAAAAGAAATAGAGACTACCAAAATCCCAGAGATTAAGATGTCTAAAATAATTTTTTTTACACATTTAAACATCAGTGCTTCATTTTAGATGCCAGAGAGCTATGAATGAGAAGGGTGCCTGCTTACTTTTGAGAGAGACTCACAGGAAATGTTGTTATCATGCCATCTATTGTGTAAAAAGCTAATGGTGTGTTAGAGGAAGTGGTGGATGAACTGGGCACCACAGCTTGCACCAATCACCCAGCAAAGCCTCACAGACCTACAAGATTGGTTCTGATGAAGCACAACTCAAATGAGAGTTTCCCTTTGAGAGTAAGCACATCTGCATTGCTGCCTGTCTCTGCCAAGGCAGTGGCTATTTAGTGACCAGGATCTGGCATGCTGGGGATGGAAGGGCACCAACAGCTGCTGCAGAGATGAAATCTCTGGATGAAATGTTGGGATACTCACTGAGTACCTGCACAGGTGATGACTGAGCTGTGAACTTTCCAGCAGTACCTCTGTGTGTGACACCAGCTTGATATCACCAAAAAGACCATACCAGTTGTTTGTGGGGTTTTTTACTCTAAATAAAAGCTCAAGATCCTCTCAACTCAAAAAATTGAATATTTTGTACCACTAAAAATAACCCCTTTGTACTCACTAAAACCCAGCAACCTGAAAGCCAAGCCTTAATCAGCTTTACCAAAACAGCTGATCAAGTGTAGCTGCACATGGCTCTCTCACACATTCTAATTTTAACGTCTGTATAATACCATTTACATTTGACAAATATACACTGCAGACCAACCCCCCATCATGGCTCACATTTTGCTGCAAATTTAAGAACCACTAGGAAGTCAAGAGTGCAAGAGAACTCCATAGTCTATTTGTCATAGGAAAAACAATCATCAATATGGTAATTGCAGAAGTGCAAAATGCACTTTAAAGACCAATGCTGGTAATTTTTTTATTCCATGGAGTAGGAAAACTAATGAGGCACATCTTAAGATAGTTTAGGGTAATCCTAAAAGCAGTAAATAATGCTTACTATGTAAGCAGTTTAAAGTAGATCGCTTAAAGTGAAAAACAGACAAGATTCCACTCTAATGTTACAGATGCAGAAACAGAGGAATTTAAATCACCATTACATGGACTATTTTTATTACCATCAATTACTCAAATTCAGCAAAATACTTCACATCACATGAACTCCAATTTTAATATGATCCATTTTCAAATTGAAAAAAAAAAAATATGGCTTTGGGTTTCTTTAAAAAAGGTACAAATAATAATGTCCACTTGACAAATACAGAGTTTTAGGGAGCCACTCTACAAAGCTGTAGCCATCTAAAAGGAGCCTTGTCTGTTCCCCTGCCATGCAGAGTTGAAAAGGCAGCAATCTCAGCAGGAACTGCTTAAGCTCTGTATCCTCAAGTGGCCACAGCACAGATAAAATCCCCAGAGAGCTGAAGCAGAGTCTGGGCCAGTCCTTGGAGTACCAGGGTTCTCCTGCTCAGCTCCCAAAGCTCAGGAAAGGCACCTGAGCTCTCCCTGCAATTCATAACACCACAAAGGGAACATTGAACCCCTTCTTCCACAGGCCATATGTCATAGACATATTTTATGAAAAATTCCTTTGCTAGGATTTTTTCTCCTGAGAAGCTGAGAGGCCTCAGAAATGAAATGCAAGCAATGATTATCTGCTGCTGTGGAATGCAACAGGGGCATCTGTGATTGGTCTCACATGGTAGTTTTTAATGAATGGCCAATCACAGTCAGCTGGCTCAGACTCTCTGGTCAGTCACAAAATTTTATTATCATTCAATTCCTTTCTATTCCTTGCTAGTCTTCTGATGAAATCCTTTCTTCTATTCTTTTAGTATAGTTTTAATATATCATTTTATTTTAATAGAGTAATAATAAAATAATAAATCAGCCTTCTGAAACACTGAGTCAAGATTCTCATCTCTTCCCTCATCCTGGGACCCCTGTGCACACCACTACAGCAACACCAAAAACACACAAGGGAACATCCAGAGAAACTCCAAGGTTCAGTTCTGCAAAATTACAAGGCTTGGCCAAAGAACCAATTCCTGTGGCGCTGTGCTGTCACACAGTCACACCTTTAACATGCAGCACCTGCCCCAGAACTGGCTCCAACACTCATTTTTATTCACCACAATCATTTACTAATGATCTTCAAGGTCCCCTCCAACCCTAACCTTTCTCTGACTCTGATTCCAGCTCCAAAGCGGCACACTTTCAAAGGGCTGTTTGGGATTTCTCCACATCCCAACATATTCTTTTCCTTTGCATGTAACAAGGATAGAATTTAGCAGTGTTCACACTTGAATCCTCCCAGCCAGGTGTTAAAGTTAACATAATCAATAGAAATCCTTTCTTCATTTAATGAGGCTTGTACAGAGAATTGCTTAGAAGAAAAAAAAATACCATTAAAGTTCATGGGAATTTGGACTGACTTAGTATTTCAGCATAGAGCTCTGTGCAAACAGTTGCTTAATGTGCTTGGTTCTCCCTCTGTAAATGCCACTGATCAGCTCTGTGTGTCCTCCAGCAGGGAAAAAGGAAACAATACCCCATGTCCTATACCATGAAATAGCTGCACTTCCAGTAATAAAATAGGGATTTATAGAAACATCTACTTTAAACTGTTTTTAAAGCTTCTGAAATATATTTGGTCTGGTTTATTTTACTCCTGCAAACCTGTACAAATAAATGCACTCTGGCTGTTAAGGCTTTACAAGTTAGAAAATGCAGAAGGCAGCTGTACCAAAATATGTCAGTCTGTTAAGGCACACCTAAAATCTCTCTTAAAAATCATAAATAAAGCAGATATTATGTTTGTACACGTGTATAAAACAGCAGAGCTTTATAATGCTCTATTTAATACTTAATCCTGCACATATAACAAGCAGAATAGAGGTATTTGGGCTCTTTGTACAAATGCCAGTGTTCCAAACAAGAGCAAATGTAGAACATGGATAATTGAGGGGGATACAGAAATGGAGCACCACTATGCTGCTTTAAAACATGCTCCTGAATTGTGCTTTGAGTTCTGGCTGTAAAGAAGTCACAAGCTTCAGTTACATGCATAACTTCATGCACACAATCAGCCCCACAAAGCAGAGCTGGACATCAAAATACACCAATTTATTTTGGTGTCAGAGGGATTAATTACATCCTTCAGCTTTACTACTGCCACTTGTGCAGAGAGCAGCTGATACCAACCCCAGCAGCCAAGAGCCCCCATTCCCAGCTCCCTCCTATCCACTGAGGATATTCCAGGTGTTGTCCAAGTTGGATATGGTAAAGAAAAAAAAAGAGACATTTTATGAACCTGGAAAATCATTCATCTTACCCTTGTTATTGTGTGTGTTTATATATTAGCAGAGCTTGCTATTGCAGCTGGCCTTCATATTTCTATATAATAAAGTAGAATATTGAGAACAAGTATCTGTGTAATTAGCACATCAATCATGTCGCTCTTTAATATAAACCAAGTATTAATTCACATCTCCACAGATCCCCTCACCATAACTAACACAAATTATTAATTAGCTAACCACAAGCCAAAGGAAAAAAAAAGAAAAAGCAGGAAAGCACTGGGAGTACAGAAATTCCAGCAGTTAGAGCTCAGGGAGCACCCACAGGAGTGCCCCATTCACCTAGCATTTCTCAGACTTAAAAATTTAAATCTCTTTGTTCACATCCACACTGCACACAAAGTGTATAAATGTATTTTTCCTAATACTTATAGCCAGAGACAGCAAGAGAAGACCATCCTTCCAGTTTTTCCCCACAATATCTAGTCACCTTGTTTAGAGGCCACAAGAACCTCAAGAGATTATTACAGAACTGAAAAGTGGAGCCCATGCTGAGACATATCCCTCTGAACAATACAGCACAGATCTCTCTCCTCTAAGGGACATTACAATTTTAAATGTCATTTTCTCACTTTTGTTTCTGAAAAGAACCATCTTCCTCTTTCTGTATCCATTATAGCAAATCAAAATTTGAATTTCAAGGAAATTGAGGAGCCAGCTCAGGAGCAACCATGCAACTTTTCCCCCTGGATCAGAGTATGAACAACTCAGCCAATGTCCCTGTCACATGGTGGTGAGATAGCTCATCCTACAGGATACCAGGGAGTTTATTGACCTATTCCCCTCTGTATTTTTGCAGGAGCTTTCTATTCCATTCTACTTTTAACTCTAAATGAAACCCTTTCTAAAATTTTCCCCAGGTTTTTAGCTCTTGGAAAATTTTATGCCTACATCTGACTCAAAGGACACAGTGGACATGTGTTTCTTTTCTTTTTATACCTGCTACCATCCCCTGGTCACTAAGCAATGGAAATATACTTTTTTTCTTCACAAAATACATTGTAAACCAGACCAAAAATCCAGAGCCATACAGTCAGCTATACAGAAAAATAAATGGAAAAAATTCTAAGAAAAGCAACAGCATAAACACTTCTTTGAGGGAAGGAAGGTGAAATAATTTCTATTGATTTAGCCTAATATTCTTCCAAAACCTATTTATAGTAGGAGGATGACATGTGGTAAAACTCTTCCCTTTGAAGCATTTATCTGCAATGGCCATTAAAGCTCAGTGGCTCTGAGTCCCCAGGCACAGAATCCTTCCTTCCCCTTCCATGTGCCATGGCAGAGCCCTGGAGCTGGCTGTGGCCCTGGCACGTGCAGGTGAATTTGGGACTCCAGGACTTCTCCAAGGTTTGGTTCACTCCACAGGGGAAAGCCAGGATTATTTTTGCCATTTTGTTCCATCACCCTTGATGTTTAATTAAGCAGTTACTCCTCTGCTTGAGAGATGCTGAAACCATCCTGGAGTTGAAGGAAAGTGATTCCAGCTTGCCTGAGCTGCCTGCTCCTTGTGCCATTTCCCAAAACCAAACAGAACAAATGAGTGCAGCTGAGCACACTGAGCACCTCCAGGGGCTCTGGAGACATCAGCCATCCCTGCTGCCTCTCTGGGCTTAACTCAGCCTTCTGGTACACAGAAGGACAGGGAGACAAAAGGAGCAGCAGGAATATAGGTGCAGAAACAGTGGGAAAAGGATTGGCTTAAAGGATCCTTATCTACCATTGTACAAGGAAAAATAGTATTGATTTGCATTCATCAGGAATGTGCCCTGGATCAAACATCCCTGCAAGCCAGGAGCAGCTGCAGTGCAGCTCCATGCCAGTGCAGTCCAAGGGAGCTGCCTGAGGGCAAGGAGAGGTGCCCACAGCAGGAGGGGCACCAGGAGAACAGGACACCAGCAGTGGCATTTGTGTGGGCACAGGAGAGAGAAACTCTGTTTGTGTGGAGAGGAAAAAAGGAACCAGGGAGGGAAAGGATGAGGTGGGGCAGCAAGTTGTCACTGTAATGAGACCCCAAGGCTGTGAGTCCAGGGGCTCCAGCTCACAGACACCACAAACACTCACTGGGAGCAAAGGATGGGCTGCAAGAACCTGGCAGAGCTCATCTCTGTCTTTGCAGGTGTTGAGGTTGCCAGAGGCATGAGGTGCCTTCACCAGCCTCCTCAAGGAAGTGTCCAAAAGCAAATGAGTAAGTGCAGGATGATGTACAAAGAAGGCCCTTGCACAGAGAAAAGGAGCAGTAGGAAATTCCCTCCAAAGGACCAAATTCCACCCAAGCAACAAAACCCAGGTGCATGAACAATCACCAGAGGGCAGGAATTGTCTGCTAAACTCAGAACCAGTCCCACACCTCCCAAAAGCAGCAGGGGAGGGGGTAACACCCAGCTTGCTCCCCTATCCCCCACAGTTAATAGGCAGGAACAGAGGAGAGGCCAGAAAGGAATGAACCAGAGATGAGCCTGTGCTCCCATTGCTGTTAACACACCTCCAGCTCAGTAACTTCTGTCTTTTGCTCTTCATTTCTCTCCTCCCTGAGGGCTTCTAGATCAGGCTTCCACAGAAAAAGTGAAGCAGAAATACATAACATATATAACACAAATCAATTTCCAAAATATTTGTACTTTTTATCCTTTTCAGATGTGCAAAGAAATCAGTAGTGGAATATTTTATCCTTTGACCCCAGATTGGTTGTTAGGGATTCTAAAAAGCCTCCTAATGCAGTTTTGCAAGCCAAGTCTTTTCTGCTGTTTGCCTTCAAATTATCAAATGATAAATGATCAAATGATGAAGGGGTTGGTTGGTTTGCAATTCCCTTTGAAGTGAAAAAGCCCAGCATAAAGAATCCTATGAATAACAAATGTTGCTGTTTCCCTTTGCCATTTTAGGGTATGGATAGCACATTTTTCACATTTTCCCATGTCCCAATGGCTAAGCCTGAAAGAAACATTGGAGAGCAAGAGTCTTCTGCACCATAGCCCAAAGGGTGAGAGAATAAGAGTGGTAAAGCATTCTATTTCCAATGACTCCATGATGCAGAAGTGGCAGCTACAACACACAGACCAGGGCAGAGAAGACAAAGCACATTTCAAATCCAGAAGGAAATCTGTGTGCAATCAATGCAGAGAGAATACACTGACAGATGCCCAAGCACAGAGTCTCTGTAAGATAAGGAATGTGAAAAGGGCATTTTTTTCAAATAAACAAAACAAGGACAGCTTTTTTTTTCTTTTTTTTTTTTTTTCTTTTGCTTTACAAGAAAGAATTGAGGAAAAGGCAGAGAAAAACACTGGAAAGATGGAATCATGTTTCACAGCAATTGACACGGGTGATAAATAAGCCCAGGAGGGAAAGACCTCAGAATGAGAGATGCAACAGGGCTCTGTCTGCTGTGCTCTGACACTGCTCTAGCACCTCCTAACTCTGATTAAACACTCTGGTATGTACATGCATATATACACACCATACACACACACAAGGAACAACCTGTTTTCCAGCAAGCCTTGCCTGAATTGAGGCAAAACACAGCACCACTGCTCAGCTCAGCCATCAACACCAGCCCCAGCAATCCCAGAGAGCTGCCCTTCTCTTGTCTCAGCTCTACACTTGTTCTGACATGTCCTTCAGGAAAAGAAGTAAAAAATTTAGTTGTGCATACACTGCAGGTTGCTAGAATCTCATCATTCTAAACACATGGACACCTTTAAAATTTATATGTTTCTGCCAAAGAGATAGAAATGTGAATTTTTGGGCTCTGCAAGGAATTTTATTTTTTTTTAGCTAGGTGCATACAAACATCTGGGTCATTTCCAGGCCCCAAAAGGCCTCTTGAGCATTTTTTCCTCATTATTTATTGATTCCTGACACCTGATCACTGACATACTTAAGGCAGAGCTTGACAAAAGTGCCACAAAGATCCTGGCACACAAACTCCCTCCAAATCACATGCTGGGTGAGCATTCCCTGCAAGCTGGAGATGAGGAAGAGGAGGCAGGTTTTATAACCACACAGAACAGTGGTAGGGCAAGAAACCTGCTGTGTAAAGAAGTAAAACATGTCAGTTGTGCACACAGTGCAGGTTATTCATGTATTAGAATCTCATCATTCTAAACACATGGATACTCTTAAAATGGTCATGTTTCTGCCAGAGAAAAGAGATAGAAATATCAAGTTTTGGATTCTGCAAGGAATTTTTTTTTAGCTAGGTGCATACAAACATCTGGGTC
Organism: Ammodramus savannarum pratensis; assembly: GCA_020466415.1. Taxonomy (NCBI): domain Eukaryota; kingdom Metazoa; phylum Chordata; class Aves; order Passeriformes; family Passerellidae; genus Ammodramus; species Ammodramus savannarum. The sequence goes on along the minus strand of JAHXMQ010012342.1, from coordinate 4,042,533 downwards.
ATTTCCAGCCCCTGAAAGACCTCTTGGGCATTTTCTCCTCATTATTTATTGATTCCTGATCACTGACATACTTAAGGCAGAGCTTGAAAAAAGTGCCACAAAGATCCTGACACACAAACTCCCTCAATGCTGCTTAGAGGAAACAGTTTGACTGCCCATGACATGCTGGGAGAGTATTCCCTGCAGGCTGAGGATGAGGAAGAGGAGGCAGAAGGTTTTATAACCACACAGAACAGTGGCCCAGAACTCTGCAGAGCAAGAAACCTGACATGTAAAGAAGTAAAAACTGTTAGTTGTGCACACAGTGTAGGTTATTCATGTGTTAGAATCTCATCATTCTAAACACATGGATACCCTTAAAATTGACATGTTTCTGCCAGGAAAAAAAGAGAAAGAAATATCAAGTTTTGGATTCTGCAAGGAATTTTTTTTTTAGCTAGGTGCATACAAACATCTGGGTCATTTCTAGCCCCTGAAGGGCCTATTGGGCATTTTCTCCTCATTATTTATTGATTCCTGACACACTTAAGGCAGAGCTTGACAAAGGTGTCACAGAGACCCTGACACAAATTCCTTCAATATTGCTTAGAGGAAACAGTTTGCACATGAGATTCTGGGAGAGTATTCCCTGCAGGCTGGGGATGAGGAAGAGGAGGCAGAAGGTTCTGTAACCACACAGAACAGTGGCACAGAACTCTGCAGGGCAAGAAACCTGCTGTGTTCCTAAATCTGCTCCCCTGGAGAGGGCTGACTGGAGAACATCCTTGTATCTCACACCAGTGAGACCCAGTTCCTGCTTCCCAGTGCTTGGAGATTTCCAGTGCCAGGCTTCCTGCAACTGGCTAGAGCAGAAGACAACAAACACTCCCAACAGCGCTTCCAATTTCTTGTCCATCTGTAAACTTCTAAAAAAATTCAATGGCAAGTTGGACAGCAAATGTTTAACATAGAGAAATTTGTGTTTTCACACTATTCTCCAGTGCCTACAGCTATGGGCTGGTGTCCTAAATATTCAATAAATATATAAAAAACCCTCAAATGCTTAATTTCCAGAAAACTTATTTCTCAGCTTAACACAGTAAATTTTCATTAATTTCTTCCCCTAGGTTAATGGGAAACAAATTACATATCTGAAAATGTTAATGGAATTTCTCTACAGTTTCTCTCTTACGTACTTATACCTGCAAATGTTTAAATATTATAAAAATATAGAAGTAGGGCAAGACAATGGACAATTTATTCTATTGTAAGCACAGTACTGCTTGGATGGATTGAAAACATGAGAGGGAAAAAAAAATCTCTATCTGAAAGGTCTGTCTGCAACAGTTTGTTCTGTCCTTAAAAGAATCCTGAGAGTATAAAAGCATCAGATGATGTCCTGCAGCCCCAGGGAACAAATGGGTGGGGATGCAAGGTTCAGTGGAGAGGAACAAGTGCTATCAGGCAGAGAGATCGGGTCAGGAAGACAAGAGAAATGAACTTTGGGGTGATTCATCTATAGCAGGGGAGGCAGAGAATGTCAGTGACAGCAAAGCAAGCCCCAGCTGACATCCAGTGCCATAGAGGGGTAACAGTAAAGGATTTCCCATGACACAGGATCTGCTGCTGTTCCCCCAAACATCAGGATAAACACCACTGAGTCATGGCAGCACCCTGCCAAATCAGCTGCCTGTGTTGGGAGCACACTGTGATGCATTTGGAAATGTTTCTGTTTTGACATATCCACCCCCAAGGCCCATTTCTAATAGACAGTTTAAATGAAATAGTAACACAACTATTTCCAAATGCACATTGTATTCCTTCCTGACACTGCTCCCAACAGGTAAAAGCTTCCATGGTGATTCCCACAGGGCTCTCAGCAGCAGAACTGCCTCAGCCATTCCCCCAGTGCAAAGTTGAAAATCAAATTCTCACTGGTGTCAGGCTTCCAGGAGCATTCTGCTGCCCTGCATGCATCAGTGGCAGAGGACCCAGCAGCACTGCACATGGCCAGGATGTGGAGTCTCCTGCATGTGCAATTCCCAAGGGAACATCTGGAATTCTGCACCTGCTCTCCCTGGTGTTCCACGAGGCAGAATTTCCTGTAAGGATCCCTAAGGGGCAGCACAGCTCCATGAAAGTGCAACCCATGTTTTACAGGGATCACACACCTTTCACTATGAACCTTCAAGGGCCAGGCAGTTCCTAGAAAGCTGCTGCTGTGGTTCCCATAGATAAAGGAAGGAAGGTTTGAGAACCTCCACGTGTTTCCACACTCACAGAAAAAGGAGTTGGTAAATTCAGTGTCAGCCTAGGCTTTTACAGTAAGTGACAATAATTTTTTTCCATCATTTTTTGCCTCTGTAGGTCAGAGCAAACCTCCTGTATTTGTACAGCCAGAAGTGAGAGATATGGTCAATAAAGCAGGATGAAAAATTACATGGTCCAAGGGTTCTCCTGAGTTCCAGGGGTGGGATCAGCAGGACCAATCCAGTTGGCACTGAGTTAGAAGGGCTCTTACAGGCTCAATCCTGGGGCTGAGGCTGTTTCCCATCTTTTAGGAAAGATAATCATATTAGTAATACCTAATCTGGAAAAATAGTACTAGGACTAAACTAGAACATTGCTGTAAGTTTTCTGCTAACTAAAATGAGAGTTCTGAAAATGCAATTCTCACTTCACTGCAGAGCAGAAGTCACTTCACTGGTTTTAGAAGTATTCTGAGGCCAGTACTCACAAAAGGAAAGCTCCACCAACTCAGGAACTGTTACCTTCCAGAAACACAGAGCTTCTAAGAACTTTCTCAGGGTGTACAGTGTGAGGATGACTCCAGTGCTTTCCTGATGGCCAAACTGCAGTGTCCCTTAGGAAACAATTGAGACCATTTTCTTAAACTCACTTACAGCAACACATAGGGCAGGACATGGTTTTCCCAGCTCCTCACTTTCCCTGGCACCCCATATCCCCTTCAGCTGGTTAATGACTTGCAGACATTCCCTGTGTAAAAATGGCATTTCTAGCTCACTTAGAAACCACCCCATGGCCCAAAAAAATGGGCTTCATCTTGGCTAATGGTTGCTTGATAGGTGGTTTCTCTCAAGCAAAACCTAAGTCCCTCCTGCTCCCAGTTTTACTCAGAGTAGGAAGTTCTTGGTCCCCCAGACCTCACTGAGGGAGGGTTTCTCCCTACAAAGCGATGCACAAAGTGCAGAACTGCCCAGGGCTGCTGGTGGATCTGTTCCCTCATGTTTGCACACACAGCCACATTCACTGCTTTCAAAACCAGGACTGGTCCTGTCCAACAACAAAACCAAACCAGACTCAGGAAGCAGAATTCTCCCTGGAGCTTTATTTTCAGTTCTGATATTCTGGTTCCCCCGACAAGCACCCACATTTCAATAGTGAATGAAATGCAGGCAGAACACATTTCACACTTCAAAGAGGTGGGCCTGGGACCTGTTTCCATTTCAAAGAAAAAAGGCACAAGTCAATTGATTGCCACTCAAAATCATTTTTGCTGCTGTAGAAAGCAATACTATAAATTGTATTACCTTTTTGTATGATCTGTAAAGAGAATCCATGGAAGAGAAAGGTATTTTAAGAGAGAATGAATTAGCATAGTTTACAAAAGCCAATTAAACTATTGAAAAACACTCAGCATGCCACATTTTAAAGAAAGTGTATTGACTAATTAAGAGAAAACTACTGGCTTATTTATGGTTAAATTCCCTTCCCTTTATACTGAAGTATTTTCTCTCTTTCTTAATGGTGACACATAAATGACATGAGGGTTTTTTCAGATGTAAAATAATATAACTCAAGTACAACACTGCACTTTTGTGTGGCAGAAAAGAAAAGCATGTATATCCAGAAATTTCACTCATGCAAATGTTAACACTTCTTACTCCTTCTTCAAACAAAATTATGGATTACAAATGCTACAGTCTGTTCCATTAATATTAAAGCTCAGCTAAATTCATCAGACTTTCTGAGCTATCTCAAAATGGTAAATAAAAATTATATTCCATTCTAATGGAAATAACTTGCAAGGTATATTTATATACAGGACAAATTGCAGGAAAAGAAGGGATGGAGTATGGAAACACAGCATGCCATAGGCAGGGATGCCACTCAGTGATTAGGATGACTTTGTGCTGCTTTCAACCACCACCCTTACAAGGTGGCTAAATCTAAATAAAAAATATCTGGACATAATTTAGTGAGTCTTCTCAAATGACTGTAAAGGAACACAGGATGTGAAACTGTGCCCCAGCTCCCACTGACTCCACTGCAATCAGAATTTCCCTCCAATGCATCTGGTTAGGGACTGGGTAGTTCTGATATTTTAAAACTTTGAATTAAAGCCTAATCCTTTAAGAACCTGATCCATACAGGTGATGATTTTGTTCTTACAAATATTTATTAGCACAAATCTTCCTGCTCACACAGATAATCCCTTCAGGTTCAACACCAGAAACAAATATGCTGTACCAAGGTAAAAAGAGGGGAAAAGTCTGCAAAAAGGAGGAACAGAGGACGGTCAAAAATACTGACAGAGGCAATGGGAACAGAGCAGAGCCTGGAGACAACAAAAGAGCAGAACAGTGAAGTGCTGAGGGAGGAGATGAAGGCCTGGAATCCCTGAAGGACAGGTGACAGAGGCTCAGGAGTGGGACAGAAGGACACCTCTGACAGCAGGGAATTCCTGAGACAACAGACTGTGAGGGGGTGAATGAGATCAAGGGAAATCAGGAAAGGCAGTGGTTTAAATCTGGGCAAATCTGAGCACTGGTGATCCCTAAATACTGAAAACCATCAGCAAACCTTTGTCAACAAAGAGCAAAGAGGACAGAGTAAAACAAACAGAATATGAAACACAAGATATCAAGGCCAGAAGTAAAAATGGAAGAGTAATGTAAGATTAACTAAAAGACAAAACCAAGCTTATATTTAATATAATAAAAAAAACGTGATTTTTTTCTGATATTTTCCACAGGCTCTTCATCTAAGCCTGTGAAAGCTGAAACAACTCAGATCAGAATTTAAGTACCACAAGGAGCAATCTTTAAATGGGATGAGCAAAACCATACACTGCCATTTCCACCTCTAATTTCACTGTTTTCCAACATAGTTATATGTTGGAAACTTATATAACTTTTTTATACCCCTGAAACACTACTTAGGTTCTGGCCATGTGCATGACAAAGCACAAAACAATAGACATGAATCCTGTTCTGAGGTCCTGCATTTCCACCAGGCGGGTATCAAACAGACCAACATGGAAGAATGCAGATGTTTTAAGTTAATTATGTCTTATGGGTGGTATTTCAGAAGATATCTCAGTAACAAAAATATATAATAAATTAAAAAAAAAAAGGGATGTGCTTGGTAAGACTTGGAATATTTGGTTATCAAGAGAAATTCAAGATTACGAGTTACAGTTCAATACACTTCAAGGAAAACACGAATATTACCAAAAGGCAACCAAATTCTACAGTATAGGCTATCTATATTTAAATCCTTGTCTAATATAGATTGAAGACAACAGGAAAATTAAGACTTTCCAGTCCATGCTCAAGTGTTTCAGTCAATCAGGTTAAAATTGGAGTCTTGTTTTTCTCCCCTGTGACTCCTAAGCATCTTGTTAGATGCCATTACCAGCTAGTTAATAGCAGCAGCTTAAGTGGACAACAGAATTAATTCTTGGTAAAATGAAACATAGCAGCTATTTCATTATAAAATACACAAGCAGTGTCACAGCTAAGCATGAGTTCTCTGGGTGATCACGATGTTCAGATCCTGACCCACCTCTGGCTGGCTGGATCAGTTAATAATGATAATTATTATATCAGATAATGATCCCTGCCCTGCCAGCAGCACAACACACAGGGGACAAATCAGTGCCTGGGGGTACACAAGGTTAGCAGCCACTAAACCAAATATTCTGTAACTAAACAGGGTGGTCACTGTGCTGTGGTCAGCACATCCAGCTGTGTGTTCAGCACATCCAGCTGTGTGTTCAGCACATCCAGCTGAGTCCTGCCCTGTTCTATACCATTCCTGCTATTCCCAGTCAAGCATCTCCCAGGGAGTGCCCTATGAACATGCATAAACCATTTAAACATGTTTTTATTTTGAAGAGTGTGCCAGAAATCCAAACATTTCTGTTCAAACCTGTCTTCTAGAAGTGCCAAGGCAAAGAGAGATGCAGATCTATCACAGCCATTGTGGAGGGCACCTTGCTGAGGCGGGCATGGAACACAAATAGAAAAGGGTGATAATGAGGAACAGTGGGATGGGGAGCAGAAATGGGAACTGGTTCCTTAAAAAGCACAAAGTATGAGCTGCCCATGTTCCTGTGACACCCAAGGTTCATCAAATCAGGGGCACAGAGTTAGTACTGGGACATGCAGCTTCTCCAGTGGAGCTCCAGCTGAACTGTGAGCTCCAGCTTGATTGTACAGACTGATTTCACAGCTTAGTCTGAGCTGGAAGGGACCCACAAGGATCATAAATTCCCATCAGGGATGAACCCATGGCCCATCCAGGGACTGCAGCCACAACCCTGGTTTTATTAGCACCAGGACCTAACCTGAGTTTCTCCACCTGGAAAATAGTCACCAGAACTGTCTCTAGTTTTTTAAAGTCCCATGAGCTCCATGCTGGGGGCTAAGAAAGTTCAGTGAGAACTGGGTCTCATCCAAATTATTCTGAAAAATATATGTACATATATTAAATCTTACAGTAGTTGTATCTCCTCCTTCAGAGTGCAAAGTTATTGTTGAAATCTTGTTATTCCAAATTGACTTTGCAAATAGAAAATTTGACAATTTTTCCTTGTATATCCACGGGGCACAAGAGAATCTCAAAGTAAAACCTTTGAAGGAGGTTTATCAAGATTGTACTTATTCCAATTGCTAATGAGAAAAAAAAAATCAAAAATATTTTTTCTATAGCAGAAATTAGTGATAAAAATGCCTGAAGGAACATCATCACATTCATCACCATGCCACAACAGCCACACACTGAGATGAACAAGGCTTGGAGGCTGCAGTGTTTCTAGGGCTCGATTGAGGAAGGGCTCCTGAATGCAATCTCCTTCCCACAACACAGGCAGAGTTATAGCTTTGCTTAGAGCCAAACTGTCATAAAATAGCTCATCCTAACTCACAACCATTTGGCAACAGACTTACAGCTTGTTCCAGACCACAGCATAACAAAAGAGCATCAACTTCTCACCGGGACACTGCTGAATCAATCTCCCATTTTACACCTGAGCTGTCTGGGTTTAATTAGAGCCTTGCAGTATCTCAACATTGCTCCTAATAGCAGGCTCACTAGCAAATAGATATTGATATTACAGGGCCTGGAGAAACCCCACTATTTACTCTTTCTAACTCATCCTGATGCAGGACATACACACGTGGTTTAATCAGCGTGGAAGAGACAATTTTCACTGAGAAGCAGCAATCAGTTACTGCTCACTCAGACACAGAATGTCACAGGCCTGAGGTTGTTCCCAACTTTTTATTCTTCCCTGAAGCGCTGGAAGAAGTTTGTGCTTTTCAAAGCAATGATCATGGTTTCTTCATAAAATAATTACAAACAACTCCTTATAGGTTAATTGCCATCTCAGTTATCTCCTCAGTGCTTTCAGCAATACTTATTTCCTGAAATACTCATTCTAAAGGTGACTGGTATTGAGGGGTGACATTTCTGAGCGCCCATCCTCAAATACCTTCAACGGTTCAATTTGCAAAATCATGGCTTTGAAATCCTCTCCCAGCTGTCACTACCTCAAACCTGATATTAATCACCAGCTTTAAAAAGAAAACATGCCATTCATCTAAATAAAGCAGCATTTTGTACATAATTAATAAGGAAATTAATAGCAGAGTGCTAACAGTAGCAGAGAACTTCCTGATTTATTTTCCTTCAAACCCATCCACCTTTCAAGCAACACCTAAGTAACAATGCCATGCTATTAGCTTAAGAATACTTGGGTTAATATTTGTACTGAGCCTCAGAATCTGCCACTGTAAACATGGCTGTGCCAAATCTGCAACAAGTTCATAATCTCCTCTTGAAAAACCTGGCTCCTATATACTACATATATATAGTATATTTACTATAAAGTATAATATAGTATATTTACATATAAAGTATATTTATTTATAGTAAATGTAATATATATAGTATATATAAAATATATACTATAAATATATGTACTATGTAGTATATTTACTATATATAAAGTATAATTACTTATATATTATATATAAATATATAATGTTTAAATAATGTGTATTTATATATTTATTATATATAAAGTACATATATAATATATAAATAGATATTATATATAGTACATTTACTATAAATAAATTATATTTATTTATAGTATATATAAATACTGCAACATATAATAATCACATCTTTCATGTTATTAGAGTTATTATATGTTAATATATATTACATATAATATATTAATATATATTATTACCATATATGTTATATAACACTATATATATTATTATATAACACTATAACATAACAAATCTATAATATTTGATTACTTTGCCTACTCAAAAAAATCCAGCTCCAATCTCCCCTTTCTCCAAGTATTTTTTGTGTAAATGGTTAATGCAAAGGAACCAGCATCATTTACTGATAATTCTGAACAGGGCCTGATTAACTTTACCACAGCTGACACCATTCATCTGTCAATAACAGAATATTAACAAGGGTGGAAGCCATGTAATTAAAAGGAAAAGAAGCACACCTGCTATAACACCCAAATATTGCTGGCTACACATTAGAATTTCCATGTACTCATACTCCAAGTCTGTAAGGTCAATTTTATATAATATGGGCTTCAAATTCCTTTGCCACTCATGACAAGCAAAATTTAATATTCACACCGAACACTCCTCAAGTTTCTCTAGGTTTATGGTCAAAGCAGCTCAATCACATCCCTGTTTTGTACATAAGTTCCTCTCCTGAATAACTATTAATTTCTGAATATTAAAAATGATATTATCTTGGGTTTTGTGCTTTTCTGCCATAAAAGAACCAAAGCCAGAAGTCTCAATCACACACCTGGATGCCATTCTGCCTTTTTTATACAAAAATATTACTATAAAGAGGGTCCCAGTGCTGCTGGCTTTGGGCTGAGCCACAGCAAAGCCCTTCTTGTCTGGAAAAGCTGCTTTTTGTCTGCTTCCACAGAGAGGAACAGCACGGGGAAGTCTTGTCTCAAGCAGGAATGATGACAGAACAGAAAGAAAAATCTTTTTCTTTTTTAATGTTTTAAGGAAAAACCTGGGAACATGGTGGAGGGAAGTTCCTTGGACTTTTACACAGGTGTAAAAAAAAGACTTTTTTTGGTGGAAACTGAACACAGTCTATTCATCTTGACAGCTCATTACAGCCCACATCTACAACAGCATCAGACTGCAGGTAGCAAGCACTCAGGGAAATGAAAATTTAAATGAGTGGGATCCAGGAAAGGGCTGAAGACAAAGTAGTGAAATAATGGTGTTGTTCTTGAGCATAAAACCCTCACTATTTTGCCAGACTCAAGGCAAGCACTCCTGCAGCAAAGAGATACATAAACAGTGAGGCAACATGGAAATATTCTGAATTAATGTTCCACTCGGCTCTCACTCTTACTTGCCAAGTTTTTTAAGAATATAAAATAAAAAAAACACAGGTAAAAATCATTCCACTCATATTTCAATAAACCACGACAAATTCAGACTTTTTGTTGTTTAGAGAACATTCTGGATTTCTCAGGGATAATGGCTGACTAATTTTAGTTAGGCAACATGCAGTAAACTTTCAGGAAGAACTACAATTTGCACAGCAAAAACAAACAAAAAACCCCAACAAACCCAAAACAACAATCTAAATTTTGCTCCTTTAGGTTTTAAGCAATAATAATTATAATGATTTATTGCTGAATATGAAACCTTTGTAGCTCTTGTGCTGCAGCATATACCTAAATTAATATGAAATCTACCTGCACCTTCCCCTACTTCTGCCCTTCTCATTTAAAAAGCAAAGACAGTGTTGGGAATCTATCCTAATAAGGACACCTTAATTATTTATATATATATATATATATAAATAATATATATACCAACTAATACTATTCTTATACTAATATTCTCACACGTGAGAAAATATTTGGAATATAATACTACTAATATAATAATAATGCAATTATTATACTAATATTCTGAATTGCCAGTTGCAAGTAATAACAAAATTATTCCAGGAGGAGCAACTCCATTTTTGGAATAAGTCCTTGGCTTGTGTACAGCCCAATGCTGGATCTCCTTGATTTAATTATAAAAACACCAGCAGAACTTCTCAGACACAAATACTATTTATGGGACAGGTCAAAGTCATTCCTCAATCAAATCAACTAATAATTTGCTTATATTCTATCAGTAATATTTCCAATTGTTAGTAGTATATGGTAGTAATACTATTATTATACTAATACTATTATTATACTAATACTAATATATATACACTAACTAACATATATACAATATATAAAATATATATAACTAACATACATATACTAACTAATACTATTATTATACTAATATTCTCACATGTGAGAAAATATTTGGAATATAATACTATTAGTATAATAATAATAATATTATTATACTAATATTCTGAATTGCTAGTTACAAGTAGTAAAAAAGTTGCTCCTGGAGGAGCAACTCCATTTTTGGAGTAAGTCCTTGGCTTGTGTACAGCCCAAAGCTGGCTCTCCTTGATTGAATTATAAAAACCCCAGCAGCACTTCACAGATACCAACACTATGGGACAGGCCAAAGTCAGTCCTCAAACAAATAAACTAATAATTTGCTTATATTCTACAAGTTATATTTACCACTATTAATTGCATATGGTAGTAATACTATTATTATACTAATACTAGAATATATAATAACTAATATATATATATACAATACCTATATAACATATATACTAATACTATTATTATACTAATATTCTCACATGTGAGAAAA
>JAHXMQ010012342.1:4012003-4031403 GCA_020466415.1 Ammodramus savannarum pratensis | reverse complement strand
GAATTGCTAGTTCCAAGTAATAACAAAATTATTCTGGGAGGAGCAACTCTATTGTTGAAGTCCTTGGTTATGTACAGCCCAAAGCTGGCTCTCCTAGACTGAATTTTAAGAACAGCAGCAGCCCTGAGAGGTGCTTTCCTCTCTCCTGCTGCTGAAGGAATGCTCCATCAGAGGCTCTGAGGCATACAAATTGCTACAGGCTGCAGCAAATGGACCTTGCTCAAAACCTGCCCCTGAAAGAACCACTCCAGAGCAGAATGGGAAAATTTAGCTTTGATCCAAGCCTATAACAGACATCATCTGTAATGTGGTCACTCAGGTGAGCAGAGCTTGCCCTGGTGCTCATCCTATGATGTATTTGTGCACACCCTGCACACACCTGTGACCCCTGGGGATTTGACACTTCTCTTTGTCCTCTTGCCATTCCAGTCTTAACTTCCTGATCTCCCTCTTTTTTAAAGTGCACACAAACTGCTTCCCAATTCTGTTTTTCCCTTTATTAGAGGGGTGTGATTATTTCATTATTTTTAGAGGTATTATTATTATTCTCTCCAGAGAGGATCACAGACATTACCTAGTGTGGATCTCTCCCCAGTGTACAGCCTACAACAGTACTAAGAGTGTAAATAGAAATATTTGACTTCTCACACTGAGAGGAACCAGCAATCTTCTGGTTTGTCCTGTTTTATTTGAAAAAGAAAACATTATTGCTTAGAAGTCCAGCTCCTTGCTTACTGTAATGGTTCTCAGTTCCTACCTGTGCTGGATCCCATCAAACAAGGAACACTCCTGGGCATCCTTTTACACATCTTTATTTCTTCTTCTTTCCTAACTCTGTATTGCATTGTGCCTTTTTCATTAGGTTTCAGAAAACACATCATTTCTATTCTGACATTTTTAGGGGAACAAAACAATTGTAAACACATCATTTTAATGACACCAAAAGTAATCTAAAATCCTCAGTGAAAAATCTTTCTAGCCAGGACTAGAAGAAGCCTGTTAAGTGCTGACCTTCACTGATATCCTTCTGAAATCTCCCAATGGTTGCAGCTGCCATGGTTTCTTTTATGAGACAACAACCTTGTCTGATTAAGTGTTAAAAGAACCCTTCTCATTACTGTTGGAAGGCAGGATTTCTCCAAGAGTTGTTAATTTAAATGAACATTCGAGTCTCTGTCTTTTAAAGGCTGTTATTTGCTATATCCATTTTCTGAACTCAGAACAGAAGATTCCTTTAATCTCCTTGTTAGCCATACCCATCTGTCCTTGCAAGAATCTCACAGGGCAGCAAGGTACACAGTTGGCATTGGAAACCAACGTGTCATCATTATTTTCAAAGTCACATTTTAGCATCCTCAGCTTGAGAGAAAACACAGCTTTTCACTGGTGACTTCTGAAACTTTAAGTCTGACAACACTGGAAACTGTGATTATACTAAAAAGCGTCTAAAACTTTGAAATTAATTTTCAGACATGTATTAACAGGGGTGAGAATCCCCAATTGGAAGTGAGTTTTGAAATTAATTTTCAGGTGTGTATTAACAGGGGTGCTAGCCCAAAGAGAATCCCCAATTGGAAGTGAGTTTCTGAAGGGAACACAGCCGTGGGTGGACAACTTGAGGCAGGAGCCTCACCTTACACAGGCAAACTCAAAACAGCAGCAGTTTTCCTGGTATTCATCTAACTGCAAAGAAGGAAAAAAGAAAGTGTCCTGGCACAACAACCACTAGTTAATTTAGCAACATCCACAGCTTCAGATTCATTCCCACTGACCCACAAAACTTGCTAATATAGACACAGGCATCAAAATTGAGCTGACTTAGCTTGCTTGCAGTTCAGAGTATCTTTATCTGCACTAGAGCTTATATTTTTAAAACAGAAAATGGTTTGTCTCATCAGGCCATATCAGTCACCAGGAGTGAGCAAGCTCCATGCTGGTAAAAAGCAGCAGAAATGACAGAGCAGCACAGAACCCTTTGCATTTGTGACACTCAGGGCTCTGATAGTGCTCAGCCACCGAGGGGCAGGGATTGAATAACATGTGAGAAAACAGGATTGCACATGTGAGAAAAACAGGAATGCACATGTGAGAAAAACAGGAATGCACATGTGAGAAAAACAGGAATGCACATGTGAGGAAAACAGGAAGGCACACGTAAGGAAAACAGGAATGCACATGTGAGAAAAACAGGAACACATGTGAGGAAACAGGAATGCACATGTAAGGAAAACGGGAATGCACAGGTGGGGAAACAGGAATAAAGTGAGAAAACAGGAATGCACATGTGACAAAAACAGGAAAGTACATGTGAGAAAAACAGAAATAACACGCAAGAAAAACAGGAATAACATGTAAGATAAACAGGAATGCACATGTGAGAAAATGGGAATAACATGAGAAAACAGGAAGGCACCTGTGAGGAAACAGGAATGCACAGGTGAGGGAAACAGGAATAACATGCAGGCACATACAGCACAAGTCCACACACCACACGCTTGAGTTTGTATTTGTGGCAGGTTTGGGTCTAAGAATCTGCACCTTAAGGATTTTTATACTAAAACAATGAGCTTGTGATGTTTTGTCTTGATGTTTTCTTAATAAACTCATAACTAGGTGAAGCAGTCCACTGTTCCAACACAGCAACAACTTCCCTGTAAACTGATGAATCCCCAATAATGGGGGAAGTTTGGCTCCACTGCCTCACAAGAATCAAGCTGTCAAACAAAGACCAAACCTCCTCAAGATGTGCAGCTTCCAAGTAAGTCAGGCAGCCAGTTGTATTTTGGCTTAGAACAAGCCAGCACAAACTCTGGGATGGTTTACAAAAACAAACAACTAAATGAACATGTGTGGAAAACTATTTAACATGATGCTTATCTAGCAATTACTTCTTTTCCAGCCTTGAAAGCGATAGTAAAACTAAAACATCTTCAATGCTCCTTTTCCTTCCCCAGGATTACTCAAAAAGCTGTTGAGTACATTTTATGAACTCTACAGAATTTAATTTAACTAAACAATAAAATAAAGCAAGATGTGAAGTAAAAAACAGGCACAGAGACACAAAAGAATTAGTAATGTGCACAGGTGAAGAAATTACACCAGAAAGTGCTATGGGCTTGCTAGTGGGACACTTGGCTTGCACTAGAACATCCTAAATGTGATGGTGCAGACACTGACAGATCTGAGTTATGACAGTGAAAGATCTGAATGATGATGGTGCTACTTCAAACCCACCTACAGAGAAATAATTCTGAAAGCAAAATACTGACAGCACTTGTACTTGGGGAAACCTACTGAAGCCAAACAGCTGGTCTCCTTGAAAAAGATTCTCCCTTCACTGAGATACACTGAAATATTCAGAACTGAACAAATGAAATTACAAAATTAATTGAAGTACAAATGCAAATGAAGGAATCATATGCTGATACAGTTACCAGCAATTTGCAAAGCCTCAGCTGTGAGCTGTGTATGTAGAGGAGAGATGTTCTTTGCCTTGTTTTTCTGCTGATGCTCTTAATGAGATTTGTCCTTATATACACATTGTTAAATTTGATCAGTTGCTAAGTAATAAAATAAATTCCACCTTTTTTTTTCTTCTTAGCATCACAGAGAGGTTTTAGAAACATACCTTGCAACAGCACCACAGTGGCCAGCAGGAGCAGGGCAGTGCCCATGCTCCCATGGTGTGTCCAGCTCAGGGGGAGGACATTGAGGGACTGGAGTGTGTCCAGGGAAGGAGCTGTGCAAGTGGATGGAGCACCAGGAGTAGCTGGGAGGGCTCAGAAAAGGAGGCTCAGAGGGATCTTCTCACTCTCTACAGCTCTGTGACAGGAGGGTGCAGCCAGCTGGGGTCTGCTCCCAAATAACAATTTGGGGTCTGCTCTCCAATAACAAGCAACAGGATGAGAGGAAATGACCTCTTTGCCACAGTAGAGAAAATTCTTCACTGAAAGGTGCCAGGGAAGGGGTGGAATTGCCATTCCTAGAAGTCCTTAAAAGATGAGCAGATGTGTCTTGGGTTTCTGTGGTTGAGATGACCCCTGAGGTTTTAGAAAGTCTTTTTTTTCCCCAGCTCTGCAACTGAAGAAGTCAAGATTTGTCAGTTCTGCTTTCCAAGGTTGTTTATTTTCTCTTATCTATTCCATTCCTTCTCTGACCTGCTGAGGTATGTCCTGCAGGTTGGGTTGTGGTACAGTCTCGGCCCTTGGGGTGGTGTTAACTTTTTATACTAAAAACTACATGTACTTTGTTTACAATAATTTTCCAATACCTATCACCTATGTTAGACAGTGAGCTTCTATTTTAAACCAATCCAGAAGTATCACTATCACAGCAGAAGATGGAGAAGAAGAAGAAGGACAGGTCACACACAGATTCCTCCATCTTGTTTCTTGAACCCCATTGTAAAACCTCAAAATTCTACTTTTTCATCCTGTGACAAATTAACCATCATTCTACTCAAACTCTTGTGGCTTGTAAATCCTCACACAAAACTGGTAACTTTTTCCATGGGCTAAAATCAAAGGCACAGGTGTTTTTGACTGTGTGCCAAGGTCTCTGAGCCCCTTGCCAGGGTCTCCAATCACCCAGGGCAGCCAGGGGAATGTCCTGGGTCCTGACAGATGTGCAGCTCCCCTGTCCCATGCCATTCCATCCCTAGTTATTTTCAACAGCCTCAACCAGAAATTCACAGCTGAGCAACTCTGTACACCCAGAGAGATGCTGGAAATGCATCAAGCCAGGAGAGGAACTCATTTGTAGCTTCAAGTGTCTCTGAACACTGGAATTCCTGACTCCATAAAAGTGAGAGTTGGTGTGCATTCATCATACAAGTTACCTGGAAACTGTCACTGATCACTTCAGGAGCTTGTTCCACCTGCCCAAGCCAGCACTGAAACACTGACTGATGGGTCAGTGAAAGCTTTTTATTGACTACTGCTATTGTACATTCTTCCCCTGACCCTGAGCTCCACAGTAACTCTATGGAATATAAAACAGTGTATTTTGTCACTTTTTCAATTTATTAAAAGCATGTCTTCACGAAAAATAAAAAATAAAAAAATAAACCAAAAATCTAAACCAGATAGCTAGAAGAATATTTAGGATAACAAGGCAGAAATCTAAAAATAGGATATTAAAAAAAAAAGGAAAAAAAAGAGTTCCATATTTCTTACTCCACCGGTTTTTGGACTTTTCATTTCAGGATCCAAAATCAATAGTCCAATAAACAGCACAAAACCTATGAGACCAAAGTCATCATTCTATGGCCTGAGCATAGATTTTGTTTTGTAATTTCATAGATGCTTTGCAACTTGATAAGAAGTTGATGTTCTTATCATGGAAGAAATAAATTCATCCAGCCAGCTGAATTTCCATCTCAGTATCTGGATGAAGTACTGTTAAATCTGAGCTCAAGAGAAAGGTAATGATTATTTGTAAGACACTGGGCCAGTGATCACCTTCACTAAGCAAAGTAGATATGTCCTGAAATATGGGGGGGAAAAGGCAGATGTTGTATCCAAGCTGCAATTCACCCTCAGCACAGACTCATCACTCTGAGATGAGGCACTGGAGCTCTGTGATGCTGAGCAGGTTCCAGTATCCAGGTGCCTTTACTGGTGGCCTTTATGGCTGTCCATCACTGGAGCTGTCTGACACTGATGCTGCACCTGGAGTGGCCTCCATTGATGAGCTTTTGCAAGACTAATTATTTCTCACTGGTATTCCATGTTAGAATTTTTGTTGATTTCATTTCCCCAGTTTCTTTTGATGCCTTGTGAAGGCTGACCTAGAGCAGAGTCCAGACAGAGTTAAACAATAAAGTAGGGATTTATTGAAAGGCCTCCATGGATCCACCTTGGGCAGCACAAGAGCCCAGCCAGGGCTGCACCCAAGATGAACCAAAATGGTCACAAAATGGACAACTGGTCATGGGGTCTCTCACTTTTATAAGTTCTGGTCCATTTGCATATTGGAGTTAATTGTCCATGAAGTCATGAAGTCCTATTCTTGTTTTTTTCTCCTGATTCCAATATTTTTTGTGCTCTTGGGCCTGAGATTTGGATCATTTGTCCTTGGTCCCCAGCTAGAGAAGGAATTGTTTTGTTTCCCTGCTCTGTGAAGAGAGCTCACCATGCCCTAATATGAAGCCCAGACCCACACCCTAAAGCAGTACAGAATCTGAAAAATAGAAAAGCTAAAACCTGGAGTATCACTTTAGTGCTTCTGCTTCCTGCAGTGTTAGGAAATGTATCCTCCCTTCTCTCCCAGACCACAGAGACAACACTTCCCCCAGAATGATGGAATGGGTCAGGCTGGAAGGGACCACAGGGGCTCCTCTGGTCCAGCCTCCCAGGGCCATCCCTGAGCACAGGATTGTGTCCAGACAGGTCTGGAACATGCCCAGTGAGGGACTCCACAGCCTCTCTGTTCCCTGCTCAGTCCCTGCACAGAAGGAAGCTGTGTCTCATGTTCAGCTGGAACCCCTGGGCATCAATTCTCACATGGCACTGACAAGAGCAGAGCTGAGAAAGTGCTGCCCTCCCCAGAGGAAAGGGTTCTGAAGGAAAGGCATCAGTGATTCCTATAATGCCTCCTGCATGTGAAGACTGCCTGGGATAAATGATGCTGCTTTATAGCACAGAGTAGAAGTCTGGAGAAAGCACAACTAACCAAAATGCCCAGAGAGTCTAGAAATCTCATTTAACTAAGATACCTCAATTTACTGTACAACTATTTTAAGCATCACTGGGACAATTTAATAACATCTTAGAGTAAACCAACAGAAACCCAGACATTTTGAACATTAAACTGTCTGCAACATTCACTTGATGATTTTGACATTACAATTAAGAAGGAAAATACTCCAGTTTTTGTTTAGCACTTTGGAGGGTGAGAACACAAACACCACAAAAGGAAGATCCAGTGAGAATTCAATTTCCATACACAGTTTGCTGCAGTGAGATCACCAAAGTCCAACAATTCCATTAAAAACTGAATGCTATTCATGCATAACCAAAGACAGGACCTTCACCATGGGAATCACCTGGAACATCTGCAAGGGTTTGAAGCAGGACACCACACAGACAAGAGCCACAATTTGCATTTACAAGAAGAAAAGGCTCTTTCCCTTACTTTGAAGTGCTAAGTGAGAAGTTAACAAGGCAGTCACTTCAAAGATACCTGATTTCACTGAAGGACCTTCAATTATCCTCTCCACTGGCCAAGGATTCCTCATCCCAGCATTCTCAAGCTCTTGGGTGGCACAACTTGAAAGCCATCTGTGCTCAGAAAAACCACAGAGAACAAAAAAAAAACCAACCCAGCTATGGAAAGCATGATGCCCATGGAATATATCCTGCAATACATGCTCTTACTCCTCTTTTTAATGATTTCTTCTGGATCTGGAGGCTTCTGTAGAGAATAGGGCACTTCTTTTCCTACTGCTGTTGCAGTTTATTTCATGGTTATTTAAAATTGGAGGATGTGGCACATGGGGATAAGGTTTGGTGGGAGCCTTGGTAGTGCTCTGATAAGGGTTGGAGTGATGATCCTTAAGACCTTTTGGAACCTAAAAGAATAGATTATTCTATTTAAAACTTTTAAGATGCAATCGATTTTACCCCTACAGACTGAGTAGAGCATAGAAACCATGTGCTTCATGTTTTACACCATTTCTTCTCTCCTCTGGTCAGGGAAGCCAAGGGAACACATGGTCCAGTTCTAAGGAGTCACAAGAAAAGTCTGAAAATGACAGTTTTGGGAAAGGGAAGTTATAGAACTGCACTCTATGGCATAAACACTAAGAAGTGACATAAATCTCATTTTTTAATTTGTAAAGAGAACAAAATGTTAAAAGACTCTGAAAGGTCTTTTTTTAAAAAACAAAAAAACAGAACAGCCCCAATGTCAGGTTTGCTGTGGTGAATTCTTTTACACACTACACCCATAATTCACATATCACACAAGTAAACATTCTGGCTATTCACCTAAAAATCTCTATTTTTTCACCCAAGTGGAAGTTCTGAAATTATTCATTCAGACTGAAATGTAGGTTTTCAGAGGGATTTTTTTTTTTTTTTAGGAAATAGCAAGACTAAGTTAGTTAGAATCACAGAATCATTAAGGTTGGAAAAGCCTTTTAATATCATTAAACCTAACCACTAAGCCTAACCACCAGCCACCACATTCATCACTAAACCATGTCCCCAGGTGCCACATCCATTTTGTTTTGACCACTTCCAGGTATGGTGACTCCATCACAGCCCTGGCAGCCCCTTCCAACACTTTACAAACCTTTCCAGGAAAATTCATTTCCGTACTATCAAGTCTAAATCACCTTACAGCTCATCTAATAATTATTTACAGAGTTAACAGAAGAAAAAATATTTAAGCAAATGTTAAAATAAAATTACTCAATTTTGATTGAAAAAGGCTGTATTATTAATTACTGCTTTGGCTTTTACTCACACAAGTAAGTAAATGCAAGAACAGAAGATAATTTTTTCTTCTGAAACAAAAGGAGATTTGTTATCATCTTCTCAGGATTCTTTTACATCCCAGACTTCCTTAAAAACAAAACCCAAGAGACTAAGCCTGATCTTTACAGCAACACATTTTTCCTGGAAGCAATTTCTGTATTCTTAGATACTATAATGGGAAAGGTAAGAATGTTCTCTGTGTCTTTTTAAAACCTCCCATTTTTCATTCAGCATGTATTTCTTTTACTCCAAAAAGGGAGGGAAACTTGTAACAAAATTGGTAAGAAAACCAGCTGTAAAAATAAAACAAATCTCACCTGCTCTGCAATGGGCTATTTTTCATTTTCAGCACTATGTACTAATGTAAGTCTACATGCTGTAATTTAACTAGCAACAAGTTTTACATCAATCTGACAGCGTTATTGGCCTCTGTGGAAAAGGGAAACAAAGAGGAGGTAGCTAATATGATGATGGATTCAAGCTTTCTGCATCTCTCCCCTGTCTTTTCAAACTTCATATTGAAAGGCCCTTAGGACTTGTAAAGAAAACTAGTTAACTCTTATAGCTCATTAATTGTGTCCATTCAAAAGCCATTTTTAAAATTAGTCAAGCTCTTAATCAAATGCTCTGGTTTTTACAAACTAATAGAATAATCAGGTTAACAGGTTCTGCTCCTCATGTAATCTCATTTTGCTCTGTTCTGTTAGTAATAAAACAAGTACAAACTTGATAAAAGAAAATGGAGAAGGGAACTTTCTGATCATTCTTTGAATGAACTTTCTTTGTTCATTTGTATAAAACCGACAACAGCTGCTTCATAAATCTGAGCTTTTACAGGCCAGCTCAGCTTTAATGCTGCAGGTTGTTTTCTGCTATGTTTAAATAACTAAGAAAAGCCTTTTCAACTGCCAAGAAAGAGAACTGGGTCACTGTAAAGCGCAAACCTAAAAGTGAAAACATGTATGAATTCACAGTCTTGGGATTTGCTACCAGGAAAAAAGGTTAGTTGATTTTCCACCTCCAGTCTTCAAATAGCAACAGTTTCCCCAGAATTGCTAAATCAAGGAGTTTTAAATATGAAAAATTACAAAAATAATAATTTTCAATATTCTCAGCAGATTGTTTCCCTAGTTTTGTCTCTCAGTTCAATCAACCTGCCAAGTCTCTGGGATGTATTACAATTCTCAGGGATACTATGTCAGACACTGGGATAGCACAGAGCAGCCAAGGGCAGATTAAATTCCCAGCCCACCTCTGGAATGATGAGGATCTCCACAGTTCTTCATCACCAGATACATTTTCATGGCCTCAGTTCATTCAGGAATTATAACATTTATTTTTATTTTACTTCCAAAGAAACAGACCACATTACTTACACATTCAAGAGGAGGAAAACTATGTCTAAAATATGACAATACCAGAAATGAAAACAAAAAGCTATTTTCAGGCTAATAGTAATAGATGCTCTGAAATCACATTCACAAAAGCTCAAGATGAGAGACAAAATACAACCTTAATTCCTTTAACTGAGAGCTGCAGGAAAACAAACTATAAACACAAATATGAGAGCTGTTGTGAATTGTCATAGCTCCATTAATTTTCACTTTCCACCTGGGATTGTTCTTATCCTGATGCTTAGATATGAATATCTGCTTTGTCTCTCTTCTACTGAATTTCAAGTAGCTGTGCTGCTAGTTCAGGCATTAATGTAAATTTACTTATTCTCATTTGATCTGTGAAAAATGAGTGTAAGCTTCTATATGACAATGCCAATCTGTTTGGGGCTTGTTTGCTTTTTAAAAAATGTAACTATAATGCAACACTGCAAATTCCTGAGCTCTCCTTTCTTCTCACAAATACAAGAGGCACTACCTGAATTAAATACTCCACTGGAAAACCCTCATGTCTGTTACAACACAGGGAATATACAGCTTTCAGTTGGTGGGTAATGGAGATAATTAAGCAAAAATGATGAATCTTCAACCTTCAAGTTCATCATTAAGAAATTCTCAGATTATTTACTAAAACAGATTATGTCAGACAAAGAAAGTAAGATGATCAACATTAATTTGATTTTAGACAAAATGTGAAACAGACACAAAGCCTGTAACAGATTGATTAAAAACACAAAAGCTGAGTGTTACTGCTTTAAAGAAAACCTGTTTGAGTGAAAAATGGTCCCATCACTCTACTCTTGCAGATGAAAATAAAATACATCTTCCCCTTCTTCACCACAGTGCAAATGAAAACATGCCACCCATGCAGTGTCTAAACAATAAAAAAGAGATTTTTAAAAATTAAAACTCATTGCTGATCATAACCAAGTGTCCAAGTTCCCAAAGCCATGGGCACAGTCTGCCTACAAAAGCAAGGTTTGCACTTGCTTCCCATTCACAGATCTCTGTGCAATTTAAATTGCTGCAGGTGTATTTTATTTCTAGTATATTATAATCTTCATTTTAAAAATTACACCTAAAACCCATTAAAGTGTATTTGAGAAGAGAAAAGAAAACCTATGAGGTATTACTGATAATAGCTTAAATATCTACAGTGCCTTAATAGCATTAAAAACCCCAATAAAAGAGGACAGTAAAAAGTAAGTTCTTGGCCTTATCTTATTAAAAAGATTAGACAAATGCTGCAAAGATGGAAAACTAAAGAGATATTTATGCAAGGATATGGGAAAAAGTCTCACAGCCACAAGATTAAGAAATTAAATTTGAAGGGAGAGAGTAGGGGGGTTTGAGAAAGCATGAAAGCGTAAAGAAAAAATACTGGGAACAGAACAGTTAGGGAAACTTTGTAGAGAACTAGAGGAAATTAAGGTATGTAAGAGGGGTCTCAACAGCTTTACAGATGAAAAGAGCATGAAACCAGGCACTGATAACTTGAAGCAAACAGAAATTCTATGCCAGGGAGCCCAACAGAGCCAGATAAAGGCTCTGTGGAGTGGAGGAGCTCTCTCCACTCTCCAGGAGTGGAGCAGCTCCTTCTTTGGTGATGGCAAAAAAGGCAATGAAATACTCCAAGTGCAACTTGGAAAATGCAGGATGCCTTTCTGTGCACTGCTGAAGGAAGTGAGAGCTAGAAGGAACTCACAGATTTCACTTCTAAGTGGAAGAGAGGGGAAAAATGACACAGGGGACAAGCATTGTAGATGATGGGGGAGATAATGGTGACACTAGAGCTGGAGAATTCATCACTGCACACATCCTGATAACAAACATCACTGACTGGGGATGTAATATGCTGCAGGTGGGATAAGAAGTGAGGGACACCAGAGAGTTTTGCAGGGCAGATCCAGAGCTCTGCTTTGCCTTTGTTATCACAAGCTGTCAGGCCATGAGTGCTGGAGATGGGAGATGAAATACATGCCTGAACAGAGGCAAACAAACCCCGGGCTGACAAACTGATTTGCAACTCATCTGCATAAAAATGGCACCTGAGCATGTCTGAGGAGAGGAGGTCACCCAGTGATCTGATTCACAGAGAGAAGGCAGCCAAAGCAACAGAGCATTCCTACAAACTACAGGAAGGAGCAAGGAAAACATCCACAAAAATGTGATGAAGGAGCTGCAGAGACAGGGGACTGCAATAACAAGGGAATACAAAATATGACAGAAGGGTGAAAGACTGATCAGTGTTACCTATGAGAAAGCATGTGGCACAGACTGCAATTTTTGATCAAAAAACAGATTTTAGGCTTGCTGAGGCAGTTTTCTCTTGATAAAAACAGAAGGAAACCAGAGTATGGTGCACTTTTGAGGAACACAATATATTTTTAGACCATATTAATATGGAGGGGAAGCCAAAAAAAAAGGATACATGTAAGTCACAGTGAGAAAAGAAAGTAGCTGGACAGGATGAGAGGATGGATCTGTGCAGTGAGTGGCCAAGCCCTAAAGAAAACTAGCAGAAAGAAAACTGTTCCTGAGAAGAGACAGGAGAAAGAAATCTCCTCCAGTGAGCTGTAAAAGAAAATAGATGCAGAGGGAGACCCTGGCACTCAGCTGGGTTTGGCAGGCTGATGGAAACACATAAAGCATAAATGAAGTACTTGACTGTGAAGGAAAAATAACAAAAACTGAAATGAAGGCATTAGGGAGTCTGGATGGCAGGAATACAAACTCACCTGTACAAGGAAGGCAGTGGTGCTGGAATAACAGCGCCAGTCTGGGGGGAAAGCAGGAGGAGGAAAAAAAAGGCAGGAGGAACCAGAGTTAACAGGATTAAATACAGAATCACAAAAGGTACCGGGCAAGGTGAGGCAGAAGGAACTATGAGACACCCTGAAAATCAAAAAGATTGGTGAGTCACTAGAAGATACTCTATACATTATAAATATGGCAGAGGAATAATTCTGAAAAATGTGAATCATGAAGAGAAATAAAAGTCTCTCAGTGCAAGCAGGTGAAACCACAAAAGATTGTGCTGCATGTAAAAAATCCAAATTGTAATGTGAAACAAGGAAGGTTGGAGCAAAGGGCTCAGTAGTCAAGGAACCAAGATGAGGGACTAAAGACTCATAATGGATCTAAAAACTGGATGGGTCCTCAGATGATGTCCCAGGTGCCCTCTGGAGATGTACATCAAGATCTGTACATCAGAGAGCCCAAGAACAGCTCCAAGTCAGAGTGGCTCTCACTTCATCAGCCTACAAGAGGCAAGATCATCAATGTCACTCACTAAAGAGTCTTGTTGTTTGTCTTTAGGAATATGCAAGAACTGGTGTGTTACTCATGCTGTGTCACACTGGTGTGTTGGTCATGGCATGGCTGATGAAATTAGGGAAGCTGTGCAGTTTACATGAGGCAATGTCCAGTTCTTTGTCCCCAAACTCACAACCCCATTGTGCAGTCATTTACCTCCTGCTCAAATCCTGCGTCCTGTTCTGGACCACAAAATGAGCTTTCTTCCTTCTCCAGAGTGAAATGGACTGTTGGTCTCAAACTATAGTGGATATTTTTGCCCTTGATGTGGGGAGAGAATTATGCATCTGATTCCTTCTTATCAGAAGGCTAATTAATTACTTTATTGTACAATATTATTCTATATTATATTACATTACATCTGAACTGAATCTGCCAAGCACTCAACTGAACTGCCCAGAATCTCGTGGCTGTCACCCCACAGTCCCCACACACAGACTTGGTCCTGACAGGCCAAGGAAACAAAACCCCATCACTCTGGGTAAACAATCTCCATATTGCATTCTACTTTGGCACACACAGGCACAGCAAATGAGATAAGAATTGTGTTTTCTTTCTCTGAGGTTCAGAGAATGTGAAACCCAAAAATATTCTTGGGAAGAATTGTGCCTTGCTTTTCTCCGTGAAGAGAAATGTGGTTACATCAAACTCATTCCGCTAGGAATAATGAACCTGGAACTTTACAGGTATTTTCCAATCCCAGAATGGTTTGGGTTGGAAGGGACCTTAAAGACCATCTCATCCCACCCCCTGCCATGAGCAGGGACACCTTGCACTGTCCCAGGTTGGTCCAAGCCCTCTCCAAGCTGGCCTTGGACACTGCCAGGGATACAGTCACAGCTTCTCTGGGCGCCCTGTGCCAGGGCCCTCACAGTCAGGAATTCCTTCCCAATATCCCACCTAACCCTGCCCTCTGCCATCTGGAAGCTGTTACCCCTTGTTCTGACACTACAATCCCTGCAGCGAATGTATTTCCTTATTACCAAAGCAAGATTTATTACAATAGCACTTCAAGTCTTAGAAAAGAAATGCAGCACTGCAGAGCAGAAAGCCCTAAGCTCAAGAGCCTTCAGGATTCCCTTCAATGTCTTTTGTGACTTACTAGTCCAAATTCCCAAACCACATCAGGCCACACCACATCCTTACTGAGTTACATACACATTTTCTTGAGGAATAGCCCCATAAAAATCAATAATCCCTAGGAAGTAAGATCCTAGTCAGCCTGAAAAGGAGCTAAATAATATTGCAATACCTGAATCAGTGTTCTACTGCAATCCCCTCACACCAATGTGATACCAAATAAAGTTTAAGAACAAGCATGGTTTTAAACACCTGGCTGCTTGTAATTCCAACCTGAAAACCATCAGGTTAGTGACAGCTCTTATGGAGCAATTCAGGGAAAAGTTTCTATTACTGGTTCTAAAATGAATCCAAATACATTGGTATTGAAAGATAACTTCTCTATCACACTTTGCTTACTTGGTAACAGACAATCTCTCTACCATTATCTTTTTAATTTTTTTTAATTAGGCTCATGGAAGATTTGCTGTAAGCTGATACACTATTTTTATTTGCTCCAAGAATAAAATCTAATAAAATTTCTTGGCTTTTACTCCCATTTCACTAAATGGATAAAGATAATCCCTGAGTTCCACAAACAGCAGCATTTAAAAAAAGTGATGAATAGCTTGATACACAAAAATTTAATCAGAAAACAGAAGCTGCAAATTTCCACTGGTGTAAATGAACCTCATCAGTTGCTCCCAGAATTGTTGTTTAAATCACTTAGCTATAGAGCAAGACCACGCTAATCTACATGAACAAGTAGGAGAATAATTGAGGTCTTGGTGGCTTTTTAAACTGTATTTACAGCTGTTCTGCATGACTAGAGTAGTACAAAACAACTGGTGCATGCCAGCTAATCTGCCTCATTCATTCCTTCTGTATTTTTGACCAGTGTAATTTGTTTCCCAACATTTGAGCTTTAACATAATTCTGTAGTGAATGTGATATAGAATGTGATACAGAATGCTCCATTGAGTCAATGAAGACATCAGAAATCTGAGCCCTTGTCAGAGCAGCCAGCTGGGGAGCCGTGGGAGGGGAGGGTGCGTTTCCTCCATGGAATTTTGTGTCATTACAGCACACAAGGATCAGTGAGAGACAGACACTCAAAGATCAGCAGCTCCTGGAGGGTTCTTCCAACTTCTAAAGGTTTCACTTCCAGCATCCTGGTTTTATACACTGCTTGTGGTCTGCTCACTTAGAATAAAAACTGCTGGGCATCTACCAGACATTCTGGTTTTATTCTGTTTTTTC
Source organism: Ammodramus savannarum pratensis (assembly GCA_020466415.1). Lineage (NCBI taxonomy): Eukaryota > Metazoa > Chordata > Aves > Passeriformes > Passerellidae > Ammodramus > Ammodramus savannarum. The sequence goes on along the minus strand of JAHXMQ010012342.1, from coordinate 4,015,895 downwards.
CCTCTGTTTAAGATCAGTTAAATGCTGCCTGCCTTCTGTTCACCAGCAGAGTTTCTCCTCTGAGACTACAATTGAGCTCACTCAGAAAAGTGGCTGGCTCCAGGAACATATGGGGCAGCTGGGGGGGGGTCCAGCCTGGAAAAGAGAAGGCTCTGGGAAGACCTCAGAGCCCTTCCAGTGCCTAAAGTGACTTCAGGAGAGCTGGAGAGGGACTGGGGACACGGGATGGACAGACAGGACACAGGGAATGGCTCCCACTGCCAGAGGGCAGGGATGGATGGGATATTGGGAAGGAATTCTCCCTTGTGGGGGTGCTGAGCCCTGGCACAGGTTTCCCAGAGAAGCTGTGGCTGCCCCTGCATCCCTGGAAGTGTTCCAGGCCAGGCTGGATGGGGCTTGGAGCAGCCTGGGACAGTGCAAGGTATCCCTGCCCATGGCAGGTCCCTCTAAGGTCCCTTCCATGACTTCACCACTGTTTTCTGCTCAGCATCCACTGCCCTGCAAGGACCTTCTCATTGCAGCACCAGAGCAAGGCAGGACATGATTGTTACACCTAACTAAGCCAAGGCTTTTTTCTCATTCCTGTAACAGCAAAAGTTATAAGACTTATCTGGATATTGGTTTTCTTACAGACTCAGATCCCCTTTTATAGGTGGCAAAGAAATTCCCATCACATTTAAAATCTTGGAGGTGAAAAATGGAAATGTATCACTATGAAAAAGGAATCCTTCCATAATGCTTTGGGAATTAAGTGATCAAGCACATTCAGATCAAATTATTTCCATCTCTTACAAAAATTTGTAGAGACAACTGATCCTTTCCCTGCCCTGCCCAAATGCACACAACAGCTCTGTAAGGAAATGCAGAGAAATCAGAGGGAAGCTGCAAAATTAAATAAACCAAATGACAAACAAAATGACATACTACAATTAACCTTGTTGAAAATTATCACACACCTTGTCAAAAAATCCTTCTGGTTTTAATTTCAAAGATTTGCAAATTGTTTTGTTGAAATACCAATGCTCCATTTAACAATAAATTACTGACTTATTTGAGAAGCAGCTAGAGATTTTTTCAAAGCAGGCTTTATTATTGATTAATGGAAAGTTCTGCTCACAAGAATACAGTCCTGAGACTCAGCCACTGGCAAACTGCTGTGTGAGGACAAACACTGCATCCTAATGGCTTCAAAAAGGAGTGTTCTCATAGATGTGGTTACAGAATTAGGGCCCACAACATCACCAGTTGCTTTCAGTGAAATTGTACAGCACTCTCATGGCTGCATGATGCATCATGGCATTCTATATTTATATTGCAATAAAGATGTATGTTAATTAATCATTCATTGTGCATTTTTTCCTTCCTCTTCCCCCTCTACCTCTTTTTTTAAAATTCATGGCTTTATTCTTCATATATTATAAGCAGCTCTGCAGTCAGTTTTATAATTATTACCAAAGAGTTTTATAATTATTACCAAACAGCTACTAGAGATGTCTTCTGGTTTAAGTACAGCATAAAGCATAACAATTTCAGATGCTATCTTATGGCAAACAGTATGAAAAAAAACAAAAAAGACTTTTAAATACACAGTGGTATATATAAATGGAAATTCTGGGGAGTTCAAAGCTCCTGGGTCAGTGACCTGCACAAGTAGCACACTCTGTATCAGAGATGCAAATCCTGTGCAACAGCTGTGCTACTCTGAGAGGTTTTCAATAGCAACTCTAAAGCAGAAATTAAGCCCCAGAGATATTTAGAGGCACCTATGGACACGCTTGGCAGACTGGCAGTGCCCACAAGGCTCCCCATGGATCTGGCAGGATCAGCTTCTCCCACACTGACACTTCCCATCCCCAGCTCTGCCCCAAACAAGCATTACAAAAACCCTCCCTGGGGAATGTGACTTACACTCATCCAGAAGTCTCAGGGGTTTGTTACACTCCCCTCTTGTGCCAAGCACTGGAGGGAGCAGAGTGAGCCCAGCTTAGCCCTGACCACTTGAAACACCAAGTGTAATTTGTTTTGGTGCCTGCTGGAAAAGAAGTGGTTTCTCACCTTCTTTTGTTCCAGAGACCTTTACAGCAGGCCAGTAATTTCTTCCAACTTTAGTTTAATTGTAACTGGAGCTAAAGGTAATTGAGAACCTAATCCACAGGCTTTAATAAAACTGGGGTCTTGGAGGTTGTGCTGCTGGTAAAGCACTACCTAACCAATTTAAAAACAAGTCCCACATGGAGGTGATAAATCAGAATTTTGTGGGCTAGACTATCACTTGGACAGCTGCAAAGATTTCACTTCCAAAATATAATCATTTAGGTGTGACACCATGTAACATATGTTTCCTGGTAACTAAGAATTATGAGGAGATGAGTCAAAAATACTGCACAATTAAATAACTCACCTTTCCAACAGAAAGAGACAGGGAGGTGGAAAGAGAAAAACCCATTATTAACAGTTTTTGTAGGTACATTGGAATAGCAAGCAGAAATTGCTGAGCCATTTTAAGTCTGCAAATGAAAAGAAACTAAATTAAAAAATCAACATTAGTCTCAGGTTATCATTTTGCCAACTCTCCTGTAGGTTGAAGACCAGCAATAAACCACTGCCAAAGCATTTCAGTAAAGTTTAAAGTCTGAACTGTAACAGCCATGCTGAACATCCACATGGACAGAGTTAACTAAGGATGCCTTTTGCCCCCCCTTCCCTTTTAGTCCATTGAGATGTCCAAGTTCTGGCAGACACTTCAGATATATCCCATTAATTGTTCAGACCATGACATATTGCAATAATAATAATTCTCTGTCTTTCCCTCAACATCCCTGCTGCCATTTCAGTGAGCTGCTCTGAAAAATGCACTAACCTTTTCTTCTCTCTTTTCTAATTGCTTTTAGAATTCTGAAGTGGTTTAATTTTAAGCATACACACAATAGAAAATATTATCTAGATGTCAAGGTGAAACCACAGCTTTCCAGAGAGGAATAATGGAGAAATATCCTCCAAGGCTGCAACAGATGAGTCCATTCTCCCTGGTACCTGAGCTCTATTTCACCTGTTGCTTCCAATGGCATTTGAACAATTTTCCAGCAAAGAAACTGCACAGTTTCCTGGCACTTTTGACATTTCTTGCCTATTTTCTCCAGCCTGGAATTGCTGACCACTGTGCCCATGGAGAGCATCCATGGTGACTCTGTTGTGTTGGGAAGATGAGCATGGAGCCACAGACAGGGCTTTTACTGCCTCAAACAAAAAAGGAAAAAATAGCCCACAGACTTATAGTGCCTTTGACCTGTAACTTGTTACCTCATTAGTCACTCAAGGCTTAATCCAGTTGGGTGTTGAAAACTTTGGAGGGTAGAGACTGACAGGTTCTCCAAACATTCCATCCTAGAGGGTATAAAAGGGCTCTCCTTATAACCAGCCCTCTTTTCATGGCCTGCATTATGGAATCCTTTCAGACAAAAACATGAAAGCTTTTTCCCTCAGTTCACAAGCCAAAATATACTCAGTTGGCTGGGACCTCAAGACCCAGGTTCCAGTTATGTCCATACAGGTTTCAAAGGGAAAAAAATCATGCTCAAGAGCAGAATATACCAGGAAATCGCTAACTCTATTTGACATTAACATCACAATTACAGTTCATGCACTGGAGCTAGTCAATTCTCTCAGCTAAATTACTTCATCTTATTTACTAATCATCTGGAGTAGGATTCAGGATTTTATGATGATGGCAAAATGGAGCTACAAGTGCATCATTAACTCTGCCTCCATTTCCACATGCTTTTGATGAAGCGTGCTCGAACATGGAGGAAAAAAATGAACTTGGCAACAGACTTGATTAAAAAAAACCCTAGGCATTAAATTACTAAGTGACTACAAAAAAAAAAAAAAAAAA
>JAHXMQ010012342.1:3996976-4011030 GCA_020466415.1 Ammodramus savannarum pratensis | reverse complement strand
GAGAAGCTGTGGCTGCCCCTGGATCCCTGGCAGTGTCCAAAGGCAGGCTGGACAGGGCTTGGGGCACCCTGGGCTAGTGGAAGGTGTCCCTGCCCCTGACAAGGGGTGAAACACAATGAGTTTTAAGGTCCTTTCCAACCCAGGCCATTCCATGGCTATACATTTCCATAGCTATACACTTCCTGACCTGTTACAGCCCAGTCCCAAACATGCCATACCTTTCCTTCTTTCCCTGAACAGCATTACCCCTCATCCTCACTCACTATGAAGTGAGCACCATGTAGCCCTCAATAAAATGCTTTAAGAAAGCACTCAGAGCTGCAGACTTGCACTAATCCTACTCCTGGGAATAAGGTCATCATTAAACAAAATGTCAATCACTATTTTAAAGTTGTCTCTTGAACTCAGGACTGCTAATTTTAAACTGCACACAGCTAAATACACAGCTGTTTCTGGGAATTAATAGATTATTTGATGCCACAAGAACAGATACAAAAAAACACTTCTGAAGTAGTTTTCCCAATGCTAACAGATGTATCCATCAACACATCTTCAAAAGTGGAGATGAAATTATTGACATCAGGAGCATATGTGCAGAAACAAATGCATTAATCAAATTCTTTGAAAGGGATGATTTTGTGTCTGGGTGTCTAGGTTTCTAGTGAATTAGAAAAGGAAATAATGCAAAATGAAAATTGCATTTTCTCAGTGAAAAATGCATTTTCTCTGCCCTTCCATAGCTTGACTATAAAAGGGAACTATGGATCAGTGGAAAACTGTAGATAAAATAATCACACTTAAGGAAAGGAATTCCTGTGACTCAGGGGAGAAAAACAGATAGAGAAAATATCACGCATCATTAAAGAATGCCTAACACTGGTTTTTATGCCAATATTCAGGAAACCAGTGCAAACATCCATGTATGTTTCTAGCCAGGAAAAGCTTGTATTGCAAAGCATTCTCTCTCATTTATCACTTTTCTGGCAAACTAATTTTTTTAATAGAAAATGAAAATCTAATCAAAAAGAGAGGGAAATAACTCAAATGAGGAGAACAAAAAGTCAATCAGCTTTTCCCTGAGGCAGCCCCATGCACAGAAGTCACTGATTACCATATTCCATGAGATGTTGGCTGGTGTATGAAATGTTGGAACACCTCAGTGAAGGCCACACAGGCACAAATTCAGAGATGAATGTGTGCTGTGTAGTTTTGCTGCAGAGCACACCAATTTAACAAGCACAACCCTGTGTTCAGACTGCAGGTGGGTTGAGGACTCACACAAACACCTGCACTACTCAGCTGTCCCCAGTGGAAGCATTACTAATTTTGTTCTGGTCAATATTTCACTGGATCCCCAACCTGAGACCATGAACACAGGGCAGAAACTGCATTTATATCCTCACACAAACTTTCAGAGTAGGGAATGGTAATTTAAAAGCATGGATGAAACTAATAAAGCTGAAATCTGCTGTGCCCCCACTGAGGCAGGACAAACCAAGATTCTCCACAGTTCTAGAGATTAGCACTCAGTCCACTTCCTTTCCTCAAAACTTCAGAGATTTGAAGTGGAAGTAAAGTCTGACTTAGATTTTCTCCTTGGAGGGGTTGTTTTCTCAAGCAGCATTGATATGAATCACACTACATTTCTTTAATAATTATTCTTTCCTCCCTCCATTCAAATGGATTAAGTTAATAGAAAATTCATTAACATATTTTAACAGAGAATAGTTAAAACCACCTGCTGAGGGAAGAAAAGGTGTACAAATGGAATATTTTGCAAGCAAAAATCCATACATCCTCTGTCAACTGAACCATGAACACAAAGGCAAACAAGAAGGTTCTTTTGAAGCTGACTGTTCCTTTGATTATTTTGATGATGAAACATCACAGGGGATAATTTATTATGTGAATTCCTTCAGACAAAAATTGACCAACTGCTACACATAACCAAAGGCAAGGTAGCTATTTTATAAAACATAGGGGGTTTTTCTTCTTCCTTTATAACCCTTGCTTTTCAAATAACAGTATTCACCTCTCACCCTACTTGTTACCTGATGCTGAGACCAACAGGAACCAGCAGGAGAGCTTGTTAAATAGAAACAAGGTTTTCACCACAAAAGCACAGAAAACACCTCCCTGATACAGAAATAGGAAAAATTCATATGCACAACCAGAAATCCTGTTTTCACATGCCCTTTCTGACAGAGAGAAGAGCAAAGCCACAAGCTTGGCTACAAATGCATTCATTTGCTTTGACTGAAGTCAGGGTTATTATCCAAATAACCCTACAAATCCCAGCTTAGCTCCCAGGGCATGCCATGTCCTAGGCCTGCTCACTGTGCTGGATCTCCAGATCACAGGGAAATCTTCATTACAGTCACCCCTTGGAGCAGGGCATGCCTAGAGTTCAGTGACTCTGTAAGGACCAGAAGCTTCTCTCAGCTGGTACCAATCCTCAAACCCCAAAATCTTGCCTGAGAGCAAAGTGCAGTTCCTTCCACCATGGTCTGCATCTTCTAGGGCTGGATTTTGGTGCACAGCATTCCTGGTAGCTCTTATGAAGAATGGTAATAACAAGTTTTCAGAATTGTTGGCTCCCAAAGCCAAAACTGCCCATAAATTTTAGTGCTGCACCAGATGCCAACACACATGCACTTTATCTAAACCACTACTTACTAAATACTCTGGCTGGAAAGATTTCTCTGTGTTTGGCAGTTCAAGGATACAGGATGTCAGACTAATCAAGCAGCTCTGATTCATGCACAGCCTTTGCAGTTTGCCTTGATATGACACTGTGAAACAGCTATTTAATACCTAAAGTTACACATTAGTTAAATATTTCCCATGTGGAGCAAGCACAAAAAGAAAGAGGCTACTACTTAGACTCAGGAAGATATTTGTAATTAGGGTCTATAAAAGATGAATTAAAACTCAAGGAGCCATGTCTGCTTTTTTATTTCTGTGGAGTACCCAGTTATACCAGGTAGTCCAGTTTACAAGGGGCTGTGGAAACAAGTAAGAACGAGTCCCCATCTTCAGGTTCTGAAAAGGCACAAAAGAATTTGTGCAGAGAGAGGGAAGAGGCAGCAGCAAGATGAACATTGTGTGCATAATAAGCAATTCCCCCAGTGCTACCAACACAGCCACTGAGAAGAATTATGATGAGCTCTTCCACACATGCCAAGAGCTAAGCACTGAAAGAAAATGTCTCTCTTTCCAAAAGGAATGCTCACATTTGCTGAGGAAAAAAATGGGGTTTTTTCATTTTATCCCAGCATCTCCAAGTCTAAACACACCATGGAAACAATATCAGTTCAGCAAAATGCTGATGAAAGACAGGAAAAACCCTTCATGGATTTTCAGTTGTTTCTCCCTACCTTGCCCACAGGGTTCCTCAGTGCCTTGCTAAATCACTCTGGAGTCAGCTTGCACTCCCACAGCCACTCAGCCAGCTTTTACTTCACAGTGAATTCCATAAACTTGAATTCCTTCTAGAAAGAGTTTGTCTAAAATCCTGAAATATTGACATCCTTCACAGATCATAATTTCACTTTATTTCTTTACTCCAAACTGCATGTTAATGGTGTCACCACACAAATCATAACTACCACAACTCCACTTGAGAAACAGGGAAATGCACTGAATTTCAATTCTTGTATTGCAAATCATTCATTTTAACTCCAGATCCAACAGTGGTGGGCTCTCTTTTCCAGTGTTAGAGAAAGAGGTGTGATTATGAAATTTAAAGGGAATTTTTCTAAGATAATAGTCACTCTAAGACTTACAATTGTTTGTACAACAAATACTTGTTCATATGAATGTCTCCACTGACCCAAGTCAAACTATCACTTCCCAAACTCATTTACCAATGTGCCCAACCCAAATTCACAACATTCAGCTGACTTTGAATGTAGATGTTTGTACACAACCTCCCTCTTGAGGCAGATGTGCTGTTGAAACAAGCCTGAGCTTCTGGATTACCCCATGGATTGGCAAGGAAGGAGGGGAGGACCCTGCAGAGAGGGTCTCAGCCATGCCTGGGCCTGCCCCAGTGATGGAAAGTGCTGGAAGGACTCCCAGGCCATGGAGATGGCCAGTGGGGTGGCACCAAGAGGCTTGTGTGCTGTTGCCACTGCAAATTCAGTATTTCCAAAGGAGGCAGAGAGCCAACTCAATAGATCACTACACCAAAACTGCACTGCAAGAACTTTATATTCATATTGGATACTGAAAAAATGCTGCTTCATCTGCCTCACTGCAATGCTTTGGGTTGGAAGGGACCTTAAAGACCATCCCATCCCACCCCTTTCATTAGTCCAAGTCGTTCCAAGCCCTGTCCAAACTGGCCTGGGACATCAAGCATTATGTATTTAAATCCTGGGATTTCTCCTGAACAATTAATACAGGCGCAGTAGAGAACTGGTCAGCCACAAGGTCTCCTGGATAGCTCACAAACAAGTCACAAATATCTTTAGGGAGGTTTATATCACAGTAAGCCACCTGCTAAATAGCCCATAAAACAAAATAACTGACTTCAGCTATTGATACCATGGTATTAAAAAGGCTTAAACTACAGCAGGTTTTTTCACTTGTACTTGATTCAAGAAAAACAATTAAATTACTCTGCTCTTAATAAAGAACATCTGCACATTTTGTTATCATGACTGATAGGAGCCTTTCATTTTAAGTGTTACTGCTTCTCCTCTCATTAAGATCAAGTTCAGACTCTGCAGAACTGCCAGCTCTGTAAAATGCTTTACACCAGGGAGGAAACAAAACATGAGAGGCCAACTGTTCATAAGATAATGTCTTCACATTGTGCTTTAGCTGTCCACAATAATTAGAAGAGCTTTCATATGTATCTCACATTTGGGTGACTTGCTTTCAGTTCTGCAGTGCTGTGAACTACATAGATATGAAAAGTGCAAGTCAGTTATGATCATTTAAAAATGTGTTAACTGCTGTGAAAAAGTAGCCTGTGGTTTATTTCTCACATGAAGTGTTGGGGTGTTGATGTTTAAAATTACAGCCTGAAGTTATCAGAAGTTTATCTGAAACAGCTTCCTTGATTGGGAGATTTATCCTGGACTGTGTAGAAATGATTCTGGACTCAGTTTAGTGACCCTAGGCTAACACACAGTTTTAAAACTGCAATGCAATACAGTGAGTTACCATCACTTCAACCACATCATCTGTATTGAAATGCCTTCTTCAGCAAACCATAGAAAGGTTGCTGAGAAATGCCTCAAATCCCAGCAAACAAGCCAGGGTTACTCTCCCCTGGGTGTGCAGGAAGAGTGGAAGTTGTAATCACTACTGGTTGGGTTCCAGTGCTCACCTGAGCCCAAGCACCCCTTAAGAGATGTCAGATATGCAGGAGCACTGGTAGGAATCCATGCACTCCATTATCTGCCATGTCTGGTTACCACAGAGCAACTCTGGCCAAAATCTGACACAGCAACACAAAACACACAGTCTGACATCAGCTGTATCCCATTTATATTTATTCTCCACACTTCAAATGCACACTTAACACAGAAGAGCACACTGTCCATGCTCAGAGGGGTTAACAGACACTCAGCAATTCAGCTGAAACGCCAATATTTGAGCGGAAGAATTGAAACAATGGAAATTTAAGATGATTGGGTGGGACTTGGAGCAGCCTGGTCTAATGGAAGGTGTCCCTGCCCTTGTTGAAACAAGGTGATCTTCAAGGTCCCTTCCACCCCAAACCAGTCTGTCACAGACATATTTTATGAAAAATCCTTTTGTTAGGATCCTTTCTCCTGAGAAGCTGTGAGGTCTCAGAAACTAAAAGCAAACAATGATTATCTGCTGCTGTGGAATGCAACAGGTGCATCTGTGATTGGTCTCACGTGGTTGTTTTAATTAATGGCCAATCACAGTCCAGCTGTCTCAGACTCTCTGGTCCTTGCTAGCCTTCTGATGAAATCCTTTCTTTTATTCTTTAGTATAGTTTTAGTGTATCATTTTCTTTTAATATAATATAAATCACAAAATAATAAATCAGCCTTCTGAAACATGGAGTCAAGATTCTCATCTCTTCCCTCGTCCTGGGACCCCTGAGAACACCACCACACCAGTCCATGATTTTACACACTGGAAGTAGATACAGTTTGGAAAGAAATGAAATGACAAATACATTTTAAAGCCAACATCCTAGTGTTAAAGGAGATTTTCTTCTCTTACTACTTGCATTGAAGAAATGGGACCCAAGTGAGTAAAGCACAGTGGGTCTGGGAGATGCTGCTCCAAAGAGCTCAGGGCTTTAGGCACTGAATTCTCTGTGCCTGTTAGAAACCCTGGCAAGCATTAAATCATATTTACATATTCCACTGGAAGATAAGATAATGTCAATACTGAACTGAGAACCTTTCAAAGATCATGCAAATAATCATGAAACTCATTAATAATCTCCTAAAGTCTATTCAAAGTCTCTATATTTTAAGTGATTAAAAAATGAGCAAGAACTTGGTTTTGCAACACCTCAGAAATCAATTAGCTTGCAAGGAGATTATGTCAATGATGAATATTGTTAATATATTAAATTCAGCCTACATATTATCTCTGTGTATTCCTATGTAAAAATGACCACAAAAAGGAACCCAAACACTGTGAGAAATGTACCCACATGTACCAGACATTATTCTGGACATTGAAACCTGGAAACCTGGACCTGAAAAAGTACAGTGGCAGAGGCACAGAGTAAATTATGCCCTCAGAGTGAAGGCACTGAGAGGTCACAGGACTGACAGACAGCATGTTGGCAGCAGGGTCAGGAACAGCAAGCAGAGCCATGAATCCTTGCTGTGGACATCTACCCCTGGAACACCATCACTGCACAACACTGAACAAGAGCTTTTTAAGGAACAATTTTACACCGAATTAGCAGAGTAATTAGAAGCAAAATTTTATCAAAATTTAACATTTTGAATTTATGTTTTTAAGTTGTCCTTCATGCCTGCACTGCCTGTTGCCACTTTCTGCTCTCCTTAGCTGTACTTTGCCAGCTCTTTGTGGTTTAAGCAATAAGTAAAACAGGGAGAGACTGAAAAAGTAAGACAGCAATATCCTAAGAACAGCCAGGAGAGCTTACAAATAAAGAGGCTGAGCTAGAAATAAACCACTGAGGGAAAACCTAAACCCCTTGTGCTGGCAGCAGAACAATGCCCAGACAGCTTCTATAAACATTTGTGGGTCTCAGCATCACAGTTGGTTTGAAATACTCAGATTATTAATTCCCTTGTAAGCTAAGTCTGTGTGTGCACACAGGGACAACCACATGAGCTTAATGAGCTCAGCAAGCTTGGTTTACAGGAAAGCTCCAGGCCAGCACTGGTTTAGGGCTCTCTCTGTCATGTTTGCAAAGGGAACTTGTCTTCTTGCTTTACTACCTGCTTTAATGGGGCAATAGTACCAGCAGGGTCTTGTCAGGCCTCATAACACAAAGGTTATTCCCTTCCTAAATCATGCTGTCATGGCATTAGAGTCCTGGTTACTCCACTGAAGAGCACCTTCATGCTTTCAACTCGGAGAAACAACCCATCAACACCCCCATTATGTGTTAGATACTGCTAGATACCAACAGACTAGATACACAGGCTAGATACCAACAGACACACTTTCATGAGCTGTTAAATAGGAAATAAAATGAAAATAAAAGAGTAACAGTGCCTGAGACAGAGTGTGGCACATAGCAAAAGATCCCTCCTGTTACTTTACAACTTTAACCCACTGAACCCACATTCTTGCTCTTGCAAACCTGCTCCTCTCCTGTCCTGCTCTCTGCCCAAGCACAACCACCAAGCTCAGCCTTGAGAGGCTCCTTTTTCCTCAGCTGGGGCTTGGAGCAACCTGGTTGAGTGGACTCAGACTGTTCTGAGTATTCCAAGCCCCACAATGCACCACAAAAGCAGCTGGTGAAAATACTGAATAAAGAGGCATTCACTTTGACATATTAAAACAGGTGGGAAAACAGCAAACCCCTCAGAGGTAATACAGGCACACAGCTGATGGATCCATGGTTTCAGCATAATTCAGGGCTTTCCAGCATGTTCTCCCACATGTTTCTACATACACCTCATGACAGAATCAGCCACTGCTTTGTGGGAACACTGCAGCCTCATTTCTGCCTCATTTCTGCTTTTTCACTCCAACTCCCCCTTGTATATAAACTGTGGTTGGTGTAAGACCCGTACAGGAAACCAGGGTCAGAGAACTCTCCTGTGTTAAAACAAATGAACTGCATTGGACTGGGCTAATTTTCATTTCCATCAGCCTTCAGACCCAGTTCACAGCACAGCCATACAAAATGAGTGCAAGGGCAGTGAACAGGCTTGAAAAAGGGACTGAGAAAGAAGTCTTGGTCCTTTTGGCAGCAACACCAGTTAATGCCTCCCTAAGATGCCCAAGGTTTTTGTTTGTTTGTATTTTGTGTTTTTAACTGATGTTAACTACCTTGAATTTTTGAAAGATCACTGGCTTAGTTTTTTTTATGTAAAATTTTTCTTTTTGTCATTCTGCCTTTGAACAATGAAATAGGCAGAAAAGAAGAGAAAAAGAAGAGAAAAGAGAGAAGAAAGGAGAGAGAGAAGAAGAAAGGAGAGAGAGAGAGAAGAAAGGGGAGGGAGAGAGACGAAAGGAGAGAGGGAGAGAGAAGAAAGGACAGAAAGGTCTTCAAAATGGACATATTTGCAGTCCAGCATTACAACAATGAGGTTGAGGCCATTTAATTTACCCCCCTGCTTTCTTTGAGATGTTCATTTTTGCAAGGAGGAGAACTTGGACAGATAACAGGCTTTCAGAAGATTTCTTTCTACACTAGTAATTCTAAAATTTCCTCAAAGAGAAAATTTGATGCACATGTTTCATGGAACATAACAGAGATGCTCTTCAGTTGCTGTCTTCCAGAAATAAAAATGAATAAAAGCACTGAGAAAATAGCTGTGAGACCTGAGAGTGAGGGACAAAAACCACCCAGACACTGAAGACTCAATCCAACATCAAATCACTGTATCTCATGTTGTCCTATCACAACAACACAGAAGGGTAAATAGATTATTGCTGTTCAATCTGTTTTCTGAAAATTGCTTGCCTCCACAGCTTTTGTATTATCTTTCAGCTGCACAGTTTTTAGGGGTCTTCTGTCACAAGAAAACCATGTCTTCTAAAGTTTCTTGGTTATTTGCAGCAGAGCATTTCAGAAACAGAAAGCTGGAAGGGTTTGAAGATGTCCTGGCCTCACCCCCAGCACCAAAGGATCATCTCTGGGACAGAAATCACTCATTTCACATGAGAGGTGGACTTTGTCCTGCTAAAAAGCAGATTCTGTACAGCCAGCACGATGCTGCCAAATTATTACAAGTAAATCAACCGCAAATAAATGTCTTTGCAATAATTCCAGTTGAAGTTTGCACCAAACATGTTACAGTATTAAAATGTAAGTTAAATTCACCAGTACAGGGAAGGAAATAAAACACTTTCTATTCTCAAGTGTGATCCTGTAGAAAGCTGCTGCTTGGAAAGTGACTTTTCAGTAAATCAACCTGTCAAAATTCAGAACTGAAGTGAATTTATTTTTTTCAGAGAATAGTTCTGCACCAAGACACCCATTTTTCCCTCCCAGTATAAAGATATTTTCTGCAATATTCCATGCATGCAAGATGCCAGGAATCATGGAGCACAGTAAAGCTGATTGACAAACTCTTACCTTAGGTGTGGTTTGGACTTGGATGGCTCAGGGCAAAGCCATTATACCAAAAATGAAAACAAACCCCATGATTTCTACCACAGAGTGCTTTTAGCAGCTACAGACTGAACTCAGCAAAGTGCCCACACGCGGACAGCAAAAATACCAAGTTACCTAGAGCACCTCAGCCTGCCAGGAGCATTCCAGGCTCCTCTCTCCACATGTAAAGATCCAGAGCAGGGAGCTGAGGAACAAGCACCCCTCCAGTGCAGCAGGCTGATTTAGCTTTTGCTCATTTTCCTTCTCTGCAGAAGGACAGTGGCTAATTGCTGTCTGCATAATAATTAACAAAGCCATTCTTTCCTGTTCTTCATCAGTATAGAGAAGGAGCCAGTGGCAGCCCCAATGAGATCCAACTCCTGGGACAGCCACAGCAGGTGACACTTCAGTTAGTGGTGGCACCAAGGAGGATGAAAAGCCCTGGTCAGGCACAGGAAGGGCCTGACAGGCTGGATTATTATTTCTCTCCTTCCCATACCTCTCTCACCCCAGCCTAACCCAGTGGGGTCTTTGGATGGATCTGTCTGGAGATACTTCCCTCTATCCCAGCCCTGGCAGCAATGGGAATTGCACAAAACTCACTTATTGAGCTTTATTCCTTCAGCCCTGCCTCATTTCTCCAGAATTCTCCTCCTAGCAACCAACACCACCACAAGGATTTTACCTGCACCCCTTTTGGAGCTCTCATGAATTTCTATTTCATATTTCAGTTAAACAATTGCCCTTCCTGCCAGTCCCTGATATAGAGACTGCATATCTCACATATCTAACTGGGGAAAGTGGGGTTTGGGGCATTATGTACAAATAAATACTTTGCATCAAAGTCCTTCCTGTAACTGTAGAGCTGCTTTATGGATACAAAAGATAACATGACAGACTCCAAAAATTCTGGCTGTGCGATGTCTCATCATCATGTAGCTACTGATAAAAATATTTTTTTGCCTAGGAGATTTTAAGTTATAATAAAATTTGGCACTTACATACTACTTTGCATCTTGAAAGCACTGTCTAAACATGTACCTAGTTATTCTTCCCAATTTCTCCATGAAAAAAATCTAAAAGAAATTAAGACTATCAATAATTATCACCCTATTTATTTGATAAATCTTGATGGCCTACTTGGCTCTGAGCATGAAGAAAAATAATATTTCTGCCTTAAAGACTTCACACTCTGAACTGTAAAGAACTTACTGAAGAACTGCCAAAGGCACAGATTATGCTGACAGCAGAATTCAGCCCTCCCTCTTCCAAAATTCAGATTAAATCAAAAACCAAAGTCAATTTTCTGATGGAAAAATCAAGTAATTTCCACACTAAAGCAAAAAAAAAAAAAAAAAAAAAAAAAAAAAAAAAAAAAAAAAAAGCAACCCCCAAACCTGAAAGTTTGTAGTGGAAACAAGAAAAGCAGCACCACTGGGTGCTTTATGTCACATACACATGTGACATACAGCCATTCAGGGAACAGAGCAAACGCATAAATTCAATTTTAAAAAATCTAAGTAACAAAGAAGAAAAGCCCTATCCAAGGTCCTGAACAATCAGGCTTTGAAATAACCAAGGCTCTCTGACAGTTTTATTTACAAATTTGGTGATTGTTATTATTTTATTTTTCTAACAAACGCTGATGCAACCTGGAGGGTGTTTTATGAGTACTATCACAGGACCTTCTCCTGGGGTTGGATGAGAAATAAATACTGCACCTCTCAGCAACCTTTAATGCAGCTGCTGCATGCTCACTAAATTATACACCACAGTTTCAGGAATCCATTCAAAACCAGGTAAATAATTCTAAGACTTGCAGGCATCATGTGAGACATTTATGTGTCAGTTAAAATTCATACTCTGTGTTTTGTTTGCTAAACCTTATAAATTAATCAGATTTGTGCTGTTCACATAAGCAGCATGAAGTGCCAGACCTCCCCTCTGTATGAGGATTGTAACACCAGAGGGAAAAGAATGGGATATCCTTCCTGGAAAAGTCAATATTGCAGCCTCAGGTGGGAACAGGAGGAGAAATATCATTTCCAGGCAGATGAGATGCAGGGCTGCACTGCAGGGTAGGATTCTCCCATTCATGGAATCAGTGAGTGATCTCTTTGGGGCACATCCCTGCAGCTGTTCAGCTGAACATTTCAGAACAGATTCTCAGAGCTCAGATAAACAAAATTTCCAGGAGCTATCTCCTAACAAAAAAACAAATCCAGTTTTATTACTGTTTGTTATCTTCTCCCTTCTGCTGATATTTGAATCTTAGTGATTCCAAGTGAAAGCAAATCTGAAGACACAAAGTCATCTGAATGGCACACAGCTGAGTATCCCACACCCTTCCTGGGAGGATTTGCCAACAAAATGAGATATTAATTTATGAATTGCAGCCTGTGCTGCCCTAATACCTATCCCTATCAGTGGGACAAATGCATCCCAACATATCACTTTAATACCTAGTGAGAACACGGCCTTGGTAGAGTAAGAAAGTTGAGAAAGGATTATGTGTACTAAGGAGGTCAGCCAGGACCACAGTAAACACCAGAAGTGGGTATTCTGAATCACCTATTTTCAGGTGGCTATCCTAGGGATGGACACCTCCTATCCCTAGGAGGGATTTAAGGGTTTGCAGACATGGCACTCAGGGATGTGGTTTAGTGCTGGGCTTGGCAGCACTGGGTTAACAGTTGGACTTGATCTTAAGGGTATTTTCCAACCCAAATGATCCTATATTTCTTGAAAATAAAAACTCTAAGTCATCAGAAAAAAATGCAAAATAATGAAAACTACAAATGAGATATAGTAGCCTCCTCCTATATCTCCTACTGGCACACAGGTTTTATCTAATGGCAAATTTCCCAACAGTTATCACCATTCACCATCTCTCACAAACACCTTTGTATGTTTTTCTCCTATGTTAAAAATGTTGAGAGATGTAACAGATTGAAATAGCTTCAGCTAATATGTAAAAAATTATTATTAAATATTTCTTAATGAAATCGCTGAGCTTTTAAATTTGTTCTGCTCTGCCTCTACCAAAGCACACTGAAAACAAACCAGCACCATCTAAAACAGCCAGCTAGCTTAAAACAGCAATTGTCACTTTCCTTCATATGACAGATTCACTTATGCAAAAACAACTGATGTGTTCTCAAAGTAAAACAGCACTTAAGAAAATAGCAGGATTACCCTTGTACACAGAAAGTAATTTGAGCTAAGCACAGGCAACTCTTGAGGATAAAATGGTAACTGTTTAATAAATATTCTTTTCAGATTAATGGTTTCCTACTTCTTTTCATTTTGTAGCTTGAATATGGTGATTCACTACTAAAAAATTTAATTTAAACATTACTACTGGATTCATTCAAAAGAACCAACCCTAGAATTACTTGTGAAGAGAGTTAATACAAAAGTTCAAGGGATACCAGTTCTTTTGTTGTGTGTGAATCATCACACAAGCTGAGCTAAATTGAAAATACTACTTCAAGCAGTTTGACTTTGATCTCAGTTAAACCAGCTTGGGCTCAGACATGGAATTTCATTGAGAAAAAACTTCTACTTGGAATACCAAGTCCAATGGACCTCTGGGATGTAGGGGGTTGATCCCATCATGTCCTTATGTGATCTGCAGAGAGGGTTTTGCAGGCACTATTTTAATTACTGAAACATAGAAGCCACAGAGAATTTCCTGTGGAAGCCAACAAAGAGGAAAAATTCACTTTTCTCACAGTCTAGGAAAGGGATTTAGGAGACAAAGAGGCCTCCCCTCCACAGGAGAGATTTAGGAAGAAAATAACCAGAGAATTGGCCTAGCTTCAGGTTTATCACCTGATCAGTGACCTTCCAAAGGACACAGCAGGGAGGGTGGGTTGGCAGCTCTTTCCTGCTCCTGCCATTCCCTTTCCCACACTGCTTGGCTGCAGTTCCATAATGCCAGTGCAACCTCTTGACAGCCATAAGGAACTTCAGCAGCTTTGCAGCTTTCATCAGGAGACACACATCCTTCCTCTCCTAATCCACAGTATTGATCCCAAGATGATGCCATGGGCATAACTCCATAGAGAGAGTAAAATAAAATAATTTTGTCTTCAGAAAAGGGTATTAAGTCTGTAGTGGTGTTCACAGGGTGTTCACAGGACAAGGGAAGAGATGAGAATCTTGACTCCATGTTTCAGAAGGCTGATTTATTATTTTAGGATATATATTATATTAAAAGAAAATGATACATTAAAACTATACTAAAGAATAGAAGAAAAGTTTTCATCAGAAGGCTAGCAAGGAATAGAAAGGAATGGAATGA
>JAHXMQ010012342.1:3974151-3995014 GCA_020466415.1 Ammodramus savannarum pratensis | reverse complement strand
TGCTGATCAACAAAGATGGGTCAGCTCCCTTCACTTCAATAAGTTTTCATGGCCTGAGCTGTGAATATTATTGAAATTGGGGTTCCTGATTTACCTGTATTCATTGTGGCCTACATGCTGTCAGAATAAAAGGCTTGGCATCAAGATTTCTAAAATGCACACATGTTGAGGCATTTATTAGCATGTCCTCACAGGTTTCTGTCTGGGATTGAGCATCCCAGTGCAAACATCCCTGCATCTCTGCTGATCTTCCCAGTGGGATTCGTTCGGGGGCACCAATTTTAGCAGAAACCTCTAAAATTTAACCCAGTGGGCAGCTCAGGACAGATGATGGGTCCTGCCAAAAAAACTGAGCACTCACAAACATCTTGGGGTGAGAAAGAGCTGCAGTGAGTGCTGCCCTATCCAAACCAAGTGCTGAGGATGAACCTGTCTGCTGCACAGAAAAGGAAACAAGAACTGTGAATTCCCCAAGGAAATGCTGATTAGCCCAGTCTGGGGATGGCATGATGAGAGCTGAAAGCATTCAGGGCAGGAGAGCCAGAAGCAAGATGAACACATGGAAATGGAAACTCCAGGCAGCAGGAGGGGAGCACTCAGAGCTGCCCATGCCAGAGGATGGAGCCATGCACAGCTGAGCCTGCAGCAACAGAGCCCTGAATCCAAATGAGAGGGTTTCCTTCTGTGGATTGTGATTAAATTCCAGTGAAATTCAGGGGAATTCAGCACTCAGAGATTGACCCAGCAGACTGGAAATGATAGTTCTGCCTGACACTGACCCTTGCAGTGCTGGGCAGCAGCGGGAGCTGGGACACTGGGAAAACACAGCTATGATGGCAGTGCTAAGGGTCAAGGCTGGGGCCAGTTTTAAACTTGATTGTACAATCAGGGACTCTGCTTTGGCAGTTCAGAGCCCAGAACAGCTGCAGTGTAAAGGGTTCACAGCAGGCTGCCCAAGATAATGGGCACAAATCAAACACTTATCCTGATTTAAAGTTCACACTGCTGGTATCCAAACCACCCCCTCCCACCCAGGCTTCCCTCAGTGTGCCCAATGCAGCAATCCCTGCAGGCAAGGCAGACACATTTCTAGTTCTCTCTGACTTGTAGCCATACATTTAACTGGCAAAAGCATGGCTGTTTGAAAATACACCCCAAAATACACAAGAATTGCTACAGAGTGAACACATGCAGGGCTAAACAGACCTGGGGAAACTCCAGCCTGTGCACCTGAGGTATTTCACTGTAAAATACCTTCAGTGTTACCAAGATTCAGAACAGAAGCCAGCCTCAAGATAATGTTAACATGGACAGCAGTTTGAATTTACCAGAAAAAAAATGAAGTAGAGATTCAGACAACAAATTTCAGTGAAACTCTGAAGTTAACAAGAAGGACAAAACCAAGGTCATACAAAGTATTACAGAAACTATTTTCTTCACTCTCATGCAAACAAATGTTTTTCTTGGGCAAGTAACTGACTTCCAAGTAAACACAGTCTACCAAAATAAACAGAATTTTTCTAATTGATTAGACTTTGGGATTTTCCACGTTTTCCTACCCCAACAAAACTCACATTAACAAGGCAATGTACTATCAAAAGAGCCATATCAATATTAATAACACAGAAATGAAAAGGAAATTTAACATTCTAAACTCTTAGAATTATCTAATCAGTAAGTAAAATTCTATTATCCTGCTTTAATGAAGATATTATACAGTCATTTTCCTTGGATGCTCACAATCCTAATTACTGCCTGCATGGGTGAGCCCTGGAATTATTTTTAATAGACATTAGTATATGTATTGGTTCTCCACAGGCAATAGCATATTAATAAAAAAGCCACCTCCCATCAGCAAAAAAGGAAGGTAGAGATAGAAGTTATTGCAAGAAAACAAAGCAACTCTGAATACAGAATTTACCAGAACTTAAATCTAATTCTTTTTTCTAAGCCCCTTGGGATTATTGCTGTCACAGACCTTTTCTAATTTTGCTACCAAAGTGTCTAAACTCCACACTTGGCAAATGCTACTCATAAGACAGGCTCAAGTCTTTAGAGCCACTCCTCATGCTTGGAAATACAGCATTTTTTCAGTTTCTGAGGAGCTTTACATACTTACAAACCCAGACAACTGCAAGGCACTTGGTAAAACATGGCATCAGTTCCTTTAACACCTGCAAAGCGACTCTGACAGGGTCTTACAGGAACACTTCATGCCTTTAAGTCTTCTGCTTAAGTTGCCAAGAGGAGTAGGTGATTAAAGAGCCATTATTCACATTATTACTATTTAAAGGAAAGCCAGCAGGAATTACAGCAGTAACCCTCAGCAGTGTATATTTAATAGACTGCTATCATTGCATACATGGCATGTGGCAGTAAGTCAATTGCATATTGCAGGATACAGAATATACAGTCACACACATATGGGAGCACAGAGGTGCAAACAGTGCCAGCACAAGTCTCCCAGCCCTGCCCCAGGTGAGGAATTCTGCTGCCTTTAATGGTACAGGAGCAGCAGGAATGATCAACCTCATACCAGAGCTGAAAGGGGATGTAAGAACAAAAAAAAAACCAAAACACCTAAGCAAGTGCCAGGCTGTCTTTCTTTCCCATGCTCCCTCTGGTTTCCAAAGGAACTCCCCACTCAGATCTGAGAGGGGATGTTTTTTCAAAGGCAGCCAGCAATGTGGAGTGTCAGCTGTGCAGGCAGGCTCACAGATCAAAGCCATCAAAGGTTTCAGTCCCAGTGACATCTGCACCTCTTCTGCCCTGAGTTGTGTCAGCTCACACTGTGTGTGCTCAGCTGGGTATTCCAGTGCCTTGCTGGTATCCAAAACCAGCTTTAACACTTATCCATCACACTTCTAACATCCTCTAGAACTTCTTTAAGGAGCTCAGATATTTAGCTCTCTGCATCCCAATTTTCAAGTCATGAAATACAGTTTAGACCGAGTTTATTCTCACATTAAAGCAAAACCAATCAGTATTAAAGAAGCTTAATAGTTCCAACATAGAAAACCTTAAAGAATAAACAACATGGACTTTAAATACTTGTTCAACATCTGATATGGGGTACAGGAGCTCTGGAACACATTCAGTGCCTCCAGTCCACAGGAGGCCACCAAGCTGATCAAGGGGATGGAGCTCCTCTTCTGGTGAGAGAATTGGGACTGTCCTGACTGGGGCAGAAAAGGCTTTGGGATGAACTGACTGGGACCTCCCAAGGCTTAAAAGGAGCTTAGAGGAAAAATGAAGAGATTATTTACAAAGGCCTGGAGTGACAGGACAAGGGGGAATAGTGGGAAGGAATTCTTCCCTGTGAGGATGGGCAGGCCCTGGCACAGGGTGCCCAGAGAAGCTGTGGCTGTCCCTGGATCCCTGGAAGTGTCCAAGGCCAGGTGGGACAGGGCTTGGAGCAGCCTGGGGTAGTGGAAGGTGTCCTTGTGAGATTTAAGGTCCCTTCTAACCCAAACCATTCCAGGGTTCTATATCCTTGTAATTCTATAACAGCTAGATAATAAGATGAAAATTATTTTTGAAAGCCTGTAAGTCAAGCATAATTTTTGATATGAACAGCAAATCTGGCTGAGAAATACACAGAGCAGAATCAATTCTCAAAATCTCCCTGCTCCTCACTTTCCAAGTAAACTGAACCCCACATTTTGCACTATGCTTGTGAGTTAGAAGTCTTTTAACATCAGCCTCCACTTAACTTGTCTGGTACCACATTACAAGAGCCTTGCAATTTTAAGCACTGTTTTGTTAGATGCAGATTAGTTTACATGTGAGTAATTTATCATTTAATTACTCAGTAATAATTGGAAAAAGATCAAATGATTTCTCCCTTTATAGATCAGATAATTAATGGTTATTTCTATGGTAATTTGTCAAGGCACAGCTGGAAGAATTAGACAACTATTCAGCTAAAGTGCACATAATCATTTTAGCATTAACATAATCTGAGTGATACAAGTATTTCTGCAATTATACACAGCTCCAAGAGCTCTCACCCCTCATCTACAAGGACCTGAGTGAGTACACAGTTTTTAAGCTGTCCCAGTGGGCACCTGCAGGGAGGAGAGGGGTTAGCAGTTTAACAAAATAGAAAATAAGTACAACTAATCCTGTAACAGTGAGACATGATTGCATTTGAAAATTGAAACTGCAGTTCTGCAGAAAGGGAAGAAGGTCAGATTGCAGAACTGGTGAGCTGTGGGGGGGTTCAAGGGCACCTCAGGCTCCAACACGGGATCAGTAGATCCTGCCCAGTGGGAGGGTTTTTCTACCACCACACCTAATTCTTGACAGGAAAGCTTTCTGACTATTCATACTTGTGACGAATGGATTTGGCAGAAAGATAAATTCTATGAGCTCCTCCCTTGGTTCGTTTTATCTTCAAATTTTTCTTTGTTTTAACACTGTCTACTTAGCAGAAAATTTAAAAAGAGAGGTGCATTTGTTTTCTCTGCTGTGCCAAAACCAAATATTTTCAGACAACAAGAAGTTACCTTCAGGTAAATTAAAAAAAAAATAGGACAGCAACACCAGAATCATGAAAGCTATTAACACAAACTGAATGTAGGATTCCAACCTAGTCACATAAACCCAGTAAAGTCAGTTCAGTTCTGCCCAGACCACAAACACACAGGTCAAAAACTATAAAAACCATCCTGTCAAATTTACTGTCACACTTCTCCATACACTCATGCATAATACATGGCTTTTATAGTCATAGGTTCAATTCATTTTGAAACTACTTTCCAGGAAGCTGAAGATTATTATTCATATTTGTTATGCAACAAGAGTCACAGTATTCCACTAAGAACAGAGGAGAACAGCTGCATATTCAAATTCAGTTTTACAGGAGTGAACTTACAGCACCAAACCTGGGACTTTGTACTTGCAGAGGATTCAGTAAAGTCCTGCAAAAGTCAGCCTGGGACTCTTCAGTTTGTCCTGGACTGCAGATGCATTCAAACTCCACCTAAATGTGTTATTTACAGCTTTTTGCTACTGTAAACAGTGAGATGCAGAATTCACCAGGAATATCATCTGTGAACTGCACTTCAGTAATGAACCTCTACCTTTCTTGCTTTATTATCAGTTCTCTTTACTGAAAATCTTGCATTAGATATGATTAACAGTTTGTGTGTTACCCAGACAATGTACAAGAAAAAGCTGAGTAAAACAATGCTGCCTTTTTACTTCTACAGAGACACACATAAATAGCTGTAATTTGATCTTCAAAATGAGCAACTTGTTTTTAAAAAGGGAAGAGGTTTAATAATTTAATTTCTTCTGCATGGACAGCAATTCATATTGACACAATATTAGTACAAACTGGGCATCAATATCTTAAATCTATACAGGCTTCTATACTGGTATCCATTTATAATAAGAATTTAGAATAATAGTTCGAAATAATAATGACAATAATTCTATATAAGTCTAATAATTTAGAATACAGCAGGCCACTTGCACTTTTGAAATGTGTAACAAAAAAACTGTCAAGCAAAAAATACCAAGTTAAAAAACAAAACCACTAACATTATGCAATTCCTTAGACCCTTGACAAGTAAAGGCATTTTCTCAGAACAATGATCACTACACTGCTCTTCCACACACATTTGCAGCACAACTACACAGGAAAGCCCTCCTGAATGCCAGCTGCTGGATTTGGGGGAATCCAAGGACCACTTGGACACCACAGCTGCCCTGAGATCCCCATCCCATTTTCATTTCACTGGGATTAGAGGCATTGAGTGAGTGCAAGTAAATAGACATGGAAAGATTTTATGAAATAACTGCAGAATGTGCTTGAATGCCACACTACACAAAAAACTTAAACCAGCACCTGCTAGTCAGAGAAATTTCAAAGGAAAATTTGGATGAGGGAAGACAGACACTGGGTTGTACATGTAATTCATCTCATAAATAGAACATACCACCCTAAGAATAATTTTTCCTTCTTTCCTGTAGCCCCAACTCTATAAATTCTCATTCAGAGTAGAGTGAGGCTGATAAAGAAAAACAAGACAGAGGAAATGTGCCCCAGAATCACAGACCCCTGGAGGCTGGACAGGAACTAATGGAGGTCACCAACCCCATCCTGCTCAAGCAGGGCCAGCTGCCCAGGAACACCTCCAGATGGCTTTGGACAAATCCCTAAGGATGGCAACTACACCATCTCTGTGGGCAACCAAGCACTGCTCACACTCACAATGAAAAAATAGTCTTAGGTGTTTATCCCTTTTGCTGGGTTAGCCCACTGAACAACCCCAAAAAACAGGATAAGTGGGAGGTAAACAGAAGACAAGTAGGACCTTCCTCTGTCACCAGCAGAGCTGCTAAATTGCTTCTTATCCTCTGTGAAAATAAAGCCTGAAAATGGATCAGATGAGAGAGGAAAGCATCACTTATGTAGCACTAAAATCTCTAAAAATGGATATAAAAATATCAGTTAAAAAAATCCCAGGAGAAACCCAAATTCAACAGGACAGAAAGAAAAAAAAAATGGCAAAATGCACTACGTAATGGGTAGCTAAAGTCACAAAAGCAGACTGACTTATTTAGCTAGATAAACCAAATGAAGGAGATATGAATGCTTGCAGTGCCATGTGGATTAAATTATAAAAGCAAGACAACAACACTGCAAAAACAACCATGGCTATCTCTCATGATTAAACCTGAAATCTGAAGACTAACAAATAAAAGGCATGAAAGGTTTTACAAATTAGACTTAAAATTGAAGAGACAAACCTCTGTGTTTGGAAGGAAATGAATTGCTCAGGTGCAACAGAGGAGTATCAAACTCCGTGGGTACCTGAGCTTACACAGAAACACCTTTCCTTCATTCCTAAGCCTGGCAGCATCACTCTGCTAGAACACAAATGTAAGGTTAGATAAAATTACCAACAGGACATGAGATAACTCACACATCTTTGCAAAAGACACTTTCCAGGGACTGCTATAAACTTGCAGGATTTATTGTGAGAGTTCCTGCTATCTACTGAAGCAGCTGTTTGCTCTCTACAGACAAAGATCTGGGTCATCTGTTCATGACCTCAGCAGTCTGGGGAGGTTTTCCCCCTCTCTGCTTTTGCTGCTTTCTCTCCCTCTACTGTTTCTCACCATAAAACAGCATTTTGAATGTGATTACCATTCCACAGCAAGGCTGCTCACTCAATGTTTCACTTTGGGGTTTCAGGTATTCAGGACTGAATTCCTGAAACCTGTAAGTGAAACACAGAGCAGTGGATCTTACTCATTCTCTCCTTACTGAATAATGTGTTCTCTGTGCACTCTGGGCAGCTGAGATCAGACACTCCTTCCACAGAATTCAGCACCCAATTACCAAAAAGAACAAAGACTGGAGGCCAGGCTTCTCTCCAACATATTAATCTCTAGAGATAAGAGCAGCTGTAGGAAAAGTAACAAGGGAAAACGTGGGGCTCTGAGCAGCTTCTGTTCACACAGGAGAGAGCTGGAATTCCTTTGAGGTTGTGAACTTCAAGGCTCAGTGTATCTTTCCTAAATGGGTGTATTGTGCTGTGGAACTGCAGACCTGATGCACTGTAAAGCATGCTAAGGTCTTTGGGGAACAGAGCTATACAAAAATGAAACTTTCCACCAGCAAGGCAAGCCTGGATATTGTTGGCGTGTTTGGTTGAAGCCATCAGATTGCTGAAGGGTTACTGGGGATAGTTAAAGGTGATACAGAGACTTTACCATCAGAAGGCATGAAAAGAAACTTTATTATTAGAAATCTACAGTTCTTACAGAAAAAATGGTGGACCTAAAACTTGATTGGCCTTTAGAAATCTCTCACACTATTGTTGAACTATGGTTAACACACTCTGGAGAACCATGTCTATAAACAATGGTTACAGAAAGAGAGATAATATTGTTTGAATTCTTTCCTCTAAGATTCCCACAGCTTCCCAGGATCTTCTGGGAAAACCATGTCTCTGTTCAGAAGATATGTAATCATCACCATCAGATTTAGGAGATGGGAGCACAAACATAGAATCATGAAGGTTCATCATCATCTCCTAAAAAGCTCAACTAGCACACACAGGAGTAAATCCATAGCATTCCTGCACTTTTCCTAAATAAAAAAATACACAACTGACACCAAATCCAAGTTCATTTTATCTATTATCACTGAATATAAAGAAATTTATTCCTTTTGTAAGCCAAGCCTCCAGCAATTGCTGAGCAATTCTAGAGAGCTCAGTCTTACAAATGCATACCTAAGTAATTATTTAGACAATATTTAAGCATTATATGACACACAGCTAATGAGATTATTTTCCCATTGAAAACTCATATTTTATTTAGCTTGCAAATCCCTCTTTTTTTAAATAAAAGAAGGAGTCAACAAATCAAGAAATTGAGCACTCACTTGCTAACTTTTTGTGGTTCCTTTCATTGTAAAAGGAGAGTGAATTCCTAGTGTTTAGATACCAGCATCCCATTAATTTTGTGGGGGTCAGAGATTTGTACCAAACCTCCACAAATCCTCCAGACACTTTACCAACACAAGGCAGGCACCCAGAAGAACTCTCTTATCAAGCACACTGGTGAGATAAAGGACCTGGTCAAACAGAACTGATGCATCTTGAGAGCCTTATTTAATCCCAGCTCTACCAGTTGGACATTCAACAGCTCAAATAGCTCCTGGCTGAGGCTGCAGTTTTGCACTGCTGGCTTCCACCTCATTGCCTCCTCCTTCAGATGAAATATGAAGTCCTGACACATGAGAATGGTGACAAAACCTGACTCCAGCCTGGCTGAGAGAAGTCAGGTTCAACACATCAGGATGTGGATTTGCCTGCTGAAACAGAACTGGAATACTTTTGGAAGATAAATGTGGATCTAGCACAGAATTTATGGATGATGTGATAATCCAATCAGCACAAAATTCTGATCTCAGTCACCTCATCCTCCCAAAGCTAAAAAATAATAGTGATCACACATAATTCAAGTGAACTGTTTCTCAAACTGGTACTTGGACAGGAAATGAGCATTTCCCATTCAACAAGGAAAGGCTGGATGCCTCACTCCCAGTTAGAGAAAACATGACTTCACAGAACTATTAAGCAGTTCTTTGGATCCATTTAAGCCCCTAATTGATTTTCCTTGCTAGTGAGAGCTGTAAAAGAGATCTGTCCATCCATGCCTGAACTTGCTGAGAGTGTCACACACAGAACATCTCTTGCCTTGGCAGAGAGACCTCCAGAGTTCAGCAATCCTTCTCAAAGCCTGCCTTAGCCAGGAGGGACTGAGTCTGTGGGACTTAACCTGAACTCAGCTCAGCCCTGAACTGCAGAACACTACATTTTTTTGTATCTGAAGCAAAATTATCCCGAGAGCTCCACTTGCGTAGCCAGTTAGCTGACAAACTCCTTTTTTCATTATAATAACCCATCATTAAAAGTGAGATGGAATATTTCATGCAGTATTTTGCATCCGAAATGCATAGCTAACCAGATGCCCTCTCACCCTAAGTTAAATATCCATTTTCCTCCACACTAAATCATACCAACAAACTCCAAGATTGACAAAGGTTTGCCTTTTTCAAGCTAAACAAGGCAAAAGAATCAGAGATTGAATCCTAATAAAATATTTGTTCACTAAATCCCACAAGCAGAATAGTTTGTATTTAACTTCAAATAAAGCTGTTACTGCAGATAGTTTAATGACTTCATCTGCACAGCACTTCCAATGCAAAAAAATAAAATTTCCTCCCTCAATTTTCAGCTCTTGCAGTTTGGGTATTTCAGGGTGAATGCTTCCCCTTGAAGAAGTATTTTGTGAATGCTGTTGCCTGACATGGAAAGACTTCTTAGCTTTATTTACAGGCTAACTGTGAGGACTCAGGAAGATTACCAAGTTCGTTAAGCTCGCACACTTTCTGGCTGTTAATTAGGTTTTCCGCTTGGTTTAAGGATTTCAAACACGAGCATGTTCCACAGCAAAAACACAGTGTCAAATTAGTGTGTTTAAGACTTGCAGTCAGTTTCAATTATAGGATATGAGAATTAACAACATCTTTATTAATATATTAATGCACTCTGATGCATTAATGTATTTTGATGGAAAACTATCAAAGGCCTGAACTGACTCATGTAGCTTTCAAATACAGCCTCGAGCTCACTTTCAAATTTGAATAAAGATCTTGTAGCAGGCTTCCTGGACTGATGAATGGTAATTTTTTATTTTTATGGTCAAGTTCAGGGGGACCTGTTGTTCCCAGAATAACTGACAATAATAACTGAGGTTGGAAGGGGACCCTGGAGAAGATCCAGCCCCAGCCTCTGCTCATAGCAGGGTCACCCAGAACAGGATGCTCAGGACACTTTCAGTCACATATTGAGTATCCCTTAAGTCTATGGGGGCTCTGCAGCCTCTCTGGGCCACCACCTCAACATGAAAAGGTTTTTTCTGATGTTTCAATTGATTGCCTTGTACTTCCATTTGCAGCCAGGTTCCCAAGTAATTCAATCCAATTGCCTTTTTTAGCAGTTTTTGCCACAACTCCTTTCAAAACTTATTGCTGATTTTCAGTGCAATAAAGTAAATCTGGTCAAAATGTCTTCTGCAGTGCTTGTGAAACTAGAGTATTTTGGGCTCCTATGATAACTCTTAGATATGTGTTCAGCCTCAGAACCATGGTATTTATCATCAGTTACAGCCTAGAAACTTGCACAACTTGGAAACAGCAGTCAATTAGCAAGAGACCCCACACAGTAACCCTGAGCACTGGCAGAGCCCACATTTCAATACGGCCATGAACCAAAGTGAAAGGTTTTAAAGGCCTGCTGACCCTCAGAGCTGCCATTTTTCCCTTCTCCATGTTAAAACCCTAATGATAGAAATCTCTTTCTTTTGCACCTTCACAATTAAGCAATAAAACATGAACTTACACAAATAAAACCAGTACGCATTCTTATTTATGCAATCTCTAAGCCCCAGTCAGTTAAAATGGCTCTTCAAAGGAATTTAAGATTTTCTGCCCTTCCTCCAGATCTGCAGGTTGGAAACCAAGCCAAAAGTTTAAAAATCCCAATTTTTCAATCATCTTTAAAAATTAAAGCATCTGGAGATTTTTCTGTACCAGCATCTGGACCCTACTGAAGTCCTCCTTCAGCCTCTGAACTGCAAAGCATTCAATGAAATCTCTTGGTTCACTATTAAATGCTCTTACAAGTTTCCCTTGGGGACATCAAGTTCTCCAGTTCACACAGAATATTTTGATAGTCTCTATGAAGCATAAGGAATTGGACAAGTAGCTCTAATTTTCATAAAAATCTAGATAACTTGGTCAAAACAGTTCCAAGGCAGTAACTAATAAAGAAGTTGAAAGCCTAATTTGTAATATCCTTTCAGTGCACATTAAAAAAGCCAGTCTGTCAAACAAAACACTTTTTCTTATAAATCATACTTTCAAACATTCAGAATGTTTTATATAGCAGTGCAAACATCCCATGGTAATATTGCATTCCTGTAGAAAGCTAAGTATTTCATCAATAAAAATCACAGAACTTTATCTCAAATTTCATTACACTTAAACCTCTCAACATATTGAATTTGTCTACAGAAATATTCCTCCAATCTCCACTCCTTGCATTTAACTAGAAGCACTGTCCTTCAAGTGCTGACTTGCCTGCAATAAAAAGAGATTTTATTTCTCCTTTATTTTGTTTCCTTGCAGTACATCAGGGCAGGAGACAATAGGTATGCTGCTATAATTTGATTTTTGTTTGATTCACAGCATACTTTGGTCAGCTGTTGAAAGCTGCAAAGTAAGGACACATTACAAAGTTGACAATCCTATTTTTAAACATCTCCTGTGAGCCATGTATTTCTCCCTAGACATACTGCAGTCTGCATTAAAAATAAATGTATTTGGACTACAAAGACAACAAACCCAGCTTGGCAGAAAACTCCTTGGTATGAGTCTTTCCTTCCTGACAGGTAAATGCCTTCAAACTTTCATTAGCAAATGAAGCAAGAGTGCTGCAAAGCCTCCCATTTGTGCAGAGAACAGTTCAGCCTCTCCATTCTGTTTGCTCACATGTTCTGTAAAGACATCTCTATTATATCTCTATGATAAACAGAATTTGTAACTCTGTCTGGAGAGAGCTGCTTTTACTACACAGCCACATGCTGGGGAAAACAAAAGGCATTGTATTCCAGTTGCAATTAAGAATGCTTTGAGGGAAAAGGGATCTGAGTACCACAAAAACCCCAAGCCAGAACACCAAAACCCCAAGATCTACCAGCTCCAGAGAAAAAGATGACAGCCTGACAGAAGGCAGGATGATTAATTTTAACTGCAAGCAGGTAAATCAAACAGCTTAAGAATTAAAATTATTTTTATGCAACTGTTTTGCAAAGCTTCATATGGCCACACAGCAACACACCTGAATAATCTGAGGCACAGATTATTCAGTACTGGACACTGAGCAGTATTTGATCATAATACAGTTTAATTACACAGAACCCTGTAGAACTCAATCACACCTTCCACAGATGTACAAACCACACTTGGACTTCAAAAAAAAGATAAACCAATGTTTCTCATAAGAGCAAATTAGTGGCTTGTGGTTCTTTTTTAAAAAGTAGTAATTTGGAATTAAACAGGCTTAAGCATGAACCTTCCCACTTGAAGACTGATTACAGGATTTAGATTAAGATACTCTTTTTGAACAATTGCCTCAATTAATGAAGCAGAAACCTTAGACCTTTATGCAGAACAGAAAAAATCCTAACCACCTTTTTCAGGGATCACCATGAACCTGTGTCCTGTCTCTCTCAGAACAGACTCTACAAATTCCAAAATGAAAAGCAGTCACATTTCAGAGATCCTTGTTTGAGTTGTAGCAAATACTTTGCATTAAAGCAAAGCATTCCAAGCACTTTCTGAACTCTTAGCTCCTAATTCTCAACAAAAGTGCTGCTGTAAAACTACAAATGAAGAAAAGTAAAATATTAAGACAAGAGGGAATGGAAGATGCTTCCTGTTCTGCATTCTTTCCTACCCACAAAGGAGAAGAGCAAATGAAGCAAGTAATGCAATAAAAAGTGCAAAGTCCTGCAGCAATTCACAGAAGATTCTTCTGGTTCTGCCATTTAAAAGTTATTTTATTGACTCCTTCAGCATTCTGTGTTAAATGTAAAGGAAATCTCAAATCACTCAGACCATTCAGGCTCTAAAAAAGCACAACAAAATCACAACAAAACGACTGAGGAGTGATCAGGGCAGCTGCCTGCAACCTTGTACACACAATAGATGAACACAGCAACAATGACAATCTCTCCTTGCCTAGAGGATTTCCAGCCTAACACCTCACTTATTTGCTAAGTTGTACTGGGAAATGAGACCCCTCTGTGACAATTATTCCCTGCAGAGAGTTATTGAAACAGAACAGTGTTTGAGAAGCTCAGTTATAAAGCAACAGCAGTTATATTTATATTGCACACATTGATTACTTTGCAAACCAATGAACTTGGACTGCTGAGAAACACCACCACTGAAGCCATACAAACTAATACAACAAAGCCCAAAATACTGTATATTCTTCATTCTGACTACACAGAAGGACAAAGAACAGACATAAAATTAAAAGCAAGAAGTGATCCTGTTTTTAAATCACTGACACAACACTAACATCAGACATACACAGCAACTGTATCCCAATTAGCCAAGATACTCAGACACAGGTGAAGAAATAATACCCAATTACTTAAAAACCCTCCAAACTCGAAGGGGTGAGAGGATTTAATCAGGTGAAGCACAAAGCAGCACTACAAACCATGGATAAAAATGAGCCTCAATGGTCAGAGGTACTTAATGAAAACACCTTTTCCCTGAAAAGCCCTAAGTGGATCATAGCAAAGGGGACAGTGCCTGTCTGAACCCAGCCTGGAAAAAGGCCAGAGGATCAAACAGCTCCCAATGATCCTGAGAAATTCTGCTCACTTCTGAAGGCACAGCTATGCAACTGAACTTGAAAGAGTATTGTTCTCATCACTGAGCCTTTTGGGCTGGGTTTGTTTCCCCCTTTGCTTTCCACAGCCAAAGGAAGAGCTGTGTTTTGTAGCAGGTGAAAGTGGCATTGAAGTTTATGATCTCAAATAGACAGAACAATGCTAAAAAAGAAAAAGGGTGAAACATTTTCTTTATGCTACCATTTTAAAGAGATCCTACTTCTGCTGTAAGCACTCTGGCATTTTCTTTGTTATTTAAAGAAATAACCACTGCTAATTTAGTTCTTCATTTCAGAACCAGCCAATTAAAATATTGCAAGTCTATTACTTAAAGTTTACATTACGGTGAGCAGCTGTATGCACTTAGAGTTCTTAAAAACACTCCACACAGGTATTAATAGCAGAAGTTTCCATTAGATTAATCTCAGACCCCCCAGTCACACAGAATTACTAAATGCACCAGGAAATTCCTAACCACTTGTATTTTTGCAGACATTAATAGCAGAACAAGTGACATTTTATCTTGAACCAACTTAACACTCTCAGGACTCTCAGCAGAAAGTTCACTTCAATCAAAAGCACTGAGATGTAAACTCTGAAACACTAAGTACAGGAATTCTGTATTTTAAATCCCACTCCAGCCATGTAGAAGGACTGGAATATTTGCTGCAGAGCAATTCCAGCACTATGGCTACTGCACTTTGTCCAATGTGTTCCAAAAACAAATGGACCCCACCCCTTTGATACTGCACAATATTGTTTAAATGTTCAATTCACAAGTATGAGTATTTACAAGTAAAAGGTGACTCAGGAATTAACTACAGTGATCAGTTTTGGACAAGAGGTTGGCAAAAATATTGGATGAACAGAGTATATTATTAATTATGAAAATAACCTAAAAAACCCCACCACATTAATTAAGGTTGTTAAGAATAAGCAACTAAACACTATATATAATATAAAAAGTAATGCATCTAAATAAAGATATTCAAAGTTTGAGAAAAGAAAAAGTCTTTTGGCAATGTTCTGGGGTCTAGAACACCAGAAGTACTTTCCTTGGGAGGGTGGGTGGACACAGTATAACAAAATCAGTTTTATTCCCAATGTATATACAAACTTTAAAATTGAACTTATTAATTGGGAATTTTTTTCTCTAAGAAAATTAGAAACTCATTCTGAAGATCTATGAAAGAAATCATGACAAGGTTACCAGATGATTGCAAAAATATACATGTATACATTATGGTGGATTCCTATATCTGGGTACAAACTCAACAATCATTTTGTAGCCTGAAAATGAAACACTGGCACCTTAGCTTGTTAAATGCAAAAAAAGCTCTTGTATTCACTATATTTCTTCCAGCAAAGCCTGTCACATTTCATTAAACAATATCATACCATGATAAGCTTAGTAATAAAAAAGCAATAAAACTTCATAGCTTAATTTCTTC
Organism: Ammodramus savannarum pratensis; assembly: GCA_020466415.1. Classification (NCBI taxonomy): domain Eukaryota; kingdom Metazoa; phylum Chordata; class Aves; order Passeriformes; family Passerellidae; genus Ammodramus; species Ammodramus savannarum. Next base: position 3,979,568 of record JAHXMQ010012342.1, on the reverse strand, counting down.
TGGGGAAGACACTCCTGATTTATGTAGCCTTCCCTATAAAAAGTGCCATCTAATGGAGCACAAAGTTGATGTACATCAAGATGGCCAAATTGTTTGGTTTTGAGAAGAGCTTATTTGTGTAAGGCTGTATCTTAAAATCAGCAGTTTGCTTAAGACCAAGAGTTCCAGAAAGTTAAAAAGCAATTTTTTTTTTTTTTTTTTTTTTTTTTTTTTTGGGTGTAAATAAACTCTACCATGCATCTTAAATATAAATCTTGTGGTGGGATTTTGTCAGTAGTTCAAGCTTTTTTTTTAATAACAGTCCATTGAACAACTTAATAGAGATGTGAAAAGTTGAATCCACAAATATGTTCTGACTCTTTTTATATATAGCCAAAATAGAAATGCACAAGGTACACAACAAACCCTACTGATCAGCAACACCTGAATTATTTCTTTCATACTTCTCTGCATAACAATTAGCACTTTATTACCATTTTTGAAATACTGGATTTCTCAACTACAATCCTAAATATGGAGCTCAGTCTGAAAAAAACTTCCATAGAAAATCCTTTCTAAAGGTCAAAGTGGACTTAAAATCCACGTAATTAAATACAGGCTGAGTAATTTCAGAATGAAAATCTGCTACTGGTTTTCCTTTTCTTTTGTAATAACAAGCATTTCTTTTTCTGTTGAAAAATCCCAGTGAAATGGGAAAATCCAACACAAAGGAAAACAGGTAAATTCATCCCTTTTTTCCTTGACAAAGAATAATGAAGTGTCTTGGGCTGGAAGGAACCTTAAAACTCATCTCATTCCATTCCCTGCTATGGGCAGGGACACCTTCCACTATCCCAGGCTGCTCCAAGCCTCATCCAGCCTGGTCTTGGACACTGCCAGGGATCCAGGGGCAGCCACAGCTGCTCTGGGCAGCCTGTGCCAGGGCCTCACCACCCTCAGAGGGGAGGATCTCTTCCCAATATCCAATATTCCACTAATATATAATATTTTAGTGTCTAATCTTGTCCCCTTATCACATCCAGTCCCATCAGGATTTGTGGGACACAGTAGAGAAGCAGACCATGGATTTCTGGAACCTGACAGCCTGTGAGCTCAGGAGAAGAATTTTGGGTGTGTTGTTCTTGGGGTCAATCACTTTTTCTGAACTAAATTTCAGTGTGCCTTTCAAATCCAGCTGGAAACTGCCAAATCCAGTGGTTGTGGGAAGAGGGGGAGAACAGACAATATGGATGAGGCACAACATCCCCTAAGCCTTGTTCCCAAAGGCTGCAGATCTGTCATCTTACATATGATTTTTCTTAATGATCTGGAAAAGAAGGAAAGTGGGATTTCATATTTACACTGAAGGTCTGATTCTGCTTTAAGTGGAAAACAATACTATGCAACTTTTGAAGAAAGATCTGCTGCAATTCCAAAAGTGAAAGCCTAATGCAGCACTTAGTGTTCTCTCCTGAGGTATTTCAAAAAGCCTACACCCCAACTAAGCCTTTTTGCTTTAAAATGGGATGAAAATATTATTGAGGATTTCACCAAAAAAATGGACAAAATCAAAAGCATCAAAAAGTTGCCATCAAGTAACTTGCATGTATTTTAGACTGTATTGCTGTTATGATCTCACCATTCCAGCTTTCTGGATAGTTTTGAGCACATTAAGCACCTGATTACAGGATATAGAGATGTTTTCTATTTCAAAGGCCTTTCAGGGAAGGTAAGAACAACATTTAGAAATCTTTCAGAAAGAGAGATTTATTTTTTTCCAATGTCCCCCCTCAATTTGAAAAGAGCAAAATGTTAACAAAGGCATTAGAGAAAGAAAGAACTGCACTTGTGATAAACTTGCTTTATTCTTAACACATATCTGGTATTTCAGTCTGTATTGATTTTAATGAAATTCTCAGCCTTTAAGGTGTCAGAAACAATAATGTGAAACACTGATGAGTTCAGATTATAGATTACCTATACAAGGGAATGTCCATCTTCCTTGAATGTTTCTTAATCTGTGTAGGAAAATTCTAGCAGTATTTTACTTATTACCACAGGGCTTGTATAGAGATATAGTTAAAATGTACATAATTATAAAATACATTGCAAAAATAAAGTGTTAAATCAAAGTTGAAACATTGAAGTTCCTTCTGCTTTTGCTGTAGAAATTCTTTTTTCCAAGCTCTCCCACAAAAAAAAAAAAAAAAAAAGCCAATCATGTTTAGTGAAAGGCTCTCAGTTCAGATTGGGTGATGCATCACCCAGAGTTATTGATACAAGATAATCTGAAAATGCATCAATAAATGCCATAGATCAAAAGCTACAATTACAACAATTACTTTAAGCAGCTCACTGCACCTCTGGACCAGTGACTATACTCTTCTTTAAATAATTTCTAAGTGTGTCAGGAACGTTTAGCATTAAATCAGTTTGCCCATGCATGCAATATGTGGGTATTTTTGCTTAGAAGGGTGTTCTGGTATCACTACAAGCACAGATTGATACCCACCACACTTGTCCTGCAGCTGTAAGATCCTGCTGTCTGGATACCTCACAAGGGAATTTTGGAAATAGATACCCCAGGCACAGTGAGTGCCAGAGAATGAAAGCATGGCTGCAGCAATACTTTTTAACTTCATTTTCTAACAGCTTGTTATTGTGTGGTGAAAGAAGTAGAATGAGTTTCATATTCCACAGCACAAAGAAAAGAAAAACTGAACTCAAAACAACCCTGAACTGAAATTACTGAAGTGACAAAATTGAGCATCAAAAGCTAAATGTATCCACAACTCCCTTTCAAGTTTCAGACATATAACAACAGTTTTCAAGAACAGAACCACTTGGTTCTTCCAGGTGGACTCTGCTGAATCATCAAGTGATTAATCAGTATTTAATCTGCATACTGAAAGGAATGCAAGTTACTCCTATTATTATTAGTTATATTAATAAACTCCAGTAAAGTCAAAATTAATGCCCTCAGTTATAGGTCTTTTGGGGTGTACTCACAGCATTTTTACTGACAGCATTTAAGTCTTTCAAAACCAGTAAGTAATTCTCTCAGCTCCAAAATCTTGTGAGCAAAACTAGGAACATTTTAAAGCAGTCATAAGAAGAGTCAAGAGTGCAAAAGTGAGGAGCTGTAGCAACCAACCTGGCCAAATCCTCCCTGTCACAGATATTCACACCCAGCTCCAGGGACTCCCACTCCCACCAAGGGCTCACCCAGGAACTGGGCATCTCCTAAACCCAAAGTGTGCAGTTTGGAGCAAGGGAAATAGTCTGCACTGCACCACAATGAACAAATTCCTGCAGAAGTGACATGCATGGACCATCTCTGCTGCTGTTTCCAATAGTCCTAACAGAGGAATCACAAATATTTTCATTTCTGTGCATTCATGTGTGGTATTTGCTGAGGTCCCCAGGATGAAGGAGGAATTGAGAATCTGATTCTAAGAATCCCATGTTCTTAGAAGTCTAATTGATTATTATATTAAATTAAAGAATGCTATACTAAACTATACTAAAGAATAGAGAAAGGATGCACAGAAGGCTTAACAAGATACTAATTAGAAACTTGTGACTGACTCCTCAGAGTCCTGACACAGCTGGCTGTGATTGGTCATTAAGTAAAAACAATTCACATGTTGGGTAAACAATCTCCAACCACATTCCAAAGCAGCAAAACACAGGAGAAGCAAATGAGATAATTATTGTTTTCATTTTTCTCTGAGGCTTCTCAGCTTCCCAGGAGAAGAAATCCTGGCAAAGGGATTTTTCCAGAAAATATGACAGTGACATTCATGCAATGCTTCTGTAAGCAAGTACCAAAGGAAAAAATTATTAAGAGCCTCTCAGTCAAAGTTAAGAACATTATTACCATACTAACTTTATTTTAAAATATTTTCACTGGTTTTCTCAGGAGCCATACTAGTTAACAAGGATAAATGCCCATACTGCAAAGTTTGCTTGTCATTCACCTATTCAGATGAAAAAGAGGGATTTTCCAAAATTCTGGTTAGTACACAACTGTCAGAACTCGCTATATACTCTTTACCTTGAGCAAAACCAGAGTATAAGTATTTTGTTTCACAAAACTTGGTCACTGTCATGTTATTTTTCAAAGCAAATTTCTGCTTACCCTAGGCAAGATACCACATGAAAAACCCAAACTGATGCCAAGCCAACGGCACATCTACCCCTGTGCTCTCCTGCAGCTGAGACATCCTTCTCTTAGTGCAACTCTGAAGATATATAATGTTTAAAAAATAAAAACCCATATCAAGAGGGACATCAGCTCTAGCAGTTCTTGCAGATTTTCTCTCTGCTGCACACCTGGGCTGGGTTAAACACAGTCACTTGTTTCAAGTTCCTCCCACTGCAAATTAATCCCAGACAGGCAGCAGCTCATACTCCACGGAAGTCAACATCTCACAGTCCCTACAGCTTCCTATCCTAGTCAGTGCCATTTCCCCTGACAAGCTATTAAGCATTATTTTCATTACTACAAAGTATCTGAATACTATTCAGTGAACAAGAAAAAAAATGTTGTCAGCTTTACTGTGCCCTTTTGGAAAGTTCTATTTGATGGTGATAATTTGCATATTTTGAACTGAGAATTTCCTCTCCTTGGGGGTAACAGAGTGATAGTTCCCACAGCTCCAGACAGACAAGGATGTGTGGGGGCTTGTACTCTACCAATTCCACACACTCAAACCAAGTAAATTATGGGGCAAAGAAAAGCTCCTGAGGACAAAACTTATATCATTAGAAGCATAATGGAACTCAGGAAGGAGTTGCCACAATTCAGGCTGATTGCTAAGAATGAAAGGAACAAGGCAGGCAGGAATTCTGCCCAGGCACTGCAGAACTATCAAATGTTAAAAAGAAAACCTGGTCACTTCTTTAACTGCACAGAACATCTGCCCACGAGGCAAGTGACTGCCAAGCTGCACGATTCCTGGCTGTTCTGTATCCTGCACACTCAGCAACAACTTGATCATCCCAGGTTGGATGGGGTTTGGAACAACCTGGGATAGTGGGAGGTGTCCCTGTCCATGGCAGGGGCTGGAACTGGATGGGCTTTAAGGTCCCTTCCAACTCAAATTATTTTGTGGTTCTGTAATTTTAGTTCATGGTTCCCTTTGTGGTGTTTGTGAGGGTTCTCAGGATGAGGTGAGAGATGAGACTGACTACAAGTTCTCAGAAGGCTGATTTATTATTTTATGATATTATATTAAAGAATGCTATACTAAAACTACACTACATCAGAAGGCTTAGCAAGAATGATAAAGAAAAACCCGTGACTCCTCAGAGCCTCGACACAGCTGGAACATGATTGGTCATTAAATTAAAACAATTCACATGTTGGACAAACAATCTCAAAATCACATTGTAAAGCAGCAAAACAGGGAGAAGCTGAAGCTTCCCAGCTTCCC
>JAHXMQ010012342.1:3912934-3974051 GCA_020466415.1 Ammodramus savannarum pratensis | reverse complement strand
CAATTCTTATCTCATTTGCTTCTCCTGTGTTGTGCTCATGAGTCTGGAAATTGTTTACCCACAGGTGATTGTTCCATTGGATTCTGCTTTGAATTGTTTTCACTCTTTGGCCAGTGTCAGGACTCTGGAAAGAGTCATGAGTTTTCATTATTATATTTTTAGCATTCTGTAAGCATCCTTTCTGTATTCTTTAGTACAGTACAGTATTCTTTAATATAATATAGCATAATAAAGTAATAAATTAGCTTTCTGAGAACATGGAGTCAGATGCATCATCCCTGCAAATACAATAACCACACTGGAGCAAAAGCATCCCTCCCTCGCTCCCTGCCAGGTTGTAACCAAACACTGCTATTAAAGAGCTGCCATTTCACTTAATCAGAACACTGTAAGCCAAAAGAATGAGGAAACAATGAAAATAATTTCCAACCACATCCTAATCTGGCAGTGAAGAGCAAACTGATGCATCTTTGTGGGGACTGACACCTGATGATCATTTGCTTGCAGGCAATTACTATTTAATGAAGCACAAAACCACAGTGATGGAACACACCCGGGTGATTGCAAAGTACCTTCTCAATATCATTACTGAATAATTAACGCTAAGATGACTTACAGAACAATTTCAGCCTGGGGAAACAAAGGGAACCAAGACTTCCAATAACACAATGCCTGCTTGGGGCATAATAATGATGGATTGGCTTTGCTCCAGTGATCAGCATTTAACCAGCACTCCTCATCCCCCAGTAGCTCTCCAACACACTTCCCTGGGAAGCTTTGCTTGCCAAGGGATGCACTGACATGCATGCTGACATTATTTATCAGCTCACAGTTAGGAAATTAAAATTATACTAACACCAAATTAACAGCATGGTGTTCAAAGTCCTGTTGTAGACATAAATTTTACAGAGTCATTAATCCACAAAAAGAATACAATGCTTGCTTAAACTTTTTGCCAAATATTAAATGTGATCTCAATTTTCCCTTCCAATTCTCTCTCTTTTAGGCTGCCAAGATATTTAGAGCAAGATAAAACCCCAAACCAGTAGCTCCCATTAAGTGACATCTGTGGTCCTCCAGAACTATCTTTTCATTCCATTAGCCAAACTTCTGACAGCATGCACATAGAGTTTGAAAAGTGAATCCAAAAAGTGAATAAAATGTCGGGTTTGATATATTTTTAAAAGCAAACCTGCATTTCTTTTTTAAGTCAATTGACAGTACACAGACTTGCCTGTCTATCTGTCTTTGTCTAAGTTTTTCCAGCTGGATAAACCCAGTTGCTATTTAAGTTGACAAAAGACAATGATATTATTAATGAAAGCAGCTACATGATGTTAGACTTTTCATTACAGGCTCCTAGTGAACTCCAATTAATTGCATGGCTGCTATGCCTAAAAAGGCTGCTGAGGGAAAGGAGGCTTGGGGGGAAGGAGAAAGGAGGTATTTTTAACTTCTTGCTCTGAGCCGCTCAATCCATCATTTTCCTCCTCAATTCTAAATAAAATATTGCTTCAGAAAAGCCCTCTTTAGATTAGCTCAATGGGTTTTTTCCTCTAAGCACAGCCTATATTAAACTACACATCTGTATTTACCTTTGTAGACAGCTCCTGATAGAACACAGCTTTATTGGTGTCTCCAGCAGCATGGTGTTTGGCTAATAGGATTCATTTTAGCTGAACAGAACACAGAAATAGCACGGCCAGCACAGCCCTGGCCTGGCACCCTTTGTCCTGCCCTGCTGTCCCCACCCTCCCTCCATCCAAATGCAGCTGAGGGAAATGTCTCCAAGGACTCCCAAGGATTCCACTCCCTCCCTGCCTTCCTGACCACTTAGGCTTGATCTGAAACTACAAAAACCTTGTTAGCAGCAGAGATGCAAATGAGAGCTGTGCTTGACTGAGCTGTTCATAAACTATTAATAATTCACACTTTAAGGCCTCTCTCTCACCCAGGAAGGCAGCAGGGATACCTCCTTGTGAATGCTTTCCAAACTCTGAGCTCCTATGAACCCCTACATGCAGGCATGTAAATGTAATTAACTGCTACTTCATTACTGCCACACCCAAACCCAGCTATCACTATTCTATTTTCTGGAAAAATCCCTTTGCCAGGATTTTCTCCTGGGAAGCTGAGAAGCCTCAGCTTCTCCTGTGCTGCTCTAGAATGTGGTCTAGAGACTGCTTATCTAACATGTGAATTGTTTTAACTTAACGGCCCGTCACAGCCAGCTGTGTCAAAGCTCTGAGGAGTCACAAGTGTCAATTATTCATTCTTGTTAAACCTTCTCTCTGTATCCTTTCTGCATTCTTTAGCATAGTTTTAGTGTAACATTCTTTAATATAATATCATAAAATAATAAATCAGCCTTCTAAGAACACAGAGTCAGATTCACTCATCTCTCACCTGGTCCTGGAGACTCCTCACAAACTCAACACCCTTTCTGTCCCAGCTTTGAGACCCAGCAGCAGACCCCAGGACAAAGCCCAGCTTTGCCCAGCACTGTGCCTTGATCAGCAGTTCAGCTCCTGACACACACAAGCTTTCTCTCCATCAGCACAAATTGAAGTAAAGGCTGAAGAAAGACCAGGTTTTTTTTGGTCATCCTTTCTAAAAAGTGCTTCAGCTGTTCTACACTACTCCTAATAAGTTTAACTCCAATTGTCTCTTAATTACAAAAAGCAGGGAAGCTTCAGTCACTTCCAAAAGCACCACTTCCTCCTTCACTTCCCCTCATGAGTGGGTTTTGCTAATTCAGAAAACTTTGGGTGAATTTTGCTCTTTCTGCCACTATATTCTCATCCCTCATGTTCCTGTCACCTCCATCCCTCTACACCATCTTCTCTGTTGTGCTGTTAGCTGATTTTTAAATTAGCATTATACTTGATTGTTTCAGGCCCTGACCAATTTATTGATAGAAATACAAGTTCTGTCCCAAAGCAAGTAATTAACTCTGGCTTTCTTTTTCTATCCCTTTTCATATTCATTCATATTCAATCACTTTTCTCCCTCACAATATTTTCATGATGGTCTTGCTGAAAGGAGTGTGAAAAGATATTACAACTATCTTCAAATGCAAAATTCTGCTGTCTCTTAGGCTCCCTGCTTAACTTGTTGATGCTCTCTCCTCTGCACCCTTCATTTTAATTGATTTCTCTATTTTTAGGAGCAGGTAAGAAGGAGCAGTTCAGAGTCCTGTCTAAGTCTTCTGCCATCATATACATTTATGCAGCTGTATTAGCTTCTGTGCCTGGGCTATACATCTGTAATTAGCTTTAGTTATTCTTGCAAAAAAGCCCCCAAACATCAACTAAACACTGCAGTGGATAATCCTCAAACTGGCAACTCAAACTGCAACTCAGCAGCAGGTTGGTCCTGCATTGAAGTCAAGACATTTCAGACTGAAGCTTCCAAGAGTTCATAAGAAAACATTTTAAAAATGCCTTAGAAAGGCATTGAAATGTTTAAACTGTGGGTGAAGTCTAGAAAAAGAAAGGTCTCTCTGCATGTTTGACAGCCAAAAGCTTTCAAATTTCATTTATCTCTACTTTCAGGAGCCCACAGTGACACAAGCAGCTCTTTTCTTTCTTTAAACACAGTGTTTTCCTAATTTCCTCTTGACTCTCCCATTTAAGCCAGAAACGCTGTTCCAGTCAGACAGAAAACACAAAACCCAAGGCACCTAACAAGGACAGCTCTACTCTCTATTGATTTTATTATTCACTGCAAACCCAGCTGGAAATAGCAAAGTTATTGACATGTTCCAGGAGGAGCTTCTGCACACACTCCCTCAACATCAGAATTCCCTAAATTTCTACTTTTGCTTACGTTTTTAATTTAAAAATCACTAGTAAATTGCAGTGTTGTCATGGCAATCAGGTGATATTTAGCAAAAATGCCAAGATAAAAACATTGGTTTTCATGATTTTAACTGGTATTTTGAACTTCTGGTTCCATGCAGGTTTCCTCATTTAATTTTGCAACCTTGGGACTTCACAGAGAATGACAGCTCTAATTTTGGACAGCCTGGGCCAACACACTTCATCCTGAGCATCCTAAAGTTGAAAAAGTCAATACTGGAAATGGAACAAGCAGTTGATTTGACTGGCTTTCAATACAGACTCACATTAAATACTCCCATATTTACATTTCCTATCACAAACCTATTTCCAGCCCATTCTACAGAATACTCAACAAGGTGCATCACCATAGCTAGAGTAGGCATCAGAAATTCAATCTGGATTCCACAAGCCATGGAATATAAAACTTCCAATCATCTATAGTCAGGACAGCTTGCAGCCTCCCCACTGGATGTGAATTTGATATTTCAGAGCCAATTTTTCAGGGCATTTTTATACTTCTTTTGAAGAAGGAGCCTGAGCAACATGACTTAACTTCAAAACTGCATCTTCTAGAACAGCTTGGACTGAACAACCTCTTTGGTCCTTTCTAGTCTAATTTATTCTGTCATTCAATAACAGCATCATGGCCACAACACAGGGCCTTTGGACAGCAATAACCACATCTGTTACATAAACTGGATGAAACAGAACATTATAAACATGGTTATTTTCCTACACAGGTAACCTTTATTAATTTTATTGCATGCACAGCTGCTCTTTATTATTTCTCTGTGCTTTCTTAAAACAGGCTATCTACTTAATGGACTAAAAACAACATTTAAAGCACCTGAAATAAAATACTTCATTCTACTAATTGAGAAAAACAAAATCTTTCCAAGCCACAATTTGCAGTTATTACACCTTAAAATTCACACACACATTAAATTATGAACTTCACCCTCTTCTTAACAAAGCTGCAATACAGAACACTTAAATAGGGTATCACATTTGGTCCTCCAATTTCATTAGCTTTAGGAAACTTGAATTTTACAAACTATATGTCACCACCAGCATCCCTTGCATAGTAAAAGTAGCTTTGTGATGAGTGATTCTGTAGGCTGAGCTGTCCCAATGGAATGCAAGGAGAACAGAAAGCATCAGCACAAAGTCATCTTTGTGAACTTGTGCATCTGATTATATAAAGTCTGCACGACTGTTGGATGAGGACAGCACACCACTGCAGAAATATCATTAAAAGTTTTGAAACTGTCCAAATTGCAGTTAATAAATGTTAGCAAAGGTCTACATTTGGGTGGGATACATTCAATTTCTTGTTAGACAAGCATTAAATTACTGTGAGGAAGCCATCCCCTTGATAATAAGTAGTGGAAGACACATCAACTGTCTATTAAAGGATAAAAAGAGGAAATGAATAACTGAAGGTCTTTTAAATCACTTGTGTGCCATTTTGATGCATTCAGTGTGGTACTTACTTGAAATTCTTCATTTTATAAAGTATATGAAGTTCATGATTTAAAACAAATTTCCTAAGAGACTGCTTTGCCCCTTTCCCTCTGACCCATTTCATGATTAAAAGCAGCAAAGCTGTAGGATCATAAAAGGATGTGTTATTTGAAACTTGGTACCTTTGCATATCCTTTACATTAAATGAATTCATTAGTGAAATTTCTATTCACAATCACAAATATACTTTGCTTAACAGTTGTAATGATTGCAGGACTGAATGAATGGATTTTAAAAATTGGCACTTAATAAAAATTCCAAGTGATCCCTAAGGTCCACAACATTACTGAACACAGATTGACTCAGAAAAAACTTATTAGGAAATGTTATATAGTCTATAGGCAATTTGATAACCCACTAACAATTGCACACATATGTAGGTATCAGTTTGCCAAAAATCCCTCTTTCCACCTTGCTTTGTGGAGTTTCATTTTCAGAATAGACAGAAATAGCCATTTCTTTCCTGCCAGTATAGCACTTGAATTAACGATTAGTGGAAATCAAACTTATGCAAGAATACTTTAAAAACTAATTTATTGAGCTGTAAAAGAGTTTTACCTATCTCAGACTGCAATTTCATTATTTCAGATTTCATAAAATTACAATCAGAACACCATCCTTCTCAAAGGTGGCCACAGTGATGTCTAACAATAAACTCCTGCATTAACCCTCCATAAAACTTTGAAATATACTTTTAATGAAAGGGCAGATACTTTTTTATTTGATTCAGTTATTGAAGCAGTTATTAACACAGACTGAAAACGTGGTAAACTCCAACAGCCTGTTCAGAGGTAATTCCAAGGGGAACCTAGAGAAGCAGCCTTACTTTCCCCCTCTTTAGCCACACACCTTGAAATGAGCTGGAATTTAAAATATAGCATAGCTCCATACTGGTATTGCATCAGTCAGTTTTCATATTCCATTAATCAGAAACTCCCCCCCAAATTAAAAAAAAAAAAAAAAAGCTAAAATTTAAAAAAAAAATTACAATATCCATCAGCATCTATGGGGAGAAACAGATGAAAAAACAAGCTCCAGGAGGTACAGTAGGGGAAAACCTCACCCTTTGACCCAGCAAATAATTCTGATTATTCCTATCCTCAACAGAATTTTCTGCTTTTTTATTACCATCAAATTCATATAAGCAGTATGAATTACTATTGCCATTCCTCTGTTTCCATTAGGTTTTCCTTAATTGCTTTTTTTGGACAGATATGAAAAGCACTTGAAAAAAAGAACAAATGTATTTTTACCATGTATACATGCTCTCAAAATTTACTGCACATCTTAATTTATTGTACTTTCTATAGAAAATCTGGGGGGTTTCAAAGAAATGTTGAAGTTGGCCATTGCAAAACAGGAGAAAATACTGAATCCTGGAGCGTAAATTAAATTTAGAGTCTCCAACAGGTTCAAGTCTAGTAGCAAACCAGCTCCAATGTTGAAAGCAGAATTCCAACTCCAATTTGTGCTCCAAAGGCCAAGCCATTGCAGATCAATTTGTGTTGCCTTTGTCTACCCCTCACTACAGAAATGTTCATAATATCATCATAAAATGATTAACAAATAACCAATCCTGACTTGGTGCTAATAACTACAGCTTACTGACAGCTACACATTATTTACATAAAGGTAAAAGTACCTCATTTTCATTATTTTCTTTTTACATATTAAACTCTTGAAAGTGTTCCTATAATTAAAACCAAATATCTCCTCACACAGGAAAAAAAATTAATAAGTATGACTAATAAAAGTCAGACACACAACCCTAGCATTCATTTTAACGTAAAAATAATTTAAAGAGGGTGAAGTTATTTATGCATTCTTACATGAAAATATATCAAATCCTATGCTCCTGCATAAACCAAACTGTTGCTATTTAGCTGAAAACATGACAGATTTGGATTTAAACAAAATTAAAACAAAAATATGCACATGAAAGCAAAGATTGATTAACTTTTCAGCACTGACTGAAGTGATATTTCCCAGCTCATTTATCCACAGCCTGCCAAATTAAACCCATAAGTTGTGGTCACTGCAAACACCTGTTATTCAACTACAGCATTTTCCAGCCTTTTTTAGCTTTTTCTGTTCTCAACTCAGACACTTGTGCAGAGGCTAATAGGAAATAATTTTATTTTACAGTTTCAGTAACTCCACTCTAATGAAACCAAAGTGCAGGTGCATTGAAAACTACCAAGCTTCTGAACTGAGAGAATTGATCCTGACAACTGGGGAACAGTTAGAGCTTCACAAAATGCTTGCTTGGGACACCACAGAAAATCCACAAGTTCCCTTAAAATATGGTAAAAACCAAATTTTGTAAAACTATCTTGTAATCTTGTAAAACCAAATTAAGTCTGCCTTGCCTCCCTCCTCTGCCTCACACCTCCTGCTTCTCTTAAAGCTGAACTGATTTGGAAGGTGAAAAAAGGAAAAACTTGAAGCCTCACTGTGACCATCAAAATTTTGCCAGCATGGATAAAAACTCATTAAAAAAAAAAAAAAAAAAAAGGTTGACAGATATTGCTAGAAGTGAAACCAAAGGTGCAAAATATAAGCTGTTTTCTTAGCATGTAAGTATTATAAATTCACTTGCTACAGGGTCAGGATGCAGAGCTGGTCAATAAACAATTCAGATTTTACAAGCCAGTTGTGAGCAGCCCCTGCTTTTCCACAGGTGCAAGTCTTGCTGGTTAGAGCACTCTGCTTGTGTATCAAGGACTACACCTGCTGTAACTTGCTTATCAGATAGAAGAGCAAGGAAAATTAAAAAGGAATTAGCCTGATAGAATAAAGCACAAGAAAACTGAAAATACAATACCACTGGTTGCAGAATTCAAGAGAATTCCACTCACATGGGGTCATTCCACTGTGATAAAAAGATCTACAGAATAGAGGACAGAATAGATATAGACAGCAATTAAAGCAGGATAAATATGCCATTTTTAAGGCATTTTTAAGTCTGTGGGGCACTATCACCAATGACACCACAAACATTTGAAATCAGCTTTGCCATTTTCAAAAATCAACCCCCTGGGCCCAGTTCTGAGGTAAGAAAAATACCAGCGATGAGGAAACACAAGAAGAAGGCACAGCTGTACTACTGTAAAGAAAGAAAACCCATCCTTGAGAGACGAGTTCCAAATGAGAAACACTGCTTTATACCCCAATTCTTCACTCATGAGAAAGCAATGAAGTCCCATAAAGAATAATAAGCAAAAAAAAAAAATAATTTTTAACATTAAAGTCTTATCAAATTTCCATAAACAAGCTGTGGAAATTACAGGAACAGATCTGTGTGGTGCTACTAGTTTGTTGTTCCTGAACAGATAAAACCAGGACATGAGTTTGCCCAACTCTTTTACATTGCCATGAAGGTATCACTGTACTACACACCCACATCATCACATTTATTCACACATCATCACTCAAAAGCTGCACAAAAATAATTAAAGACTCTAACTGATTTTCTGTCAATAGAGAACAGCCTAAATGTTCTGTACTGAGTTCAGGTCATCATTCTTTTGTCAAAAATTACTCTGAAGAATAGTGATTTGCTTATAATTATTACACACATGGAGTTATGGAACAGAATTTAGAGTACTGGCACGTTCAACACACAGTTCAACTCTCATCATGCCTTTTTTATTTTCCTTAAAACAAGTGCTCTCTAATCAAATATGCCTTTAAAGCACATTCCAAGTGAACTAAGCAAGGCTACTTTAGGACTCCAGGAATGACTACACAATTCTACACATAAAACTTCCAGACAACATTTTAGTGTACACACATCAGCATGAAAAACAGAAAATACTTTCACCCTGGGACAGAAAGTTGTATTCCTCATGTCATGTTCCTCAAGATCATTGTTTAGACTGGCATTTTACACCTTGTGGTAATTTTGCAGTATCCAGGCTTTTTAAACTATAACCAAGCCAGCTCAGCAAAACCACCCCTCACCTCCACTACAAACATAACTCTCTGACTGGGGTTCAGAACTTGGGCTCTGGATCACCAGCAACTCCCAAGTTACCTCAGTAAGGCTGCACTGAAGGTGTGCCCACATCTCACCTCCCTGGTTCTCATTTCTAAATGAGCGACAGAAAAAAGAACTTTGAGTTAAAATGAAATTGTTGACACCTTGTGCAAAAGGATTTCTGTTGCAGCATATCATAGTAAAGACAAGCACAATGCACAGAGCATCACCACACAATTTCAGAAGGCTTTAAGCATTTGCCCACACACAGGAACACCTCACCTCTTCAGAAGGCTTCAGGCACTGCCCACACACAGGAACACCAGGGCACCTCAGCAGGCTGCAAGCATCTGCCCTTCTTGTCCTTCAGCCCAGCCTTTTATCCCCTCCTGTTGATGCCCTGCACCTGTGTGCCCTCTGTTCCCTTTGGGGGTTGGTCAGTGCCCCTGGGCACTCCATGGCTTGTTCCCTTCAATGGCATTCACCTGTCCTGCACAGCTGTGCCCTCTGGGGATGAGGCTGGGCCAGCCCCACTCCCAATCACCACAAACTGTGTGCCTACAAAAAGCAGCACAAGAAGATCTGTTTGTCTTCAGTTTCAGAAGCTCCACACCCTGCATTGTCCTGCAAGGGTGCTATTAGCCCAAGCCAAAGTTATGAAATCACTAAACTAATGACTTAATGATCACTTTGAGCACATCTGTTCCAGCCCCAAGACCTGGAAGATATTTTTCAGTGGACTGTGGCTTCAATCACAGACACAGCCTAACAGAACCACACCAAAATCCATGGAGCAGTAGGGACTTTCAATCACTGGGGATGAGGCTTGACTGCAGCCCCACTCCCAGTTATCACAAACTGTGTGCCTACAGATTTCCACTGTAATCCTGACGAGTGGAACAACTTCAAAAGTGGTACCTGGAAAGCTGCTTCAAGTCAAACATTTAAGCAAAATCAAAACACAAATACATCTTTTCCTACATTTAGTAAGGATCACTTTTCCAAAAGTTGGCCTTTAGTCTGGAAGGAACATTTGTACACAATGCCAGATTGACAAGTGTCCTTGTGTCTGATCTACAGAGCTGTAGCACAGCCTAACATTTGGATCTAATTCAGCTAGATCTCACAGATACAAGAGGAGCAACGCTAAGATTTTCATATCTGAAAGATTAGACAGTCTAGACATATTATTATAAGCAAGAAAGAAAGGCTGCCTTAAAAATACATAGAAAGCAACCTGAAATACAGCAGGAAATACAGCCAAGCATCCCACCCTTATGAACCTCAGCAGCCATACAAGAAGTGAAAAGTAAGAGGAAGGATAAAAGCTGGTTCCCCCAACTCCTTGGAAAACTAAGTATGAGTCTGAGAACAAAATCAGCTTAAAGGTCCAAGTTTGAGTCTGAGAACAAAATCAGCTTTTTTAACCAGCCTTCACCCAGTTTTTTATTATTCAACATCACACACCAGATTTTGCCACCTTTATTCCTCAGAGACACTGAAATGCCTCAGACACAGAACTGGGGCTGGAGTGAGAGCAGTGACTTTTGTGGAGTTATTAGTGATTAATATGCCTACTTCTAAGGAATGTTCATATTCCCTTCCCTCTTTAATTGGTGTCTTTTTGGTCAGAACATTTAATCTCTGGCCCTTCAGAGTGGCTGTACATGGCTTTATCATTCACTGTTAAGTAATTCCATTCCATGCACCTTCCACTGTCTGGATTGTACAAAACCAGAAATTTCATCTTTTATGTCACATTAGCAGATGTTCTTTGGTCATTATTCCCTTAAGCCTTTGAATGTAAAGCACACTCAGGCTCATTTTCATCACTCATCTTTGCAGCAGCTGAAGTGACAGGCTGCTCTTTTAATCCCACAAAAGGCCTTTTTCATGTTTTTTATAGACAAAGTCCATGGCCCTGAACAAGAAACAAGACTGAAGGAAGAAGCAGGGTTGTACATGCCCCTGATGGGGTTTCTGTGCTCTGCCCTGATGGCTGGGGTTCCTAGCAGGAAATCCCTGCAGTTCTGAATGATATTCCATTGATATTTCATGCCACAGGCCTCCTGTACCCTCAATTTTAGTGTACAAATTTTTTTCCCCTGGCTCACTACTGCCAAAAGATTGTTAAAGGCTAACAGCTTGAGGCATGACTCAGCTTAACTTTCTTATTTTTAATTTAAAACAAAATCAAGTCGTTTAAGCCACCTCAAGGCAGGTGAAAATAATTACATTTAGCAGCTGATAAAACCCACATGGTAATTGAATCCAATTTTCAAGAAAATATTAGTGCCACAGATGCTGTATTTATGTTGTAACACCAAAACCTTCAAATAAATCTTTAAAAGTTTCAGTTTATAGAGTTTCTGCAGTTTTTACTAACTGCATGAAATTTAAAGAATGTTACATGATGTGAAGGCATGGAATGGAAACAACATCACTTCTGAAAGTGAATGCCCATAAATCCAAAATACCCATTTCAACAGTTGGGAGATGCCAAATACAAACTTGGAAAATTCCAGCTCCAGTCCCTGAAGTAACTGGAAATTAGATGCACTGGTACTGAAATTCAGAGTTTCTCAGAGTTTTTCCTTGTTTGCACCTTTTTTGAAAAGCCATCATCTCATTTTTTTGAAAAACCATCATCATGTCTTCATGTAAGCTCTGAAGACATCCAAGATACAGCCACACATGCTGCAGATTTTGAGCCTGCAACTCTGATTAGTTCTCAGTCCTAGTCACAAGACAAAGGGAACTGCAAGGAAATTATTTTCAAAACTAAACTTCCACAAGGTATCACCTGACTTCACTAGAACAGCAACACAATTTTTACTACAGCACAAGAAACAGAAATACCTGATTTTTTAAAAAATAACCCAGAGTGGGTCAACATGGCATGTTCTGCCAAAAATCTAAAAAGCCAACATGACATGCTTTTTCATCAAAATGCATCAATAGAAGCAACAGGCACAGGGCAGACACTGTTAAAGTTCTTGAAGGTAGGTCACCATTACTTGCTGTATTTTAGTAAATTGTTTCCTTTCTTTTAGTTTACAGTTCTGCTTTGGAAAGAAAGCTTATAAAAATTCCAGTATTTGAAAAATAGAGATACCATTACTGATATACTTCAATAGGAATATGGAGAAAATAAAAGCACTTCCAGGAGCAGAGGAATATACAAAGCCTCATTCCCTACACTTACCCATCTTGTCACTGACTGAACACTGACTCCTGTTCCTTCCCATGTTTCTGACAGCAATAAAAATCACTTCATCCCATGGATCCTCCAGCATCAATAAATGTGGGATTCCCAGACCAACTGCTCCCTATTTGTGCTATTTACATCATCCCTCTTTTCTCACTATTCTCATTTTTATGTGGCCATTGATTTATCAAGTGAGTGCAGTAAATGCATAAATATCACACACAACAAATAATTTCCTAAGTCTCTATTTCTCCAGGACATAAAAGTAGCAAACATGAATAGTGCCAACAGAATCCTATTACTCATCATGAACAAGTTTCTTTCCCCTTCCCTCCCAATTTCCTTCCTTCCCTGTTTGCTTGAGGGGGGAGGAAGCTCCTCCTAAGGTAAGGCCACACTGCAGAGCAGTGGAAGATCTATTCAAGATTTCCATTCCCCA
This sequence comes from Ammodramus savannarum pratensis, assembly GCA_020466415.1. Lineage (NCBI taxonomy): Eukaryota > Metazoa > Chordata > Aves > Passeriformes > Passerellidae > Ammodramus > Ammodramus savannarum. Next base: position 3,961,059 of record JAHXMQ010012342.1, on the reverse strand, counting down.
AGAGCAAGAGAAACACAGAAGACCCCACTGCAGCTGTAAGAAATGTATTGTGGATTAAGTCAGGACTGTGACTTTAATTTAATGCAATTACTTGCTCATTTAATATCCCTCAATCATTATTGCTCTGGGGCCTTTGCCTGTGACTCCATTAATCTTCTCATCCCACTCCACTTGCAGCAAAGTGAGCAAGGCCATGCTAATGGAGAAGCTGCAATTATTTATTTGGTGCATTTCCTGCTGACTGAGGTTATTGCACCATGCAAGAAATGTCAGTGGGTTTGAATAAAATACTGATAATGGCATGACATAAAGCAAGAGGAGACTGCAGTGCCATCATTTGTCATTGAGCTTTTGCCTTTGGGGTGAGCAGAAAGGCATTCAGTTGTTAAGTGAAAGCTTGGCATTACTGAAACCTATATTTTTACAAATTTTGAATAAGAACTGCATGATTTTTCCATTAGTGAATTATTCCAAATTCCATTTAATTTACTTAACTATGAAATGTTTACAGTCAAGTTCCTACTGTTAAATCCAGCAACAGCTGTTGAAAAAGGTTATTATACACATGTTTAAAAACTTGAATGCATAGAGGTTTACATAAGAAATGGAAAATTGGGTGATTTCTCTATAAAAAAACCTAAATTACATTGTATTATTTTGTATGACTGCATCATTTAAACATCAGCACTACAATAAATAATTAATGAAGGAAAGGGTCACACTGCCAAGCTCTACAGGACCTTTATCCACGTTCTATGTAACAGTAAGAATGAAAACAGATTAAAAACAGGTGTTATAGGGTAAATAAATTTTCACATATCCACTTCCTAGCATATGAAATTCATCACCTGCAGCCTCAGGTACCAGTGCTGCAATGGAGTCATGGGACTGGGTCACTCTCTGGGAAGTCACGGGGTTTCCAGCACAGCAATGTCCTGGCACTCTGCTCCAAACTGCAATTACACTGATTTCTGAGTGCCAGGGAACACTGCTGGGCTTCATTCTGCAGCCTTTATGAAACACATCAATACACCAACACAACCTTCTAAAACTCACCCAGAAAAGGTAAAAAAACACCCCAACACCTCCACAGATTGAAATACAACCTGAATTCATAAGAAACTAAAGAATGTTTACACACATGGAGGGAAAAGAAGAAAAAAAAATACATCAAGTGCTTAAAGGAATCAATGGAACAAAAAAGCAAAAGCCAGAGGAGATGTCATCTGAACATAAAAGACTGCTAAAGTGACAAATGCAGGTCTGAATATCAAACACTGTGAAGAGTCCTTAACTAAAGTGAATTGCTGGCAGAAGTGCTGTCTGGTTCTAGAAACATAAAGTCAGTATTAAAATAATAGATTTTAAAAGCAAACAGGGGAAATAAAAAATCCCAAACATTCTGGTTTTGAAAGGCTCTCCACACAGCTTTCTTTTATTAGCTGCATTTGTTGTTGATTTTTTACCAAAGAAAAGGATTCTCCTGTGTTTGGTCACATATTCAGTCACACAAAGTAAGACTTAAACCAACAAAAAGGGGAAGAACCCAAGCTAACCCCTGAAGCTTGTCACAGCATTATAAGAATCACCAACACTGGAATTGGCTTACTGCACATAATCTCTGATATTTAAAGAGTTTATAGGTTATGACTGGGAGAGCAATTCCTAGGGGATTGCATCTTCTCTGCTCCTGCTGATTGACAGAACAAACTCTTCTGCCTCCTAAAGCTGCTGTCACCATCTCAAAACTGACAGGCACCTGCAAGAGGTCTCCAGGTGCAAAACTTTGTGTTACTTACCTTTTAATGTACTTACATATCAGTAAGAATTATAATGCCTTTATCATTATTTTTCCCCTCCAAACAAACACTCCCATTATACAGGCAAGAGATTCCTTGCAGAAAGTCTGTATGAATCTTCAGAAAGCAAAAACTAATATCTGTACAGCCTAAGCCATCTTGTTAACAGGTATTTTATCACCTGAATTTTGTAAGCTTTTCCATTTTCTCAGGACAAGAAGCTGAGATTTCTCATGTACCTTTCGTGCCATTTAATTCACAGAAGCTCCTAAATGCCTTGAACACCCAATTTTTACAATGAAAGAGCTTTCATTTACCATCCAATCACATCCACTAACACTATTCTATTACTTTCAAATGCAATAAGAAGTGTAAGACACTCCGTGGGGCTTGTAACAGCATAGAATGAGAACTGTATTAAAGCTGCTGCCTTTTGACCCAGCAAAAAGTACCCCTTGATTGTCCCTTTCACTCGGGGTAAGAACTGTCAGTCAGCCACTCAGCAAAAGAACACATCACTCAGGAAGCAGGAGGTATTTAAGACTTGTAAAAGGGTTGGAAACATGTGAATTTCACAGCAAATTAACATCCTAAATCAAGCTTAAGACTGAGGTCATTATTTTGAAATCCTTCACTCGGCTGAGAGGTTCTGCTGATGGTATGAGCGGGTCACAAAATCAAAGTTAACACACAAATTAAATTCTAAATTTGGTGATAAAAGCTAGACCACAGTTCTAAATTAAAGGAGTAATGAGTGTTACTGACAGCACCCGAGAGGAGCCTCATGTGACTTCATTCCCACAAATGTAGCCTTGGCTGAGCTGGGCTATCTTTTATCTAGAAAGAATAACTTTCAAACTGAAAAGCATCCATCAATGTGTGCTCTAAAGCAGAGCAAAAACCCTAATTTCAAAGGCAGAAAGGGTACAGCAAAGAGCAGCTGCCAGTGTAAAATTAATGCTGAGGTGCTCAAAATCCCCTCAAACCTCCCTCTGATTTTAATAAGGTGCTTACACTTGTTACAGGCACCTACAGCCCTGCTCCTTGTCCTCCTCTAAGGAACAGCACCATGCTGTCTCAGAGCTGCTCTGACCTCAGCAACTCAAAGAGAAGCACTTGATCACAAAGGAAGGATGAGTAAATTAAACTTTTCAACTTCCTTTATCTGTTCAATGTGGCTTCCCCCAAATAGGACAGACCAACAAAAAAAAAAAGCAAACCAACCAACCTCATAAAAGCTGTAAGCAAACAGAAAAGGACACAGAAAGAGGGTTTACCCAACAGAAACATTATAAGCAGGTAGAAAAGCAAAAAAAAAGATGGGTGAGTATCTTCAAACTTCAATAGGAGTTAGACTAGAATGGACTGGAGCGTGTGACACAAATCCCATACAAACACTGGAGCCATCAAGAATGAAAACCAAACCACCTGTGTGGAGTACAAATAGCAAGACTCAGCCAAAAAACTTCCAAATGATACACAAAGTAGAAGACCAGGAGAATTAATATATCAAATTGACAATACACAGCAGAAGTAATGAATATAAGCTTGGAAAGATGTAAGATGTGTAAGATCTGTTGTAAGATGTGCCTCGCAGCATTGCTCAGATATTATCTGTGTGTCAACAAATCCCAGCTTACACTCCACAACAGATTGCTCCAAAGACAACAAAGAGGAACAGCTGGAAGTGATGAGAGCACAGATCAAGGCACAATTACAGTATTGGGAATCATCATAAAGATCAGATCAACAATTCACCATCTATTTAATCACTCAACCCCAGAATGGTTGTGTGATGAAATAGATGGTGAAGGAAGGGTGGAAGGGCTGCTCCAGCCGGGTCATCCCAGAGCACAGGGCACAGGATTGTGTCCAGATGGGTCTTGCAGTGAGGAAGCAGCACACCCTCTGTGGTCTCTGCATGAGAAGTTCTTCCTCTCCTGTCCAGGTGGAGCTTCCTGAGCATCAGTCCCTGCCCATTCCTGGTGTGCCATTGCTGGGCCCTGCTCTGAGCCCTCCCTGCACACAGGGACACCCAGGGCTGAGGCTCCTCTCTGCTGGGGCTCCTCTCCAGGCTGAACAGCCCCAGCTCCCTCAGCCTTTCCTGGGCCCTAAATCATCTCTGCAGCCTCCACTGGCCCTGCTCCAGGAGCTCCATGTCCCTCCTGTCCTGATGATGCCAGAGCTGGACAGAGCAGTGCAGAGGTGCCTCTGAGGTGCCTCCCAGGGCTGAGCAGAAGGGCAGCATCACTCCCTCACCTGCTGGCACTGCTCCTCCTCACAAACCCAGGACTGCTGAGTTGATGGCTGGTAAAGAAAGCTAATTCAAGCTATGGTTCAAAACAGGCACCTTCCTGCTGATACTGATTTCACAGAGGTCAAAGAAGCCTAGACCATTACATTTCCTAAACATGAGGGGGAAAACCCCCAGTTCTCCCAAGCTATCACAGGCTCAGTTTCTTGGTCAAAACACCTCCAGTGTCAGCCTGCCCAAAACCAGTGCAGATCCAACTCCTGTGTCTAAGGCATGAAGACTGCCAGATGTATAGGGAGGGGGAGAACAACCCCTAAAGGGATTCATGGAGTGCTTCTCTTCTTGGGAATATTGTTCCTCTTTTATTTTTAAATGTTACCCTCCCAGTTATTTATTTCTTAATCTTCATATTATCAAAATATTCTTTAATTAATATATTTTGCATAGATAAAGAAGGGGGAAAAAAAGTGGTTTATATTTAGCATGCCTCTTGTGAATTTCTGTCCTTCTCGCATCAACAGATAATGTTTAATCTAGTAAACTCTGGCATAATTTAAAATAGCACTCGTCTCCAAAGTCTTGTAGATCTCCAGCATTTGGAATGTTATTCTTCAGGGAACCCATTAATTTTCACAAAAAGGTCTCAAAGGGCTGTATTAATTAACAGATCCAAGTAATCTACAAAAACTGAAATACTGCCAAAACACTCTGCACGTACTCCCAGCTCATTAAAAATGCCAAAATCCTCAGTTTAACATTAAATAATTCCCACAGGACTTACAAAAAAGCTTACACAAGTATGGTATTTAAAAATCATTTTAAATGCTAGGGAAATTTACAATGATTTATTATCACAATTACACATAATAAACCTTTCAGAGCTAGAGCTCTAACCTAAGTTATAACTGTTACTGTGTGATAAACTGCTCCATCAATATGTCCTTTCCATATGGACTTTGTGCTCCCATTCTCTCACTCCTGCTTTTTAGAGAGCATTTTGTTCAATCTGTCTAAACTGCTACAGAAACAGAGTCAATCTTACACCACCATTAATCTAAAGAGGATGAAGAGCTCAGTAAGTGATACTGAAGGATGGTAATATCTAACCCTAAAGAGATGAGGAAGCAAACAGGGCAAGTAGTCCATTGTTTAAACATAGAACCAGGCTGAGGATGCTCATGGATTAGAAATTGTTTGTAAAGATTTAGCACCTACTGTTTAACTCATGAAAAAACACCCTCAGACTGTTTCAATGACTATCCAAGCTATGCCACAGTCCCATTTTGTTCTACTCAAACTGTACAAACTGACATACTTTATTCGGTCTTCTCCTCCTTTGTCCTTCTCCCCACACCCCTCCAAGCATGACTGTGCACAGCCCAGTTCCATTTGTGTCCAAAGTTCCCAACTGCAAGGTCACAAAATTCTAAACCAAGGCAAAAATCAGGCCCAAAACTTATTTCCCAATGTGTCAAAGATAAAACATGTCTTCCTTTCAAGAAAAAAGCATCCAGCCTAACAAAACAAACCTGAAGACTTTAAAATCCTTGAGTACTCCCACAATGTTACATTCCATTTTCTACTCTTTGAACTCTCTTGTGACTCCACTTTTCTATGAAGTATTTTCAGTACTTCTTTATCTACATTTGAATAAAAACTCTCTGTGTGGGTCCTTTCTCCAAAGACACACTTCATCTTGCATAATGGAACTCTGACTGCAGTACTGCAGACCTTGGCACACATACTCACATGAAAAGCGTGTTGAAGCACCTCATTGTCCAGGAAGCTTAAAGTCCACAGAGCATCACATCTGTTAGAGTGCTCCATTATGTCAGGAATGGCACACATTGGAATATCTTTAATGCCTGAACTGCCTGAACCACCCACCAGAGTGGTTTTTGCTCTATAACCACATGCAACACAAAATGGGGTTGAAGGACATTTCAGTATCAAAGGCACCAATTTTCATAGAAGCCATGCAAGCCTATATGTCATTACTAGCTAGTGAATTAAATTCAGACCCCAAAAACTATTAAACCACACTTTACTGCTTCATTTTTTAAGGCACACTGAGTTTCATGGATGTTTCCTTGCCACTAGATCAGGTTACAGCATTCAAACAACATATTTTGTTTCTATTTTTGCCCTGAGTGCTCAGAAGTGCAAGGAAGTCAGTTTTAGACAGAAAACTCTCCAAGTGGCCATCAATCTTCCTTCATTTGCTGTTGTCTCATTTGCCCTTCCCCTGCCACTGTCTCTCTCCTGAGAGATAGCTGATCCATTTAAACACTGTTCACAGCACAAAAAGAATTTTCTGGCCTCCCTGCCTCCCACAAACACCAGCCAGGAACAATGCAGTTAGTACTGTGAACTGTCTAAAGGATGCACCATCCACAGGATCTAAAATTGCCATCTAATTCCCTTCCCTGGAAGTGCTCCAGGCCAGGTTGGATGGGGCTTGGAACAACCTGGGACAGTGGAAGGCTCCCTGCTCATGGCAGGAGTTGGAACAACATGAGCTTTAAGATCCCTCCCAACCCAAACCATCCTGGGATTCTGTGATATGAATCTAGCTTGGAAAACTACACAAAACTGCTCCAGAAAAATTTCCCATCATCTGAGCAAGTAGTGCTGCTCGTTTCTGGCTGCTGGTACTTTTGCTTTTGAAAGCAGTGATATAAATATGCACATATTTTACTAAAACAGACATTTGTATAGGAAGGCTGTGCTAGAATAGCAGTGCTTGGAGAAGCACTAGAGCATTTGGCAGCATCAATTCCTGTAAAGTTTTACTGAACATTTTAAAGTTGTCTCAGAATTTGATTTATAGTTGGTTAGCAGAATTATGAGGCTTGATTTCCCAGCAGTTTCAATCCATAACTCAAACATATGAAAAAGCAAACAAATACCAAACAGAAGCATGGGGACTTCATTGATTTTAAGTTTTAAAACCCAAACATATTTCAATTGAAAGAAGCTCAAAAAGAAACTGTAACTACTCTACAAAAGAGATCAATAAATAAATCAGAATGGGTTCATTGCTGTGGTTCCATGAGGGATAGCACACACCATTTAATAGCAATTTCATTTTATCAAAATGCAGCAATGCCACAATGAGTAGGAAAACAAGAGGAGCAACACACTGACCCTAACCCACGTTACCCAAACACCAAGAATGAAGGACAAAATTTCAATTAGTGATGAGAAGAAGTTGTTAAAAAATAATCAGCATTCATACACCCATAAAATTATTTGAATTATGGAATCATTAAGTTTGGAAAAGACCTCTCAGATCAAGTCCAACATCAAGTCAGCAATGCCAAGGCCACCATGTGTCCAAGTGCCACATCCACATATTTTTAAAAGGGAGGTAGTGATGGTGTGGGATGCTGACTCCACCAGTTCTCTGTCCAGTGCATGACAACATTTCAATTAAGGAAGTTGCCTTCATAGCAAAGCACAATCTTGCTCATTTTAATACAAGAAATTAATGGAAAATATTCAAAATAACCTCTATTTCTGAATGAATTTTAAAATTAACGTACAAAAACAAAGCAAGATAAAAAACACTGTGTGCAGCTATATGGAAAACTATAATCCATAAATGTTAATAAAACAAACTTGTTTTGTTTTGGACCCTCTGTGCCTAAAACATGCCATTTCACACACAGATGGCTTTATTTTTAAGGGAAGAAACAAACCCAAACAAATAAATATCAACAGAAGTTCAGTCTGGAAATAGCCCTGATAAATGTAGAAACAGTTTCCAGCGTTGCAGTCCATTAACTTCCATGATTATGAGCTCTCACAAGGAAACAAGGATGATCACAGCCTTAGACAAACATTCACCTGGGTGACATTGTTATTTCAAATACCAACATTTACATCCCAGGGCCCAGAAACCGAAATCTCCATCAGTTCTGTTTTGATTATAAGTTAAGAGTTATAAATCTAATTGGTTTGAAACAAGGAAAGAAAGAGATCCAAGAAAAGCTGACAAGTACTATTCTACCATTTAGTATCAATTAGTGAAAAATCAAAATCAAGACAGTCTTTTGTCTCATTTGACAGAAGCAGTTTGTTACTCACCTCATCTGTCCTACTTTGATGATAGAAAAATGTTAATAGGAATTTAATGATTGAGCTTAAGACTGAACTAAAAATTCCACAGATTTTCAAGTCTTAGATACATCTACAAATGGAATGAAGTTTTCAGCATATGCTAAGCATCCCCAAGGAAATGTAGTCATTTTGTCTGAGTCTCCATAGGAGAATTGGTCTCTTCTGCAATATGGATGTTTGTTTATACACCTGCAGAGTAGCTGCTGAAAGCTGGATCTGAATTAGAATTTGGGCACTTACATGATACAGAAAGTTTGTCCCTGAAGTCACAGCCCCTGAAAATGTGAGCATTAGTGAAAATATTCAAGTAAGATTATTGCTGCCATACATCTGCTCCCTTTCACAGCTCCCAAATCCCTAGCTAGGGATCTCTCACTCCTTACCTGATCTGCACAGAACAAAAACCACAAACCGGTGTGATCTAATGACAGTGCTCACCAGTCCTAACTAATTAGAACAGCAGCAATTCAAGTCTATCCAGTAAATAAATCCATAACCACAACTCACCACTACCATGCATCTTCCAGCAGCTCCTAAGGACTTGTTCCAGCACAAGGACACATCCTCCTCCTGGCATCCAGGGGGAACAGAACAGAAGCACCACTGCAGACAATACCCAGCCCCTGGATTTTATGGCATCTCTATCAAAACCAAGGGTTAAAAGTCTATCACTGGTAGGCCATTCCAAGTTCTGCTGACTATGGCAAGAAATAGTTATCCTGGTCTAAAATACTTCCAGAAAAATGGGCATCAGGTACAGAAGTGAAGCTGCTGAAAAGTGTTTTTAAAGAAAGGCAGACACTGGCCAAGCACTCAGAATATACAGGATTCTCTACTGCTTGATTTCTTGCCCAGTTCTATTTGGAAGGTTTTTTGTGCTGGAAATTCTCCAGGGAGATCCTTCTGAAAGATTAGGAACTGAAATCACAAGTAGAGAAACATGGAGGCAATTGTGGTGTGCACAGGCCAAAAAACCTCTAAAATTCAGCTTCAACATTCCAAGGGAAACCCACAGGAATTCACTCTCTTCCCATGAGACTTGAACATGCTTTTAAGCATTTTGAAAACTTCACCTTTCAGACTGAGTTCAAGTTTTACTTTTTCTGTCAGTCTTACCGGGTGCATAGCTCCAAGTGTGTCAACAGTGATGTTTTCAGATTTTACCATGAAGGAAATTTTGAAATCAGAATGGAATAAACAGGAAATCATCACTAGGAGGGTTGGTAACATTCTTGTATTTTTCACTGGTATTTCTCCTTATTGCTTTTTTGTACTTAGGAACTTTTATTCAACAACGCAGCAAGTCTGCCCAAAATCTAATAATTCTTTTCCTTCTGGCCAGCTGTGTAGTTACTCAAACAAGAGTAAATACACCTACAATTTTTTCTTTAAATTTCTTATATTTATCTTGCTTTCCTTCAGAGACACTGCAGCTACTATAATTCAAGTACTATGCTCATTTTAATTACTGAAAATCTCACTTAAAAATATTTATATAGCAAAATACCTACAGAAGATTTTTTTTTAAAAACTACAGCTGTTAACACCCTGTAAGATAAAGCACTGATATGAGATTTCCCAAGCCACAGGGATTAGGAAATAGAGGTACACAAATGGAAACTGCCACCTTTAAGCATCTCTGTGTTAGTGCTGTATCTCTAAATCTCTGCAACCATAAATACCCTAAGCCCTCAGTGATTTTACATTTGGCTTATGGAACTGCTCTACAAATGAGTGGCAGTGATTTCAGGTTCTATTACTCCAGCCAGTACAGAATCATTAGAACAGCAAGTTTGTAATACATGCATAAATTTACATAGGTCAGACTGAGAATAAGGGAAGACCACAAGCATTAATAAATCCGTTTACAATTTCTGCAGGATAATATCAAAGAATGAAAGGTCCTTAATGGTATTAATTGCAATGTACTAAATGTTCTGGCAAGTAAAATTCCTTATTAAAGTACAGCAAGAGCTACCCTACATACTCCCTCTGATGACTTTTGAATATTATGCATTACTCTTGTATTTATGTAAGTTACTTCTATTTAGAATATATTTTTAATTTGACCTTATCTTATATTTTTATTCTGTTCCTCTTCCTTTCTTTCTACCACAATATAATATTCCTGAACACTCTGATTCACAGGAAAACCAGTCCACAATGGACTTTCCCAGAAAACAAAGCACTCATTTATGGGCTAATTGTACTCACATCTTGCTATGACTGCCTATAAACTCTACTTTTGTAAAAATTTACTTTCCCCAAAGATATGTATTTCTTTACATGGAAAAATTCATTGCCAAGTACTAGAAAATGTAAAAAGTGGTATATGAAATCAAAACAAAACTTTGAATCATCCTAAAGAAAGTATTCTTGACAAATAGTAGTTCTGAATGGATGTAAATATATAATAACAATGTACATGGCTTTTAAGTTTACAAGAAAAATTTAGTATTGCAACTTCAATGAGGATCTTGTGGATAATTATTTAGAATTGTATCAAAGTGAAAGAAGTGTCATGACACGTATTATTCACCTTCTAGAAATCCTAAAGTTTGGCATTTCTCTTTTCTAAAGAAAAAAAAAATCCCATTATATGAATTCCCCCATGCCAATTAGCATCCTTTTAAAGTTCACAAGTATACTCCATTTCAAGAAAATCTCAACATCTTGTTCACACTTCATCAGATATGTTTGTAAGGTGACTTATTTTTAAATTGTCTTTGGTTAGTGTATTAGCCCATGTGACAAGTGTCAAAACCATTTCTTTTATTAGTAATATATTACATTTGTTCAATTAGAATTACAGAATTATAGAATATCCTGAGCTGGAAGAGACCCACCAGGAATCCCCAGTCTAGGTCCTGGCCCTGCCCAGGACACCCCAACAACCTCATCCTGTACCTGAGAGCATTTCTCATGTCCTTTAAGTATTGAGGTTTTAGTCCATTTGGAGCCCAGAATAGTGAGATCACCACAAGATGATTGCTTTCAGTTAAATACTTATCAGAAAATTACTAATCCAGTCTATTTAGCCCTTTTCTGTCCACAAACTATTGGGAAGAACCAGCAAAACCCAAGCAATTTAGCAGAGTGACACTTGCCAGGCAGCATACCTTTGGCTCTATGGAGAATACACAAGAGCCTCAATAAAGTTATAACCATATCTTTTTACAACCTTTTCTTTTGCAAACAAGCACTTCTACTGCAAAATCTGCTCAATAACTATGAAGATAGCTAATAAAAAGAAAATATATTCTTTCCCTCTGTTGACCCTGCCTAAAAATAGTTCTTTTTTTCTGGTAAAGATGCTTGTTCACTAATAAAATTACAGAGATACCCAGCTCTTCTCATGTGTGCACCATAAATACACAACATGCACTGAGATTGTCCTTCAGATTATTGCTGCTATGGTTTCCAAGTGCCTGTTCCAGCCAAGGCCTTCTCCCAGGAGCCATCCCTGGTGGCCAGAGCTGCAGACAGAGCTAACAAAGATGAGAAACAAAAAGGCTTCTCAAGACTCTGAGAGCCCAAAGGTATAGAGATGAACAGGAAGGAATGTCACCGACATGTTTTATGAAAAGTCCTTTACTTAGGATTTTTTCTCCTGAGAAGCTGAGAGGTCTCAGAAATCAAATGTAAACAATGATTGTCTGCTGCTGTGGAATACAAGAGGTGGATCTGTGATTGGTCTCATGTGGTTGTTTCTAATTAATGGCCAATCACAGTCCGGCTGTCCAGACTGTCTGGTCAGTCACAAGTCAGTTTGTTATCATTCTTTTCTATTCTTAGCTGGCCTTCTGATGAAATCCTTTCTTCTATTCTTTTAATATAGTTTTGATATAATATATATCATAAAATAATGAATCAGCCTTCTGAAACATGGAGTCAATGTTCTCGTCTCTTCCCTCATCCTAAGACCTCTGCGAACACCACCACAAAGGAACATTTAGGAAAGGTGGAGCCAAGGGAACCATTCACTTCCCCTCTGATTGCTGTATTAGATGGGAAAAGCTCCCAAGGAGGGTGAGAGGGTTGGAGCCAGGAGCTCTGCATTCCTCCTGCCAGGGCAGCAAGGCCTCCCAGAGCTTATCCAAGTGTGAGCCACACAGTTCTCACTGATTATTCACGGAGAGCTCACTTTTCCTCTCTATTAAACTGCATTACAGTAGCTAAACTGCTTCTGACATTTTCCTCTTGAGTGCTCCCTCCACATAAACTGTGTCCAAGCTGTTGCAGAGCTGCACAATAAGTCTGTGGAACAATCCCTCCATTACAACACGGGCCTTAATGCAGACAGAAATTAACTTAATTTGTATAGAAAACAGTGCTACTCTGCCATGGAGGGTTAAAGCACTCAAGTGTGACTTGGAAGACATGGATTTAATTTCTGCATCTTCCACTTGGGCAATCTAGCAGGAATGATTCCACAAGAGGATAATGCTGTCTCACAGGACTGCTGGGCACATAAGGACATGCATGAGGCTGGCAGGGCACACACCAATTGTCACCATGATATTTTAGGAAAAATCCCTTTGCCAGGATTTCTTCTCCTGGGAAGCTGAGAAGCCTCAGAAAAGAATGAAAACAATAATTATCTGATCGCTTGGGAATGTGGTCTGAAGATTGTTTACCAACAGGTACATCTTTGATTGGTTCCATGTGAATTGTCTTTAATTAATGACCAATCACCATCAGCTGTATCAGACTCTGAGGAGTCAGTCACAACCTTTCATTATCATTCTTTTCTAGCCATTTGATGTATCCTTTCTCTAGAGTTTAGTATAGTTTTAGCATATAATTTCTATAATATAATACATATGATCTATGATATATGACATGATAATATAATACAATACAATATAATATTGCATAATATTGTATAATATAATAATATATCAGACTTCTGAGAACTTGGAGTCAAATTCTCATCTCTCACCTCATCCTGGGGACCTCACAAACACCACACACAAATATTCTTCCCAGCCTCTGTAGGTGATGTGGAGTGTACCCACACTTGCAGGCTTTAAGGTTATTTATCACTTTTTCTTTGCAGAAGGGTGAGAACTTCATGTGCAGTTTAAACACACATTCATACTACTCATAAAGGCCAGTCATGGGGGGGAAAAAAGCATTTAATTGCAAGAATTTTTCAAAGGAAAGTACTTGAATTTGCTATATGGCAAAGAGAGAGAGATATAAAAATTATTAACAACATTAATTTGACGCTAAAAGACTTGACAGGTTTATCTGGGAAAGTTAAATGTTTAAAACATCATGAAAAACCCTTACTGCAAGCGTACAGACTGATCTGTCAAAGTGATCCAAGCTGAGCTGCTGGGTTTTGTCCCTTGTGCCATGGAAAATGCACTAAGTGACTTGTTAATTTTACATTTAACCAGCTCTAACACTACTCTCTTAACTATATTCAAAGGCTGATCAAATGGAGAGATGAAAATAAAACATGAGAATCAGAGATTTCTTGTCATATATACAAGAAGATAAAGATTAACCCAGGCTTCCACTCGTATTGCTTTTGTTTTTGAAAAGACACACAATTTGAATAGTTCAAAAGAGGCTAAATTGAGTCTTTGAATATTTCAGCACACATAAAAATCCAATTCTGCAACTCTACCCTTCTTCAGCAGATGTGAAAATTAACAGCATAAATACACTTGTGAGTATTATTAGAGTTAATTTAATTTATACATACTAATGTGTGTGTTTATGGGCACCTTTTAGCACCCTCCCTTCAATATTTGTGCACACTGATGGATGAGATCTGCCCCTGAGCCCTCTCTTCTCCTGGCTGAGCAGCCCCAGCTCTCTGATTTTCCTCACATGAGAGATGCCTGTATGTAATATTCCTTTAAAAGCAGGTATAATTTCTGTAGGAAAATTAAGCAGCAGCTCATGTTGCTAATGCAAATCTCCAATTCACTCTGGCTACTCATGCAAGAAATCAGCATATGATGGCACAATTAAAAAGTTTTACTGTTAATGGAAAAATGTAATTTCATTTTAAAAAATCTTTTCTAATGCCCTAGGAGACAAGAAGAGAGTTTAAATAATTAGTAAGGATTTTTTTTTACCTCAGTAAACTCTTCAACAGGAAATTTCCTCATGGATTTTGGACTTGGAACCCTGTTTCCTATCTTGTGTTACACAAGGACACAAAGATCCATATGACTGATCACCTCTTGGTAGACAGACCCTATTTTACTTGGCATTGTTCAGAGAGAGAAGAAAATGACATTACTTCCCCAGCTCTAAGGCAACAGAGAGATGGAAACAAATGGGCAGAACACAGGAAAAAAGGAGCCAACATTTGTCAGCCTGACAGGCAGAAATCTCAGCAAACCATCAGGGTGGCTGTTGTCAGAACTCTGCAGGCATCACAGGGAAGGAAATCAAGGGTAGAGACAAGACAGACCATGGGAAAGCTGCTCTGAGATGTTCATGCAGAGCTCTTGGCAAAGAAGAGCAGCAACAAAAAGAACCACCAAGATGTTTGCTTAAAAATCAGCTGTGCTACTTCTGCTACTTTGTTTACACACAACACAATTTCAATGTCCTGCTCTTCCCACAAGTAGATCTTACTTAACTCTAGAACTCTGAGAAAGCCAAAGTCTGAGAATGAAAAAGAAATCAGTTATGTGTAGAAAGGACCAAATCATAGTCCAGAGCAAGTGTCAAATCTGACCAACAGAACAAAACACCATGTTCTTCACACACTGTGTGTGAAAATCCCTGTGCCTCCCCACCTTACCAAGCAAATGGAAAACTTCACTTTTATCTAGTGCATGTGGAACTCTCAAAGTCAGTGCACACCAACACCACCCATTCTGCAGCAGAACTTCAGGCTATAATCTAATTCCAAAGAATTTCCTCATGCCAACACTCAAAGGATTCTCTGCCCTGCAGAGCTGGTTTCTCTGTGTGATGTGGATGTGCATCTGTGTGCATGTATGTGCTCAGCTGTTAAGGAGAAAAAGTGGGAAATGTGAACTCCTTTCCTCTGAAAAGAGTCCAGGGTTCTGCAGTGCTTTCCTACCTTCATCTCTTGGTACAAGGCTCTACAAGACTGTACTTAATTTCAGTTATACAATTTTATGCCACAAGTTAATTTGCATGGTTCCCAAGGAGATAAGTTTTTAAAATCTTCTCTGGAATCTACTGATAAAAAATAGGGGAAACTAGTCTAGTAAGACATAATGATGAATTAGACCCAATTGAAAAGTTATCTTTATTTCCTGGGCCAATCAGGAAATGTGAGATAATCACTAAACATTTTGTATTTGCTTTTCTTTACTATTATCTGCACCTTCCTATTTTTACTGTGCGTAGACAGAGCATTAGAGCATTGCTCTAGGAAGCATTGTGCTTACTAGAACAATTTTCTATCTTTTTATTTTACAAAATGTCAAATAAGGATAAAGAATTTGAGAACATCAGGTTACATGTAAATAAGAACAATATCCATTTCCTATTTATGCCTGTACACTAGTAGGTAAAACATCCATTTAAAACATAGAATCACAATCTTTAAGGGAAAGGAGAATGGGAAAGGAGGAATGGGAAAGGGGGAAAGGGAAAGGGGGAAAAGGAAAGGGGGAAAAGGAAAGGGGGAAAAGGAAGCCATGACATCTTAAAAATTACCAAAACAGCCTAGATGATTACTGCTTATTTTTCAGCTTCCTCTTGGGTAGTCATCTCTCCACCTTAATTCCTGGCATTTTCCTGGTTTTCAACTGTGCTAAACATTAAAAATGCCCTGAATAATGTTTGTGTGGGCACCTTTCTTTTCCCAAGTGAAGACAAGATAAACCATGACAGATACAGCATTGCATGTGGTGACTGCAGAGGTAATTTTTGTGGGAAGCAATACAAAAACTTCAAGCAAAGATGCAGAAAGCCAGTGAGGAGAAAGTGGACAAGTAAGATTAAGGAAGATCCTTTAGTCACTGTAGATCTTAGTACAGTCCTTGTAGGCACTGTAAGATTCACCAGGATATTTAAAAGGACACTGGAGCAATGTGAATTTAATGCAGAAAAGGAATGCCTGTGAGATGATTTGAGAAGTGGGAATCATTCAGCTTAGCAGCAAATAAACATGGTTTCCCAAGGGATTTCTTCTCCCCCTTCACTAAGATGCATTTCAATGAATACTGATGAAGGTCTGAAGAACTAATGTATGTGAGCTTGTGCAAGCTGTGAATTTGGATTTGCAGGTGCTCCAGTTTCTATGGAAATGTAGAAGAACCCAGTAACACCCATACACAAACCAGATTCTGTTCTGTCCTTTTGATATACTGGTTCTGGTGAGAAAAATCTGGTCTTATAAGTCAACAGAATGTTTTCCATCTATCCTATAAACTGCAAGAAAAACTTAATTTTCATCTAGTGCATACGTATTTCCCCTTGTGTCTGTAAAATCAGATATACAATTATAATTACTAGAAAAACATTTAGTGAATGTTTGGAATTTCTTTAGATAGGCTATTTTTATTTAATTCCCTACACAAATAATTTAATCTAAGTCATTCTTCTATGAAAAATATTGATTTATGCATTTAATAACCTCTTAGAAAACTAGATTCAGAACTGAATTGCTGCTGTGCCAAACTAAAAACCCAAGCTCTGTGTGCATTACCTGTGTGCCATGGGAATGGATCCTACAGCATCTAACAAGGTAGGAGCTCCATTTGCAGCTCTTACCCCATAATTTTGCAATTTCTTTTTTCTCTGAGTTCTCAGTCACCTGCAGCCAACAGGATCCTAAAAGTGACCCTTTATTCAACAGAGATCTGTTCTCTTGGAACAGTCCTGGGAGCTTCAGGACTTGCTGAGTCTGTTATTCCTCCATCAAATTTGCTTCGAAATTGAGGAGGATGTTCAAAAAATTACTGTAGGAAATGCTGTCAAAATCAGGCAAAGCAGGCTGCCATAGAGCCTTCAGCTCTACCAAGAAAAAAAAGAGAGTCTCTCTTTTCCAGCACTTGCAAAGGCTGATTTTAAGTAGCAGTATTCATATAGGAAAAAAAAATATTAATTTAAATATGTTTAAAGTGTTTTTTTCAGATATAGATACATGTGTAGTAACTACACCCTCCCCCAAGGTACACAGAGACTTTTTTAAGCAAATGGAAATAGTTCAGTTGCTTTGTTTACATTTTTTTCAAGGACACCTTAAAATTCTTTTGTTCTTTCCATGACTATATATTATCACATTTTTTTAAAAAAGCATTTCCCTTTATTTCAGAGTATTATCCCAGACTCTCACTTGCTTTAAAGGAGCATTATTTACATAAAAGTCAACATCATATTTGCAGTATATGAAATTAAACCCACATCCTCTCTTGCAGGTTTCTTTCAGTATAGTTGTTGTTTCTCCAAGCAAGTTCTAAAGTGTTTCCAAACAAGTTTAAGGACATTCAATTTAATTTTATTTTAGAAAATTACTTGCTGAAGTGGCACTGTATCCCTAATGTGTGATATCCAGTTATGAACTGCAAAGAATACTTACAATTTCTCAGCACATTAAGTATCTCTAGCAATATCTAGAAACACTGGATAGAAGGATCTACAGAAATGATATAAAAATATCATTCAAGAAGAACAAAGAAAACAAGAAATAGGCTTACATGACCGTATTTACCTGCTGCTGTTCAGCGACAAAATAATAGAAAAACTTTGTTAGACCAGAGCTTCTAAGACTTTTAATTACATATTAAATACTTCTAGATTCACAAGTAGCTTGTAACAACATTCAGAAGTACTTTGCAACTGAAACCTGGCTTTCTCTACAGATAAAGGCAGAATTTTAACAAGGAAATGATGACTTGAGCCTGTGATACACCACCAGCTTGTGCTGCTGCAGCCTGGAAGGGTCACAGCTGGATGCTTACCCAGCTGATCCACTGAAAATCTTGCCCAGTGTGGAAGTGTCTTCCTTCTCCAGACTGCTTTTCTTTCTGGTTTGTATTTTTTTAAACACACACTATTCTTGAACCTGGTGTCCTTCAGATAAGCCAAAGAACCCACTGATATTTGGGTGGATTTGCTACAGGCTCCTCTGAGCAGCAGCACAGAGACACCAGCTGCAAGCTCTCCTTCATACTTAGACCAATATGACAATGTCATTTGGGAGAAATATATGCAAACCAGACAGAAACCCAAAACTGAGCATCTGGGAGCCCAAGCAGAATGCTGTTGTCAGAACTTTACTATGAACTTTTAATTTTTTAAAATATTTTTAGGTTCATTCTTCCTCAGGTGCAGCTAGCAAACCCTGAAATGTCATTGCTTACAAACCAATCCAAATTTAAACTCTTCTGATTTTTGACCCAGAGTTATAAACTACAATTAAATACAAATTGCAAAAATATTCAGTGCTATAATTCAGTTTTGTGGAACCAGAGTTTACAGTCATTTCTGGTTTCTGTTTTTTTACCTACAAACCAAATCCCACTCTTCCTACATAAAAGATAAATGTCAGTCTGTAAAGTTCTGCCCAGGTGTTTTACTGTACTCACTCCCACTGCATTTCATGATCAGTTTTCCCACTGTGTCATCCTTCAGTGAGGAAGTCCCCTGAGTGCTGCCAGTAATTTTTCAGATATTTACTTACACTAAATGTTTCTCAATGACCTGTTGAAAAATAAAACTCCACATGTACATAATAAAATTAATGTACTGCTCATGGTTCCTACCAGCTCACTGCCATGTCGTGCACCTTCAAAATGCTGCTCAGCTGATACTGTCCAGATTTCTGGGGCTGAGTCTGTTCTTTAGCATGCTCAAAGGACAGGGTTCCTTCAGCATCAACAGGGAACTCTGAATCCTGCAGAAAAACAAAATTAATAATTCTCAGAAATGCTGCATAACTTCACACAATGTAGTATTTACAATACTATTTTGAAAAAAACAAATGAATCTTATTTTTCCACTCTTTTTTCTCTTCTATCCAATTTTCATATTTTTTTACATCACTGTTGTCCTGATTTTATTAATTTTGATACATATTGGTAAAGTTGACTGCAGGCAGAACAATTGAAGACTAATAATTAGTTTTTTTCAAATTATATCCCTACTATTTAAGATTTAATAAGACACTACTATATTCCTACTATTTATGTCTTGTCCTGACATAAAACATGGGACAAGCACTGGGAAGGAAGGTTTAAATCAAAACCCCTCAGTAAGATTACTAGCAGGGGTTATTTTCCATTTTTCCATGGCCTGTTTGTTTTTTATCTCTGTTTTCCATGAGAGGTTAGCTCCATGAGCAGCATCCAGAGGCAAAGCTGCTGTATTCTTCAAAAGACCTTTCTTATAAATATAATGCCAATAAAAAGTCAAAATATGTGTAGCTAATTTACAGCCTCATTTTCCATTGCTGTGGTTTAAGGTATTTCCTAAGATTAATCAGCAGACTAGGAGATTTACTACTAGCTCTAATTAACCAAGCTAAATAGCTTTATTAAAAATAGATTGTCATTAAAGAATGTAACGAGGGTAACTGTGCACAATATATTTTAAGGACTGCACCAGCCATTACAAAACCACTTCCCAAGACACCAAGTTTGCTGAAGACTTGGTTGATGGCTTCTGTTTGCAACATTTTAGGACATCCTGCTGTGAGCAGCTTTAAAGGAGACTGAAATCACTGTACTCTTTAAAATGTCCATCAAACACTAAGATTAAGGAGGGAATAAAATCACTGTGTTTTAATCTGAAAGCACACACACACAGCAGGGATAACCACTAAGTCTTTTTAGTATTTGTTTGCACTAAACTCGATAGCAGCCATTCTCTTTGCTGATAATTTGCAGCAGTAAGCATAAAGCAAATTTCACAACTACAGAGTAGCACAAGAATATCTCTTTGTCTTCAGTTTCAGAAACTCCACACCTTGTCCTACAAGGGTGCTATTAGCCCAAGCCAAACTTATGAAGATCACTAAGCTAATGACTTAAGGATCAGTCTAAGTACATCTATTCCAGATCCAAGACCTGGAAGATATTTTTCAGTGGACTGTGGCTTCAATCACAGGCACAGCCTAACAAAACCACTCCAAAATCCATGGAGCAGTGGGGACTTTCAATATGGACTAATATCAGACAACTGTCAATTCTCTGACTGGGGAGCAAGACAGAATCTGGAAATCATGGTGATGCCCTGTAAAGGCTGACCTAGAGCAGAGGCCAGACAGAGTTAAAGAATAAAGTAGGGATTTATTAAAAGGATTTCCTCAATGGATCCACCTTGGGCAGCACAAGAGCTCAGCCAGGGCTGCACCCAAAATGAACCAAAATGGTCACAAAATGGACAACTGGTCATGGAGTCTCTCGCTTTAATAAGTTCTGGTCCATTTGCATTTTGGAGTTTAATTGTCCAACTACAGCTTTAGCCCATGAAGTCCCATCCTTCTTGTTTTTCCTTCTTCAGTTCATGTTGTTTGTGCTCTTAGGCCTGAGATATGGATTGGTTGTCCTTGGTTCCCAGCTAGAGAAGGAATTGTTTTGTCTCCCTGCTTTGTGAAGGGAGCTCACCATCCCTTAATACGAAGCTCAGACCCACACATTAAAGCAGCAAAGAATCTGAAAAATAGAAAAGCTAAAACCTGAAGCATCAGTGGAGAGCAAATGAGCAAAGTAATCCTTTGCTTAACACAGATACTAGCAAGATACCTACTTTTGAAAAAAAACCAGAAGTGATTATTAATCTGGAATATTAAGAATTAGGAAATAAATATGTCAAGTACAAACACATAAAGAATAAAGATTAAAGTAATATGGCATTGTTAATACAGCAAGGAATGTGGTTTTGGCTAAAGTTCCACATTTTTATACAACTGCATATCATGTTCTGACTGTGTCTCAGCCATAATATTCTTTAAAATCTCTGAATCTAGTTCAAGAAAAATCTATAGATTTTTCCAAATTTAGGAATAATTACAATAAGTCTGCAGTATTTATTATACACACACACTAAACTGAGTTAAGATATTACCTAAAGGTAAACATAGTCCCAACATGTGTCAGTACCTCTATGCAACTCTTGGAAGCTTTCTGTACTCCTTGTCTTACAAAGCTCTACCTTTCAAGGTTTACAAATGTGAACAACTCTGATTATAACATAACAAAGGCATAAAATCAGCATGCTTTTTGCAAATTGTTCTCATTCACTTTCTGGAACACAACCAATTAGTAAATGCTACCAGACTTCCTCATTTCAGAGTGAAACAAGCCTAGGAAAGGCAAGGCTCTCTGAATAGAAGTGACAGAAAGTCTTGCATTTTTCAGTACAAGAAAATCCCCAGATACTGCTTCAGGAGATAGCTGTAAATGATAGTTGTAACATTAAAAAATACAGTAAAAAAAGAATAATATAAAAATATTAGGGTTTTTATAACTCCATTGTAAGGATCTGAAATATTTCAGAAACTGCAGCCTTTGCACTCTTTGCAGTGCTAATCCTGTATTCTACTAGAGCAGGAGAATTGCCCTCAGCTGAGATAATTCATACCTATGGTTCCACTGGCATGAACAGTGGGATCACTTGTTATGGCCAGATGAAATGTTGATTTCAGTAACTCCCCAGCAGGTAAAAGTCACAGTGTGACTTTTTCCCCCAGACACAAATATTTCTCACTGTAGAATAAATGTAGTATTTTATTCCTAAAACCTTGCTACAACAGAACTGTTCAATAATGCTTGTATGAAAATATCTCCTCTCCCCTGACAAATTTTGCCAATCAAGTTTCATTATTTAATCCTTATTATTTCCAATTGCTAAATCCTGAGGGTAAAAGAGAGTCCATTACACAAGTTGAGACCTTGCATAACAAGGCTTGTGAAACTTTTACAGACATTAACTGCAAACTCTGATGTTCCTTCAGCATGGGCAAGGGCCATGTGCAAGCCAAAATTCAGGAGAACATCCTGAGTGCTAAGGAGCCAAAGCAATACACTGTGGTTTTGTTCAGTCCTTTATCTGCTAGCTACAAGACATTTGTACTGTGACAAAAATAAAAACCTAGCAAGCTTCTCTCTCACATTCATATAAAATAGGAATTAATGCACTTCCTGCCTGTGACATTAAACACCCTTTTACTGTCACCAAAGGCAAGGGACAGAACATTCAAAAGAGTGTCCTAGGAAGAATCTCTACAAACCAAAACCCCTGAATGCCTGTCCTCAGTCACTGACAAGGGCAAATGGTACCTGTCCCCTTGCCAGTATACTCCTTCTGCTACCTAAAATCACAGGTGCAACAATCAGCCCCTCAATAAAAGTTGCCACAACTCTTGAGCCATTTACACACAGTATTTCCACAGTTGTCTAAAATACCAGAAGACAGAAGGCTACCGAAGTCAGAATTGGGGGAAGTCATGAAGGCATTTCATGCCTTAAGACCTCACAGGTTCACGTACAAAAAACAAACCAGAAGAGAAGAGCTTGCCTTTCTTATGCCTGTTTGGGATTTTTTTAGTTGCCTTTTTTTTCCCCCTTTTAGTTTAAGAGCCTGAACCATAAGAGGTTTCAGAGATTTACCCCAGATCAAGCTGAAATTCTCTAGGACAGCTTGTAAACTGAACTCATCTCTTCTGAGTCTCAAACCATTCCTTAATTTCCTCTTATAAGATAAAAACCTTGTTTTGATGCAAACTGTCATGAATTAAGAAAATTTACCCTTAAAGCTATTAGAAATATCTCTTTTCTGTCCTGAATTTTTCCAGTAAGACTGCCTTTACTCTTCCAACAGCAAGGCTCTTCAGAGCAAGTCTACAGTTTCCTTTGTCCTCCAGAAAGACACAAGAGACTCATCTGTCAAAACATACAGAAGGCAATGAATAGATAAGTGGAACTGATCTAAATCATCTCAGAGCTGAGAAAAATGTAGTAGAGTTTAATAGAAAGCATCCAAATCAGTTTGTCTAAATCACAGCTTGGCCTTGTCTATGTCATTATTACAGGTAGTGTTGAGTTTCTCCTCACTCAGATGTTAAAAATTGAAGTCAATTGAGGAAGCACCTTCACTCTGTAACCAGGAACAAGCTCAAACCTTGCTACTTTAATTCTGACAGAAAATAGAGTGATCTTAAGTGAGGCAAAGCCCATCAGACAGCAAATTAGTGATCACTGCCTTTCACTGAGGGAGGAGTAGGTGCAACCTTTTCTTCTTGCAAAAATTAATGACCATTATCATCAGCAGTTCCAATCTGAAAGCTGTCAAGGTCATTCTAAAACTGCAGTTCAGACATGCACAAGGAGCACAGTCACAGGTGCTGGTCTATCCATACATTCAATTTAAAAAGCAAATAGTAGATATTTTTTCAGAAAGGTGAAGGAATGAAAATTAAGTTCTTATTAGGGCACAGCTACTGTCTATGTCCAGCAAGACAGTCTAACTTTAGTCTAACACTAAATATTTTCAAGGAAATATTCTATTCTCAATTCTCACCCAAGAATCAGCATTGTCTCTGGTTTTCTGTACTTAAAATGATTCCTGAACTAATCACTGATAGCTATACTGACATACCATTGAAATTCTCTTTTTATTCAAAGTTACAGAGAATTTTAATAATTTTTCACTTATTTTTCCTGAAAAATCTGATACACTTACATTATGGAGAGCATATTTTCTCTATTTTCATTTTAGACCTGTTTCAATATATTGACATTTCTATATTTTAGTTTTTAAATATCAAAGCAGTCTCATGGGAACCAGAAGGTGTACTCAGAAGCTACTTATTACATGTATAGTTTTCACAACAGGCCTTGAGTTTTACACTCATTTTTTGTCCCAGCTTTCAAAACAACTTAAGGATTGCTAAGAATCCATAAATTCAAAATGTGCAAATAACAAAACATTGTTAAAACACAAATATATACATAAAAATGAAAATACTCTTGGCTGCAATTGCTGACAATGAATTAATCTTGCTTTCTAGACTATCAAAAATAAAATATATCAAATAAGCAAAATCACTTAAACAGCAAACTGGAGTATGAGATTTTCAAACCCCATTTTACTTCTTGTTGGCTACACTTAAAATTGGTTAAAGTTTCAAAGTAAATGAAGAAAGATTCAAATCTGTTCCTGTTTCCCTCCTTCCCATGAAGAAAACCCTGACAGTCTCTTCTCTGAGGAGCTCAGTTTTGCAGCACTACAGGTAGGCAGATTCAGAAGGAATCAAATGTTAAGCAGGAAAGTATTAAACTAATATTAAAAAGCTTTGCTGCAAGAGTGACAAAATATTGTCATCTAATATAGTAGCTGAGCATGATTATACTTTGTTTTCATATTTTTGTAATTGAAGGGACAGGGTATCCTTTTCTAGCAGAGTATAAAGAAATGAAGGTATTTAGTGCACCCACTGAGCATAATGCAGCAGTGAAATAGTCAGTAGGCACTGTTAAATACTAAAACAACTCAATTTCAAAATGCTCCAGTGTCTATAGTAACCACAATACAACATATTTGCACATTATTTTACTATGCTAATCATGACCAAAATTATTTTATAAACATCTGAAATGTAAGGAAAGGAACTTGAAAGCAGTATCAGGAGAGTGTAGTAAAACTTTTACTGCCTGCTCCATCTTGCTTGGCTTGCTAATAAAAACCATAAAACTCAGCTACAAAGGTTGTGGCCACATAACTCCTCCTTATTCTGTTAATAATGCTGACATTTTTTCCTTTTTTAATAAAATAAACATGAAGATACTCTGTAATAGGCAGTAAAAGCCAGATTAATTAAAAAAGCAATGGTAAAACTGGTTCAGTCTTCAAATTCAGGGCTAGTGTAGCTCTTCAGACAGTTTGTGAACTGGTGCTAACAGTAAATTTGCACTTGAAATTGCTCCTGACAATGTCAGTTTAAAGGCTCTGCCACATCAAGTCAAGCCATTGCCTCTGCAATAAAAAACTAGAAAGCTCCACTACTCAATGTCTAACCATGCCACAGACACTTAATCACTTTTGGACTAGAGCTCTCATTAGCACTCATTGATAAATATACTGCAATTATTTTCTACTATCAAAAGGATAAACTTCAAGCTCCTGCACTTCACTGGTTTTGTTTCTTTTATTGCAGCTATTAAAACCAAATTTGATTAGCCAGATATGATTAATAATCAGAGAGGTTTGAAAAAGTAAGAAGATAGCAATTATAGAAAGATCCATCACTAAAATGCAATAGCTTTCTTCCAGTCTTCAGCACCAGGGCTTGTTTAACTTTATCACCACTATTTGAGAAAGTAACAGTATAAAATGCAAAATTACTCTGTGCCAAGCATACTGCCCAACATTACAGAAATATAACTACTGTTTTAGCTTCTGCTAAACTTCCTCTCCAATGCCCAAGTAAATCACATTTCTCAGCTGAAAGCTACACAGCTGTGGCTGATGGTGTTAAGGATGAGCAGGACACCCCAGTGTGGAGACTGGAACATGGTCTGGGCACTGGGGACAGCTGCCCTGGGAGCTGGGAGCCACAGGACGAGGCTGGAAGTGTCCAAGGCCAGCCTGCATGGGATTGGAGCAACCTGGTCTAGCAGAAGGTGTTCCTGACCAGGGCAGGGCATGGAATGAGATGAGTTTTAAGGTCCCTTCCAACTTAAACCATTCTGAGACTCTGACCGGACAAACATGAAACAGCTCCTTGAGCCTTGCTCAAGACTGACCATAGAACAAGGAGTAGGCTTAAAATGCTCTGCAGGCACATTGAGTGGAAGACATAGGCTTAAGCTATATAAAGATGAGCAGACAATTTCCTCAGAGCAGGAGCAATCCTTTAAAAACCTCCAACATTGCTTGAGCATTGTATTTGTGGGGTGCCCTGATGAAGGAAGGAATTATGAACATGACTCCATATTCTCAAAAGGCTAATTTATTATTTTGGATACTATATTATATTAAAGAATGCTATAGGATGCCAAAGAATACAGCAAGGATACTTACAGAATGCTAAAAAGATAATAATGAAAACTCCTGACTCTTTTCACAATCCTGACACAGCTTGGCCCTGACTGGCCATTGAGTGAAAACAACTCACAGCAGAATCCAATGAAACAATCATCTGTGGGTAAACAATCTCCAAACACATTCCACATGAGCACAACACAGGAGAAGCAAATGAGATAAGAATTGTTTCCCTTCTCTCTAAGACTTCTCAGCTTCCCAGGAGAAAAATCCTGGGCGAAGGGATTTTTCAGAGAATGTGAATGCCATGCTTGAGGACCTGTTCTGTGTTCAAAAGGAAATCTATGCTGGACAGAAACACCCCATGCAGCCTTCTTCCAACACCTCTACCATCCCAGCTACATCATCAAATATATTTTAACCCCTTCTTTTGATTACTCTTCTCTGTCACAGCAAATTGCATGACCAACAGTCCCTGCAGAGTCAACAAGGTGAATGAAGAGTCACAGTAAATTATTCCAGAACAGAAATGTACAGCAATTCTAAATGCTAAGTTCAGTTAAAGTCTCAAGAATGTGATATAATGATCATCCAGCTTTTCACTTACTACTCCCTCATGGTGGGATTGAGTTTAATACATGCAATTGAAATTAATTTCTTAGTTTAAAATTATTACAACTCTAAGATACAAAGTCTATACCAGTACTGATATACCCAGATTTTAAATATCTACTTCGGGTTACCATTAACAGCAGTTATGAATACAAGTTCATCACATGTGAAAAGATAAATCCAGTTCTATTTTACTGGTAGTAATTTCCAGTTTGTCACCCTGATTGTCATCATCATCTCATCACCACATTGCAACAACAGAACGTGCTCCTGTTTGTTTTTCAGAACACCATTACATGTCTCACAGCTAATTAACCAATATGTTCATACAATAGAGATGTACTCACAGCTATGTATATAACTTAATCTACCATAAACAACTGCAAACACTGCTACAAAACTCAGCTTGATCATTTTGCAAGAAGTAAAAAAACATCTATGAGAATGCTGCAATAAATTATCATGATATGAGGGATGCAATCCATTTTCATGGCAGTTTTCTAAGTCACAAATTACCATGTGCTATTCCCAAAGATGTTCCCTATCCCTTCCTTTAAAAGGCCTATGTTTAAAAATCAACTAAATTTATTATCAATGTTAAAATAAACAACAGTGCAATAAAGTATAGACCTCTCACAATTATAATTTTATTTTGTAGATTTAAATTTTGATTATGGTGCAATTAAACACCAGCAATACTTTAAGCCATACAGCACAGGCCACACACAATTCATCATGTTAAAGAGGCAATGCTAAGTAAATAATACACATCAAGTTACTTCGGTTTTATGACATACTCCAAAATATATTGCAATATTGTATTTTTTTATGTATACACATATATATTTAATTTTCATAGTGATTAAGGTGAATTTTCTCTACCACAGAAGTATCCTACCATTGAATCAACTAGAAAATCTAGATGCTTTCTTGATTTTCTCCAAGAAAACTTCAGTACAAACAATGCAAGACTATCCAATCATCCACAGATGTTCCAGAGGACAGCTCATCTGAATTAATTTTGATTTTATTCCTAAAACATGTCCTGCGAAAGCCTGTGGAAAAACTCTTTTATTTAATGATTTCTTTCAACAAGATCTCACCTGCACTTTTAACAAGAAAAAATACCTGCTCCCAAAGGTTCTCCTACCACTAGTAATATCCAAACATAAATGCTAGATGTGCAAGTAAGTTCTAAATTTTGCCATTCTTTTATTAATTTTCCAAATATTAACAAACAAATTTTATTTTACCTCAAATTACTATTCTGCTTCTCAGGCACTGTTGGAAAGCTCAGAAACTGTGTTTATATTCTCAGTAGCCTGGATACACTAATTTCTGCCAGGGCCCAAGTACCCACTGCAATCATCTCAATAACTGTTATATGGCACCCAGGGTTTGCAGAGGTCCATACATCACTACAATGAACTGGTAAACACATTCAGGGGCCATTAGTTATTGATTTATTTGCAATTATGCCTTACAGATGCCGTCCATGTTCCCCCCTTTGGCACTTCATCATCCTGACTCCATTTCAGGACAGCCAGTAACCATTATCCCAAGCTCCACATAATGAGAAATAATGAAAACAAAGCTGTAAGAGTACTGTGACATGCAGGTACAAAGCTATCAGCTTGTCAATACTGCAGAGAAATGGATTCTTTATAATAAAGAGCTAATTAATTGATTACTGCACTTGTAAGCAATAAGTACTTTATCAAACAGTGATAAAGCTGGTTATCTATCACTGTTAACCACCAGAAATATTTGCAGCACTGCAGGAAGTGGATACAGCAGAATAGGAAAGAGCTTCTGCCAGGCTGAGTGCACAAACATCCAGTAGTGAAACTGAAACTGCTCAAAGTGCCTGAAGGTGGGATGAAGTCACATCCAGCAAGGCAGAATATGAAACCAGACCCAAAATGTCTGCAGTCTGTCAATGATTTTGGACCACATAAAACCCAGGCCTCTGCACTTCCCTGAATTAAATCTCTACTTGAGCCAGACACAGCTTTAAAAATCCCCATTATTAGAAATTGTCCATTTTTTCAAGGCTGAAGGATTGGCTGTAACTGCCAGGACATTTGTGAAATGCCTAACTACATTCTCTATTAAAAAGCAACTCTATTTCTAACCCAGAATGTCCTCCTCATGTTCAATTTTCATCTACTAAACTCTATTCTACTTCTGTCTGCTAAGTAAACACTGTTATTAAGAGTACATTTTGTCCCCTTTGTCACAGTCAATGATGAAGAAGACCCTAATTAAGCCTCTTCTAGTTGAAGATTACTCTGCTCATTGTAGGGGGAGTTGGACTAAATGGCCTTTAAAGGTCTCTTCAAAGCCAAACTCTTTTATGATTCTGTTCTGTGAACTTTAAAAACATAGTAAAAAAGCATATTTTTATTTCTCTTTCATTTATCAAGTGATCCAGACTTCCCCTCCTCATGGAAAAAGACCTCACCAGTGTGTCATTTGATAAATTCATCAGTAACTCAAACACAAATCAGATTTTTGAGATTCTTTTTTTCCCCCAAGTCACATACAAAAATAGTTTATAAGAAAGAAAAAAACCTCTGAATACATTTGATTATTCTCCATTTAAGGTTTCATGCCAGACTTGAACATACAAGCAACATTATTTACGTTGATTTTGTATAATTCCACAACTGTATCTTCTACAATCATGGGATAATTTGCATTGATTGTAGCTGATTATTTATAGTTTTCAGTTCTATTATTTTGTTTCTCCATTTCTTGAAGCACTATTTACATTTTAAATATAGTTTTGAAAGTAACCACAGATTGCTGGTACAATCTCCCTGTGACAATTTCTTACAACAGAAGGAGATGAAAAAACAGAATAAGTTTATCACCACCTGACTCCCAAGCTACAAAATTGAAACACTGAGCTTTCAAGTGGGATAGCAGAAACTACAAGATTTTATTCAATTCTTGAAACCTAGCCCATGTACTCTCAATAGAAAGGCAATTTGTTCATGTGGGTTAGGACAGATGGCATGGGGACCTAAAATGAATTTTACTCTGACATACAGCAATTGTTTACCCAATGGATCTGTTCTTTTTCTGTATTCAGAATCATCTATCCTTGGGAAAAAAATGTAAGTAACAGTTTTTATTGCTTTTTATTACCATTAGCCCCTCAAACCCACACAAGTTTGAGATGGAACTAGGGGCTATTTTGTCTTTTTTTTGGTATCTCTCCAAAGGTGTTTATATACAGAAGTTCTCTGTTCCATCCTCTCTGGCCAAGTCAGAGGGAATATCTGAAACCAATTCTTCCTAACTGTTCATTCATGGTGAGATTCAAGACAACTTGCAATTTCATTCTAAATTTAGGCACTTGGACATGCCATAACAGCCGCAAAGCTTTTATTGGAGATGTCAAATTTCACTCATCAGCAGCTACAGCACAGGATGAGTGTGAAGGATGTGCTTTACCAATTTTTAAGACTGCTATTTATCAATATTTCTGTGTGGACTCAGAGAGTGATGGTACAGCCAGGACTGAGACACAATTGGGTAAAACCCCACAGAATTCACTGACCACAGCTTTCAGCCTGATGCTTGAAGAGACAACACAGAAATCTACAACAGAATAGGATACAGCCCAACAATACCCAGAAAAATGGACAATTTGTCTGGTCACAGGCTGCACCCCCATTCTAATTCATGGGCCATTCCTAGAGATAAATCTGGATAAAAATAAACCAAAGACAATCTGGAGGTAAGAGGAGTGAGATGCTAGTGGGAAAGAGCAGCCTTAGAAGCAAACACTCCAAGGAATTCTGCAGTAGAGCACACAGGGCCTAGCACCATGCAAAATCAGTCTGAAGAAAAATCAAGTAAGTAAATGGTGCAAACAGGGCAAATGTCCCAGCTTTTTAGGAAAGTACCCTTTCAATTTATTTTAACTATCTTTATGTATTAAATTATTACTTTTGTTTTCTCCATCCACTCCTCTAGCAAATGCTTTTTCTTCTAACTTTCCCAAATCTTGAGGATGTACAGGGGTTCAAACCCTCCCTTGATCCCTGGTTCCCTGCCCATAGAATTATGCCCACCTGCCCTTTGAATGTGCTTGAGCAGGGAGGACTCTCCTTATCCCCTGCAAGAACACAGAAATGTAATTAATTCTAAATCTGAATTTCACTCTGTCTTGTACTGTATGAAATAACCTTTTTTAGTAAATGTCTAGTTCCTACCTCATCTTCTTGGCATCTTTCTCCATGACTTTAGTAAAAGCCTTAAGATAACAACTCACCTTAACCCATTCCTCTTTAGAGCAAACCCAAGTGGAAAGGAGTAGGCAAATTACATTTCCTTTGACAATGTTCTCCCTGCATCAGAAATTCTATCATTCTTTGTTGATTTCACAACACACAAATTCTACTACCCCCTTCCACTCACAAATTAACTTGCTTTTTCCCCTCTCTACTTTCTGTCCTCTAAAATTCTAAAACAATCTTCTGTCTCCTTAATTCTGATCTAGAATCTGTATCATTGCCTCATTCTTTCTTGACTTGCAGTTCACAGTCATCTGAATTCATTTTGAATGAATTCACATCCCCATGTGCTTTATGCATTGTTCTTCCTGAACTTTCACTCTTATTTCCTCTCCAGCTTCCATCCATTTCTGGGTACTTCCATGCTACATGGAAAATTCTGTGGAACATAATTATTCCAGTTATGCACAAAGAGAGAACCTGCACTGCCACCTGTGCCAGGTGTTCTGCCTCACCTGTCAGCTCCTTTTATCTTTCATTTCTACTCTCAGCTGTCACATCAACACCTCATTTCTGGTTCTTGTGCTTCTGCCTCCCCTCTGCAGGTACTGAAGGCAATATCTGCCAAGAGTAAATCTGGAAAACCACCATCACATTTTCTACTCCAAGGAACTGCAGTTACTAAAAGCATTTAAAAGTTGTTTTTAAACAACTTTCCTATGTGATCACAGCTATTACTGCACATCACATACAAGGCCTGTAATGTTTAAGCCATAAACTGCACCACTGGACTGCCTTAGTACATGCCCTGAAGGAAATCCCAATAAAGTCTCCAGCTTCCAACTCGTAACTGATTAAAAATTTAGTAATACTCTGCCTCCAGACCAGATGGAGAATTTGACTGGAATCATACTGGCAATTTCTTAGATATTAAAGATCCTCTTATATTTTGGTTGTGCTATGGAAGAAAATAGAGGGCCCATTCAGCACTGCAATTCAACTATATAAACTAATGCTTACAAACACATCAGACACCATTTCTCTCCATTTATATAATTCCTAGAATTAAAGGCACAAATCGTGATTCTGGAGGGGAAAAAACCTTACACTTAATATATACTGGTATTGAAAAAAGGATTATGGTATCTCTGATCATTTTCTCAGGATTACACTCTGAGCAGTAGTTTCTTAAAATCATTTTATTTATTCAGAACAAAAACATGGAAAAGAAAATCCACTTTAAAATTAAGAAGTCTCTTATAAAAACACCTGTTCTACATTCATTTACTAACAAACTATCCAAAAAAGTATCAAGACTAAAAAACTTCTAGTTCATTCCTTGGTGCCAAGTTTTGAACTCAAAGTCAGACATGTTACTGCACTGAGTGAAATTCAAGGGGTTTGATGCCTCTTTTGAGTCAGAAATCATAAAAAAAAAAAGATAACGTTTCAAGAGCATAATTAATAGAGAATAATTAATCATGTTTGAGAAGTGGGTTCCTAACTCCATATTTCTATGCTTAAATTAAGCTATGCTGGATTTGTTCACCCAAGATGTTACTGCCTATACAAACACACTATTTGTGTGTGCCTGTAACCTCAATGGGGCTTAGATACATTCCTGGAGGCTTCTATCACACTGATGGGTACAGCCTCTCCAAAAATTTCCTTTTCTAACTCAGAATCTAAAGAAAATCTAAAGAACAAAGCAGAAGATGCATTGCTATAACTACAGAAAAATCCAAATCACTTGAAAATTTCAGGGGTTTTTCTTCTTAATTAAAGGATTAAAATATTTCAGCCAGAACAATGCACAAAGCACATGGTGATGAAAAAGCACAGATTTACCTGGCTATTTCCTCAGAGGGCTGGGGGGAAGAAACAATGACAAAGAGCAAACTTCAAGGTAATAGCTGAGAGCAGCACTTGAAATTTCTACAGAAAAACCACTGCATGGAAGGTGTAGATATATAACCACTATTTTTGCACTGACACCTAATACATATATATACACACACACATATATTTATGTATTTGTAGCTTGCATGCACACTTGAGCAGAAAGGTAAAATGCAGTAATTCATAGAGCAACGTGTTTATCACAGCAACAGAATTACAGCTTTCTCAAACCCAAACCCCCCAAACACAGTCCTACCTGAGCAGGACTGGAGAAAACCCTTCAACACAATTTTTAGAGAATAACTGTAGAAGAAAGGCACACTATGAATGTCCTCTGTAGAGGGAGACAAATTCTGACCATTGCTCAATAAGCCTACGTTTACTCAACTTTGTGAATTCCTCTACAATTCCAGCAGCATTCAGTCTCACATAAAGAAAGGATGTGAGGATTCTGTAAGAATCATCACAAACTTGGAATTCCCCTCAGAAATTGTCATCTACTCTGGAGTGAATGGGAAAAGATGCCCTGGAACATCCTGATCTAAGCCCAGCAGATCCTGTGCCTCACACATGCTAATGCACATCCAGCTTCCCTGGCACTGAAGAGCATGGATCTGAACCCACAGCCATCCTGTCCACCTCACCATTCCAGGAGAAAACAAGTACAAAGAAAATGGATTCTTTTCTGCAAAGAATGGAAGGAGAAGGGAGAAAACAGTGGCAGGAAATTGGAACTTTGTCATTGGCAATATTAGATCTGTTTAACTGATTATTATGATACTAATTACCAGAGAAAATTAGTTTACAGTGCAACACTATATAATGATAGCTGACTCCAAACAGAAGCTGGATATTTAAGCTTAGAAAATTTATTAGACAGTATTATCCACCCAGTCTTAAGCCCTAAATTCTCAAAAGCATTTAGGCATCTGATGTACCTCCCAGCCCAATCCACTCAATCACTCCATGACCTATTCCTACTAATTTCCATGGCAGGGAACCTGGACACCTTTGCAGAGCTTTAAATACTAATAACTGCTTAATGTATGGACACTATTTTGAGAAAAAAGTACCTGAAAGGTTAAAATCCTTTGGTAAATGGCATTCAGTGATTGGGCGGGCAGCTATAAGAAGACAATGCAGACTACATCAGCCTCTCACAGGCACATACTTGTGTAGCTAAAAATAACAGCCAAATTAGTGTTGGTACAGACTCACCAAAAAGAGAGGACAAATAAAGTCAAATCTCAGCTGTGCCATGACTGGAACCATCCAATGACATACTAAAGTGATGCTCCAATACATGTGGCTACAGAGAGGGACAAAAAGGTTACCCTTTCCTTGCTTCCTCTCATTACCTTTGTTACAGTAACTTACTTCTGACAGGAAATTCACAATTAATTAATTAATTCAATTAGGAAGAAGAGTTGAGAAGGATGAAAGTTTGACAAGAAAGTCTCACAGATATGTATGCTTAGCAGAATGGTTTTTGAATGTAAAGGCTGAAGAAGGAATAGAGGTGGAAGCAAGTTTTGATATAGAAGAAAAGAATTGCTGAGCCAGTCTCACTGGATAACCAAGGAGGCAAAGGGTGTGTTAGTTAGAAAGGGTTTTTATGGCTTAGAGCAAAGGATAAACCCACCCCAAACAAGAAGATGATTTTACCAAGCAGAAAGACAGCCCTGACAAACAAGTCAGCAAAGTTACAAGTAGAAAAAAGGTCTCAGAATTTTCTACTGCAAGAAAACTGAAAAACAACTTCTAGCTTAAACTGCAATGTACTGACTTTTAGTGACTGGAGAACAGTAACATGAATATGGTAATTACAGTAGTTATGATAGGCTGTAGATAAAAGTTAAGGTACAGATTGGTTCTACTGTATTAAGGTTCTCAGCAAAGAAAAGTAGCTGGAGCTGACAGCTGTAAGCACAGGCTCTGTCACCCACAACCCTGGACTGCTGTCATGATTTGGATGGAATAAACTGCATTTGGAAGAGCCACCTGGAGTCCCACATCCCTCATTTCAGCTCTTACATAAAAGTAATAAACAAAGGATTTGTAACGTCAGGAACAACACTGACACCTCCAAACTTCTAATTTAAAAGCTTCCCTGATGCTTACAATTATTTCAAACCCCAAACTTTTAATACAAAGAAATAGAAGAGGACCACTTCAAAAGGTATAAAATGTGAGCCAGTCTGGAGCCTTGCAGAGTGGCTGACACAGCTGATAAGAACAGTCCCCTGCACAGGTGTTGGCATGTTGTGACTAAGCTCCCAGCCACAGCCTTGGCACAGCCAGCCTCTTGTACTGCCACTGAGGCTCTTCACTCACACATGTCACCAGATGGTGGTGGAAGCTTGCTCACTGTGTATCCTGACAAAAATGGAAATAAGCTATAAAAACTGGAAAGAGCTCCCTGCTATGACTCCCAGACTAAAAATCAGTTAACTTAGCACCAAGGCTAACCAAATATGTGAGTGCATTATCTTGTGTGCTTGTGTTCTTGAAAACAATACAGGAGTTATCAAATACAACACAAGACCTCTCCAATTATCCTTAAATGTGCTCCAAATATTGTCAGCCTTCCCCCTCTCACTCTTTTTTAAACTCTGTAATAAAACACTCAATTAGTGCATAATAGGATGTATTCCATTAAAATGGAACAAAACTCTATAAATAAACAATTATTCCAACAAAGCCCTGCCAGCTTCTCTTCCTTGTTATTTCCCAGATTATTTTAGCCTGGGTGAATTTTTGAAATCAAAGCAAGCCTGCACGCTCTGCTCTTCACAGCTTTGGTGGCAGGCAGGAATTGGTCATGAACCATGAGTTTGGAGGGGCAGGATCAGAGCAAGGGGAGTTTAGCCAACAACAGAACACGAGCAGCAGAATAAACAGCTGCAAAAGCCTTCTAGCCTGGAACTCAAGAGAACATCTCTTTCCAATTACTATTGTTTGGATAAAACCAATTGCTCAACAGCTGACTGTACATCAAAAAAAATCCAGGAAAAATATACTCAAAATGAGGATTCCTCTGTCAAATGATAATTTTTAAAAGCAAAGATATCTTCTAGTTCATCTCTATCTTCATTACTATTTTTCTCATTTGCAATATTGAAAAACCAAGGACAGTATTTTCACAATAACCAACCCTGTGATCTATGTGAAAACACACAATTGGGGTACTCTTGAGTATTACATTACCACAACTGTGTGTGCTCTTTGATTATTTGTCTGCTGGGTTCAGGCCAGGGCATGTACATCTTGTAGCACAGAACAATTTCTACACCAAGTGTGAAGGAGGCCTGTGAATTCCTCTACTATTGCTAACATCCTTTCCAGACTGACATGTCACAACAATATTCATTGTGCCTAAATTATCTACAAGAGTTAAGTAATCTAAATTTAAAAAATATTATAATTATTGCACACCAGAAGTGTGGAAATTCAGTGTAGACATTTTCACATTAACAAGTAGCACTGTTAAACTAAATATTTTTAATGAGTACAGATTTTCAAAATATTATGAACTGTGATTTTGCACAGTAATTTTTTTCTTATTTATCTCTTTTTTTTGTGGGAATAAATTCTTGAGAGATTCACATCACAGCATATCTCAGCTTTTGCTGTACTGCTTCAAGAGAACAATTTCTTTGCAGGTGCTACAGAAACCTGAGGGAGATGCGCTTTGTACAGTGAGTGAAGGATTCCTGCAAAAACAGAAACAGCTTCAGATTTCTAGTAAATTATAAATGTCTGACTGGCTGATCTGCTTTGGTTAATTTGCAGTATATAGCACATGATCTGAACCATATATACACAAGGTAAAAACCTGGACACAATAAATACAGAGCTATGGTGTAAAACATACAAAAGAAATGCAAACTGAAACTGTGCACTGAGGATCTGGTGTTCTGCTGTCACATCTGCACGGTGTGGCCTTTGTTCTGAGTAACAGAATTCTGTAACTAGGCACAATTTCAAACTTGTGTGCTCAAACTTTGTCATATAGTACCTTAACTGAAAGCATTTAGAGAATTTACAAAGAACAGAGGTGGGAAACAGAAGGGGAGCTGCTAGGGAGGAGAGAGTGTTGTGGTGTTGTGAGGGTCCCCAGGACGAGGTGAGAGGTGAGAATTTGACTCCAAGTTCTCAGAAGGCTGATTTGTTATTTTATGATATTATATTAAAAGAAATTATTTACTAAAACTATACCAAAGAAAGAGAAAGGAGACAACAGAAGGGTAAACAAGAAGGAATAATAAAAACCCATGACACTCAGAGAGTCCAACACAGCTGGACCAGGATTGGTCATTAAATTAAAGCAATTCACATGCTGGATAAACAATTCCCCAAATCATATTCCAAAGCAGCAAAACATGGAGAAGCTGAAGCTTCCCAGCTTCCCAGGAGAAGAAATCCTGGTGAAGGCATTTTTCATAAAATTTCACAGTGACAGAGAGAGGACTTTAGAAAGGAAAAAGGAGAAAAAGCATTCTTCTGAATGAGCTGTGAAACCACTTGACTCATTTTGCTTTTTAGCCCCCAAGCTCAGAGATCATGGCCAAACTCCACAGCGAGACATTAAACTGCACTTCTGAAAAAATAAATTTGAATATGACAAGATTTCTAATGTGTCTATAAAATTGTTTAGCAGTTGTGCATTACAAAGTGGTTCCATGTAGTTCCATGGAAACAAATCTGAATTGCCTTCACTGTCTGAGCATCACATGAATGATTTCTGCTCCTCTGGTGTAAAAGCCCACCTGTACAGACATCATTCCAGGCTGGGTTCCAGCACAAATCTGCCCAGCCTCAGCCTCCCTGCTGACAGAGGCTGCCCTTTGCTTACTGCAAGTAAGAGCAGGTAAGATCAACTGATCCATGATTATACAACAACTAGTTTTAATCATGATCAAACCCGTCAAGCCTGGATTCAAACTGGAAATCCAATTACAAAGAGGCCTGTGACCCATTAGCATTATCCTCAGAGTATGTGACACTCCAATGAAACAGTGTCACATTTTCTGGAGGAAATGCTCTGATTATTAACTCATAAACTGTTTGCAGTAAAGACTTAGTATTTTATTTCATTTCATTGTATTCAAACAGAAACAATTAAGATTTTACTTTCCACTCCCAGAAGTGCTGTTTGAATATACAAGACAAACAACCCTGAACACTGTGAGCAATGCCAGAGCTCTTAGGGTATGTTAGAGATTTGTTACCATGAAAACTAAATGCTAATGTTGAATTTCATTTTCCTTAAAGTGATGTTGACATATGCAAAGGCTTTGTTTAAATATTGGAAAAAAAGATTGAAACACCAAAATCCATAACTTACTGCAGAATAGTTAATTTAAAATATAAATACCACACTCAGCACCTGAGCCTTTCCCTCCAGATTTTGGGGTTCTGAGCACTTACTTCATATTTCAATCACATTTCTCTAATTTGAAAGGGATCTAGTTTTATCCATTAATAACTTTAGCTGAATTACATTAAAATGGGAAAAAAAAAAACCAAAATAAAAAAACCTAATTAGTGTTAAGTTTGGCCTCATTTAATCTACTTTTTTTTTAAAGTATATGAAGCAGTAGTTCATATATTGCCTTTTTAGCTACATCCATGAACATCAAGCTACAGTTAACCACTGAACAACAGACTGCAAATACTTCTGGAAGAACATTCCTTTAAAAACAGTGGTGATTATTTACCCAGTTCAAATACAATTACCATTCTGAACATTTTGACTTGCAGTTGTGTATCAATTACAACTAATACTTTTATGTGTTTTATCAATACCCCAAAACACCAAGCAAATCACTGACTTGAAAATTAAAACTTAGTATAAAGAGTTTTCAAACTCTTCCCAACTAACACAAATTTCCC
The DNA here is from genome assembly GCA_020466415.1 of Ammodramus savannarum pratensis. Classification (NCBI taxonomy): domain Eukaryota; kingdom Metazoa; phylum Chordata; class Aves; order Passeriformes; family Passerellidae; genus Ammodramus; species Ammodramus savannarum. The sequence goes on along the minus strand of JAHXMQ010012342.1, from coordinate 3,922,297 downwards.
AACTCCTATATCACAAGCTTTTCATTATGAAACAGACCTTGGGGGAAAAAATAGAGGAATTATAATTGGAAATAGACCTTTCTGGAATTTAGATTTTTTTTTTTTTTTTGTCTCACACAAGAAAAATCACTTCCTAAAAATCATGGACAATTTTCAATTGAAATGAAATTTGCACCAACGTTGTAACTGAGGTACCCAACACTATTTATCTTGGGTAGTGCATTCTATACATTCTGCTAGTTAGTGCCTCTGCATCCTTGAAAGAAATGGGGATCTTGGCAGCAGCTGAGCATTGCAAAGAGCACTGGAATTGCACAGTTAGAGATGCTGTACTGGCAGAATTCCCTTCAGGGCTCTAAGCACTGAACACCTGTCACTGAACAAACAAACACAACCAAACCATTCTCCTCCTCTTCCCCCCACAACTCCCACCTGGTTTCCAAGAGAAATGTTAAGGTCTTGACACTTTAATTAAAGGGAAAACAAAGTGTTGGTCCTGAGTTAATGAAATTGCTCAATTATGGTCTCAAAGGCCAACGGAGCAGACGTGAGCAGCAGCTGTGCAAGCACCATCCCACCGCCTGCTCTGGGGGTTCTGCAGGAGCTTCTGGTGCCTCTGCAAAGTTCTCTCTGAACTCAGACAGAGTCAAATCCCATCCTAAAACCCAACCTGAATGAGGGAAAGTGCTGCAGGAACTCAGAGATAAAGGAAAACCTCCTTACTCTCTCTGTTTGTCTGTCCTGAGGAAGACAGCAGCAGCTGGTTGTAAAAGCAAAGAAAACCAAACATTTTAAAATTTTAATGGTATTTTTTTATATCTGCTCCATCTTCTCTGCAAAGAGAACTCAAAGGTTTTTTCTTCAATTAAAGACAATTTCAGTACATCCCTCTTTCTGCATACAAAACCCAGTAATTTTATTACTCACCAGCAGTTTTTGCAAGTGACTAGCAAGAGTGAGATTCACAGCCTGTTCTAAAATCTGTCATTATTGATACTCAAAACCAGAAAGAAATACATGAATATGCAAAACCTATGTACAATTAGAATTAGAATCAAATTCATCTTACTTCTCAACAACTTTCTGTGTTGGTTCTCCATCTTGGGGCCTGTTACTTTATTATTCTTTGGCAGCATGCAGTGACTCAAAATAAGCCTTGTTCTTCAGCACAAAGAAAAGCCTTAGCATGCTCTGTGAAGTATTTTTTATCAACTACCAATGGCTTAAAGAATCAATTTTACCACTAAAAATGCAAGGCACTGGATGTCTCCATTTAACAAAGCTGCAAAGGTGGATGTAAAATTCTATAAAAAGTTGTCTTTATAATTTGGTCTTGCAACTGAATGAGTATTTCCTCTATAGCTTTATTTATAGCTAACATTCTGAAGCACTTTCTCATTTTCTGCATTTAGGACCAACAACTTTAAAGACACTTGAGCAAATCCTAAAAACTAAAGCCATCATTACATTATCTATTACATTACAGAATACAATAGACAAATTTTTTAAAAGCATGGATTTCACCTAAAAAGCAGCTTTCTTTTTACCATTTTCAAGTCCATTGCAGAAGTATTTTTTTAAAAAATACAGACTTGCCTAACAAAACACCTAATTCTTTAAAATTAAATTCCATCTAAACCAACTAAAGGACACATTTTAGATTACACCCAGTTACTCTTGGATCATACTCTATACATTTGAGTCACAGAACATTAATTCTGTAAGTAGAAGGAAGGAGGCATCATATTCTAAGGATATACATTTTCTTTGCTGCTTAACACCCACTGTACTCTGAATAACTTTTATTGAATTTCTACTTTATTACTACTTGTTCTAACAAGTTGTTCTGTAATTTTGGATTTGCTTTTGGCTTTATTTCTGATTTTTTTTAAAACAGAATTCTGTTTGAAGGATGCATCTTGTCTCCCCTTAGGGCTCTTTTCTGTAGACTACCCAATTTCACTTTACACCCTTTCTTTGACAGTTTCACAGACTTCTAATCATTCTCATTGCTCTGGTATAGATGCTCTACTTGTCTCCTGAAGAGCTGTGATCAGATTACACAGAAAACTGCAGCCAAAGCCCCGTGCCATGTGAAATTAGCAGGAGGAATATTCCACATGCTCCAGGCAATATTCCTGGTTTACACTGCAGCACAGTGTTCAGCTATTCCACAATATTATGTGGTTTTCAACTCATGTTAAGCCTGTTTTACACATCATACCCTAGAGCCTATTCTAATGAAAAGCCAATGATCAACTCCTTCTAATCTTCTTGATCTCTATTTGTACATTGGATCATTTTTTAAAAGCAGAGTTTTGTACCTCTTCTTACACTATCTGTTATTTCTTTGGATCAGTTCTCCAAGAGGAATTCCACTGCTGTCCTCAGCTGCACTCACTGTTCCAGCCCCACCAAACCCAGGCCACTTGGTCTGCAAATTCTGTCAGCTTATTTTCTGTTCCATTTTCTAGATCATTAAGGACAATATATACATGAAAAAAAGCCTCTTCAGTATATCTGCATGTTCCTAATCTATTTTCCATTAATTAAAAAAAAAAAAAGTCAGGCCAAATTTCCACAGTTGTTCACAGGAATTAATCTGTGAGACAGTATCCAAAGCTTTTTTAAAACCTAAGTGCTCTTGTATGTTATCCATGGTACCTCTTGCCCTTCCATGGATGCAACATAGGCTGGATTTAAACAATTTTTCCTTGCAAACCCATTTTCTCAGTTAATTCTTTCCCTGCTTTCTTGCAGATATTGAGTAAAATTTCAGTTGTACACTGCCAACTTCCTTAGGAATGTAAGCAATAGTGTCCAGTCTATGATTTCTTAGCTTTTACTTTTATCTCATTTGAGACACAGATATTGTATTTTATTTTCCTTTCTCTAGGCTGCAGTCCTATATTTGGGTAACTTGTATCAATTTTCTTAGCTCCATGTCTGCAGTTTTATTATCCCAGGGAAGGGCTGTAGAAATAAGCATTCCCTCAGAATGTGTATTATCTGTCAGTCACCTCCACTCTTCTGAATATCAAATTAGTGTTTTCTTAGCCACATTATTACAAACACAAAGTGATTGTCTGTTTCATTTAGGACCCTTCCTAAATACTTTGGGACCATCTTTCCAATTCTGTCCCCAATACACCTGTGCTAATTTATATTCAAACTCAATCTGATTAAGTAATCACTTGGTTTCATCTCCCCTTCTACTTGAGAGCACAGGAACAGCAGTTATTGTAAATTTTGTACTTTTTTTTCCATAGAACTGAGGAGAAACTTCAATGTAATACATGTACCCATTTGATATTTTAACCCAAAGTCTCATTAATTACAAAAGCCATATCTGCATGATCCCTAGATTTTACTTCTCTATTTTTAATATACACAATGGCTATAATTGCAAAATCTGTTCTGCAGAAACAGATAATTCCTCAACTCCAGAAATGTCCAACATACTTTTAGATAAAGTTTTACAGCAAGTAAAACTTGAGAAAATTAAACTGGGTTGTAATACATGTAGAAATATAATTTAGTGAACATAAAGAAGCTGCAATTGTCCTGCTAAGATTACTTTTAAAAGCAATCAAACATGCAATGTACTTTGAAAGAAACCTGAGAGAATAAAAATAGGAAATTTTTCAAGAGCATAATGAAATTCACATTATCAGAGGTTCTCTACAATTTTAATGACCTATGAGTGCATTTTAATTAATTTAAATGCTTAAAGTAGTGCTCTATGCACATTCTTAATCTACAACTACTTCTACTATTGATACTGGCTTATTAAGGGCCAGACATGTAAATAGTTTAGACTAATTGTCTGTTACTACAATTTAATTCAATCTCATAACAAAGATTGTAAAATCAGGATAATGCATTCTCTTAGGAAAAAATCCTGTTGCTTTTCCACTTACTGTTTCAGTGATAAACTTCCCATCAAAGGGACTGTGTGTTTTAAATGACATGCCAGCTTTTACAGGATATTGCAGTAACACAATATATGTCTGTCCTTGAAGTAAATGTTCTAGCCCAGCTATGACTCATATTTGCATCTACTTAAAAGCACAGGCATTTGTTAGATCACTATTTAGCTACCAGACACAGAAGAGATGTTAAATCATTTCCATCACCATAGTTCACTGCAATGTAACAGTACAGGTAATACAAACATTTATAATTTTGTCTCAAGGATACAATCTCATGACAATATAGTGGCTTTTTCTGAATGGGATATAATCCAAGTGCCTGAATTTATAAATTGGATAACATGCTCACTCTAAAATTTTGTAAGCTTTAAAAGTTCACCCACATTTACTGAAGCAGGTTTGACAATACTAGACAGTGAATTTTACCTAGATTTTCCACATCCTCTATTCTCTTTTTCTCTATTTTTTTTTAGTAAATGCATATGCAAATGCAGAATTTCAATTGCATTTATTTCTTCTACATATTCCTCACCAACCTCCATGGAACTGACCAAATTCATGCTCTGACTCCTAGTTCCTTTGCGGTATAAACAGAATTTAAATAAATCATCATCCCAATAAGTATAAATCAATTTCACCCTTCCCAATAAAACATTTAAATGACTTATGGAACACTTTTCATGTTCATTCACATTGAATCATGTTAAGAAAGAATCTAAATTACATAACACACAGCAGAACTTCAAAGATTTTTTGATGCAAGTCAGAAGAGAGGAGATATCACACAAGCTTGATTCCAAGTATCATATAAACTCATCTAAGGAAGGGAAGGCTCTCCTTTATACATATTATATACATAATTTATATATTTGTTCCCATCTCTTCCTTTTGATGGGAACAAATACTTAAGACATCTAAACACTTGAATAAGAACACATTATTTTGATTCAAGACATTGGATTAGAACTGTAGTTCAATAAATGTGCACTACAGGACAGAGTTCAGTCTCTTCTGTTTTAAACACAATTTTAACTCACCTCTTTGCACTCTAGACATTCATCATTCCCTCTGTCATTTATTTCTTACATCCTAAGCAGTTATCCACATGCACTATCTAAGATGGAATCCTTTATTAGGGGAAAGGAAATATTTAAAATAATAGATCCAGGAAATGTGAGGTGAAAAAGAACTGTTGTTCCATTTGGAAGAGATGCTAATCTCACACATAAAGTTTTAGACTATTGCTTAGGCATGGAAAATTCACACATGCCCACATTTTCTGATGCCTTAATTCTGGAACTAGCCCAGTTTTCTAATCCATTGATTAAATAAAGACATCAGGGCCTCTGGTGGGACTCCTTTGGGAAACATAAGATCTGTAAAAACACAGATGCTTGCCAGAACCAGTCAACTAACTGTGCTCATGAATTTCAAAGAACAGGAGTCAGACAGGCACACTACCTGTGCAGAGTTTTTATTTTGGGGATGAAGCATAACTCTGCTCAGGTTTTCCATAAAAATCCTGATGACTTCAGTAGAAACAGAAACACAAAAAATGATTTCTTCTTGGATTATGAAATTGTATCTCTTTACAAGACAGAATGAAGAGAGGAGAAGACTCTAAGAGTCTAGCATTGAAATTTTCTACTGCATGAAAAACAAGGAAAGTAGATATGGACTGAGTGGCACATGCCTTAGATACTAACAGGTGTGGGGACAGTATGGAGAAATATTTGTTATACATGGTGAAAAATGTTTCAGTAAGCAACAGAAGAGGTACAGAGAGACAGAGATCTTTTTATTTGAAGGCTCAGGAGCAGAAAAAAGAATGGAAACAGAACTCAAATGGTATGTTTGTTTGTGGAGAGATGCACTGCCAAAGTGAAAGAGATGAAATGCTCTTGCAAAGCCAGACAGAAACCTGCAAAAATTAATTACCATGGATATATTTGTGTGGAGACAGGGGAAGACTGAAGTTGCTTCTGACTACATCATCATCAACTAAAGCTCTTTTCCTCATAGTTTAAACTCTAACTGTAGTTCTCAAACAAAGATAGAGCAGTGTAACAATTTTGAGAGCTTTTGAAATTTTGAATATTACAATGTTTACCCTAATTTGGAAAAATAAAAAGCATTGTTATGTAGTCCCAAAATGCAATCTCAATAAATAAAACAATAGGAATAAAGTAAACATTCTTTTCCATAATAAAAAAAAAATTCAATCAGGAATTAATTTTGATTTTGCACAACTTCCATCTGAAGCAGTAACTCACATCTGGTATACTCAGATTTAGACACTGACTATTAGGAAATTAGCAGGTTTTTGCCCTTAGTCTTGCAGATATTGTCCCCTTTAGTCCCAGCTGGAACATTCTGAAATGCTGGAAAAGTTTGCAAGCATCATGGAACACATCAGGATTTCTCAAGTCACAAAAGAAACACAACAGAGCAAGAAGCAATTACAGCCAGTGCTCTTCCTCTGCTAGGATTGGATTCCCAAAATGTAAACTGCTAGCTTCAATTAATCAGAGTTCCTGTAATTCCCTGAAAATCTAATTGTGATAGAAACTTGTATTAAAAAAACCCTAAACTTGTTACCTACCTGTCCTATTTACTTCAGCTAAGCAGGACTTCTTTTAATGACATTGGACAGGTGTCTTTCACTGTATAAAGATAACTGATACAGCTGGAAAGAACACAGTACCTTTAGATCTCTCCTGCTCATCTTCTTCTCTGCCTCTTCACCTGGTTCACTAGAAGAGCTTGCAACAACCAGGAATTTTTTCTGCCTGGCTTCCCAAAGACCTTTCTGGGTGGGACCTTCAAACTCTTTCTTCTTTGTACATTCACAGCCTTCTATAAAATAAAACCAACAAAAATATCATCAGAATGCTTTTTATTTACTCTTCTGGAAGATATCTCCTTACTTAATATTAGTCAGACATATGAAATTGTCAAAGAAACACCACTTGAAATAAGCAGTTATTCAGGTTACTGTGCCATCCATATAAATTATTCCAGGGCTATGTGTATCTCTGCTGCACATATAATTTCATCTTATCTAAAGGGTAACCTAGACTTGGCCCCAAAAATGCAATAATCTTGCAGTACACAGAGAAGCACAGGGAAATGGATGCATTCTTTCACTTCCCTCAGAGCCACAGGAAACATCAGCTCACTGCATCCTATCCACCACCAATGCAATATTCTGATTTATAACCCATAATTCTGTTTCCCTGCAGTTTCTGCCAACCTTTCAAACAAGGAATTCCTGATGAATAGGTAACTCAGCAAAGAAATCCTAAGCAGGTAACACAGCTTTAAACATTAAAAGTTAGAAGGGATAGGATGAAGAGCACAGCACAAGGCATCTGCCATGACCTGGCAGAAAGGACACTGCTCTCTGACAGCCTTTGCATTGGCAGCTCCCACAAATCCAAACACAGCCCTTTGGGATGCCTTTATCTTGTTGCAGTGCTCTGTTGGATGCACATGTGTACTTGAAAAAGGATGAAATACATATGTCCAACAGGATTTGGACTTATATTCCTCCAGTTCTTTGAAAAAAAAATCTCCGATTGAAAGAACACATTATACAGCTAAAATCCAGATTGAAATAAATGTATTCCACATTACACATTTCTGAATGATTGCTCTTGTAAAATGGTTTTATTAACATCATACCACCCCAATGCAAATCTGATGGTTTAAAGCAGAGAGAAAAAGACCCCAAACACTCCCTCCACTCCTGAGGCAAAAAACCAGAGCAAGCAACTCAAAACCTTCCTGTATATCCAACCTGAGTACAACTGGAACTGGTGGAAAGAACTATACTGCAAAGAACTATGCCTAGATTAAAAAACCTTTAGCATTTTTGTATTCTCAGTGTTTTAAGAGTTGAAACTACTGTCACAGATACCCTGAATAATAAATTTCTGTGGGGAAAAGTAAACAGCAAAATTCGTTTGTGAGTCTAACACCTTCTACTCACTTAGTAACTGCTATCCACTAGCATGCTGCTCACAGAATATTTGGTTTGTTGGTCCTTTTGAGATACACATATATCTATAATGCAACAGTGCTCTGACAGTTCTGGAGCTTTAAAAGTCAGTAACTATGAAAAAAAGAATGAGTTCCAAAGAACTGTTGCACTTAGATGTCAACAGCTTAGGTTCAAAGATTTTCTATTCTAATTGCATTGCACATGGAATGGGCACAACCAGGCTGATGTTAAATTTCTTTTTGCATGACCTTCTAACTGCAATTGCATCAGATCAAGGAAAGGGAAAGCACAGTTAACAGTATTAGCAATGAGTTAATTCAAGCATGAGTAAAGAAACTCATTGAGTTCAACTTCTGAATATAATTGGGTAATAAATAAGCAGCTGTTGTTTTTAGAAAACACAAGAAGAGTACTGAGCAAGGAGCAGTTTTAGAACATGTTTAGAACCAGCTGCCATAGCAGTGTTCACTTGGGTTTATAAGCAAGCTACAGTAAACACTGCTAAACTCCTGCAGGCAAAAGGGGTTTTTTTTTCAGAGCATCACTTAAAACTGTGTTTTGATCTGTAAGGAAGAGTGCAAGCACTGTAAGTATACACCAATACCCTAAATAAAATACCAGCTCTCCCACTTTGATAATTAGGTTCCTCTATGTATGATCTTGCTACCATATCAGGAAGGACCAGATTTAAAACACAACCAGTTTTTAATGCAAATCCATTACTTTTAAAAAAGTAATCTGAACTTAAAGTACAATTTTTTTCAGAGCTGGTTTCTCAAAGGGCATCAGAGAGAGAGAACCAGCCCATGGGATGACAAAGTCCTAAAAATAATTGCTAACTAGTTCCTCTCCAACTACTACATGTCCTTTCTCCCAATTTGAAACAAGCAAGGCAGGAATTAGGTTTCTTTAGGTGTCTTAAAAATTATTAGATGTTGTTCTCTTGAAGGATTTCTGTACAAAGCTGAGCAGCAGCCTGACAGTGAGACAGCAAAAAGTGCTAGTAAATAAATTACATGCTCTGTATTGTGGATGCTATCTTCAATTGTTTGAAATGCAGCAGGATGAAAGCTCCCACATCAAATGCCTGAGTAATAAAGTCAAGAATAGTTGCCCTAAAATTAAGTACTGTTAATTTTTTCTACCTAGCTGCCAGATACAAATTTACAATGCAAACTCACTGTGAATACTAAGAGGTTCCCCTTTGTTCTTTATTCTGCACTATAAGACTCAGAAAGAAAAAAAAAACAGCCCCAAATTAAAACCAAACCCACAATCACTGAATGGTTTGGGTTGCAAGGTGCCTTAAAGCTCATCCACTTCCATCTCTCTGCCATGGGCTGGGACATCTTCCACCATCCCAGATTCCTCCAAGTCCTGTCCACCTCTTGGACACTTCCAGGGATGGGGCAGCCACAGCTTCTCTGG
>JAHXMQ010012342.1:3896383-3912834 GCA_020466415.1 Ammodramus savannarum pratensis | reverse complement strand
ACAGAAAAAAACCCCAAAACCATAAAACAAACAGATATTGAAGTTGCCATAACTGGAACATATTCTTCACCTGGAAGTTGTATAGTATTTGTAGGGCTCTCTAATTTCAAGCAAACAGTTCTCTGTGATGAGAGTTCTGCCCATGACTAAGGCAGGTGCCACATCCCCTTCTCATGTGAACACTCTGCTGTCAGAGGACAGAGCTCACCACTTCCCTTTGGCACCATCCCACTTATTTTAAGGAGAATTTCAGCAACCTGCTTTCTTTGAAACTTATCTTACTATCCAATGTAGCTGCAATTGAAAAATAGATTCAAAATTATTAGTGGGATTAATGCTGTAAGAGAATGTGATAGCATGAGCTTTGTTTACTTAGGAAAGCAGAAGTGCTAGGGTTTTCCTGATGGAGTTAGAAAAAATAATGTAAAAATTACACAGGGAAGTAGTGTGGTGTCATACTGATACTATTCCAGCAGGTATTATATCATCTTAGTAATCTTCTGTAAAAATGAGAGTCTGGATTTCATAATACCAGCATTTTCAAAATGTTCCCAGACCACAGTGTATGCTTTCTGAAGGGTGAGCTGGGAAAGAACACATGCACACACACAAAAAAGGCAATATCAGCAGATACAGTAACAAAAATCAGTCACTAAATAGATTTCTAGGACAAAGTCCTTCCAAGTTACTCATATACTCCATATTGTCTTCAGCAGTCTCACTCTGCTTAGTGAATACTAAGAATAAAATATTCAAATGATAAAACTGCTGCTCAAACAACAGGTCAGCTGACAAAACTTAGTGTAAGTATTTTTGATTTACTGTTATACCATAGTTTGAGATGCATCACATCAACAACAAAAAAAAAAAAAAACACCAAAAAAAACAAACAACCAAACATAACCAGTCTGAGCCTGGTGAGGGGAATATTTTACCTTTTGCCTCAGAGAGCTGCTTAGCATATCCAGACTCCAAACTGTTTAATGCAGCCTGCAAACCTGTAACCTAATTTTAAAAAGAGATAAGAACAAGAGGAAGAAATATGAAAACATTAATTTTGAAGTGTCTGTTCACAACACACAGAATTTATGCTAGTATACTTCATTAATTCCATCTATAATTTTTAAATCTTGATTGTTGTCTCTAAGTTATGAACATAACTCCTAATTCAAGATTTGGAAAGACCCAGAGCAACAATGCAATAGAATATAAGCCACCCAGAATCTGTCAAAACACTTTTACAACTCTATTAAAACAATGCAGACATACAGAATACCAGGGTTCTGACTACACCAGCAACTTTTAGAACTGCTGTCACTGCACCGAGCTCAAATTTAATGGCACAATAGGACTTACAGCTTCATCACAACAAAATGTCACAAAATATGGTGTTATGCATTACAAAAAACTCATTGCTGTGGAATGAATACAGTTCATAACTGCAGAGGCTAGAAGTATAAATATAAATATAAGTATAATATAAATATAGATATAAATGTGTGTGTATATGTATATATATATATACACGTGTGTGTATGTACACATATATGTATATATATGCCCCCAAAATTTCACAGCATTAGAAATGTTCCATGTTTTGTACTCCTGATTCAGCAGAACTCCATATGGGCATAAACTTCCTTTTTCTATAGGGCATTTTCTTTTCCTTATTGAAATTTCAAACATCTCATCCTCATTGTTTTATGAGTAAGCTCTGATGTGACCAGAGAAAAACTGGAGGCAGAGGAAAGGAAGAAATGAGAGATGAAGACTCTCAGAAGCAGCTGTGAGCATAGTAAATTTATTTCATTTTACACACATATAATTTATGCTACTGCTGAGACAATTGCTGGAATATAATTGTATAAAATTTATCCATATAAAATATAATTTGGGGTAGGGTTTTTTATCCTTTTTTCCCTACTTCTTTCCTTAAACACATGCACTGTAATTTTCTGTCATCCCTCCTACCTGTGCTCCTACTGCTTCCTGTCAAAAGGGCAGAATATCTTGTATACATCAGGTAAGATTGGAGAAGAAAAAAAATGTTTAAATATTCCACTCAAGACAGAAAAAATGTCTCTGATCTCTTCATGTATTTTTTTCTAAACTAGCAGGTCACTCCTGGGTGTACTTAAGAAAAGAATAAAATAATTAACAATAATAAAGGAAGTTAAAATAAGCTACTTCCACAGGAATAGATGGAAGCATGGGAGTGTGTGTGGAATATCACAGGAATATCACACCTGCTGCACACTGCTGGCTCATGTAGAGCTGCACTGAGCAAGCACACATAGATCTCTATGACTCTGTGGCACCATGTTTCACATATTTCACCAAATAATGAAACTCACTAAATACTCTGCTTCAGAATACTGACTAAGCTTTACCAGAAATATCCTGTGGATTTTACCAAAGTAAAAACCACAAGTTTCCCTACAGCTGTGCAAGTGGTATTCACTACATTTTTACCTGTCCCATTGCTTTGTCTCTCTCCAAACTGGTTAACATTTTCTGTGTCAGTGAATTCTGGTATTTTTCTGACATCTGCTTCAGCATTGGCTCATAGGATGCATAATGTGCCTTCAGCCTGTGAGAAAGAGGAGGAAAAATTATTCCTCACAGATGAGTTAAATCAGAGATTTATATCTGCATAACTTTCCCCCTCCCCAAACAAATGAGTAAAATTACCAAAAGGTCAACACAGAGGAGACAGCAAAGCTGTTTAGTGTGGAACTAACCAACTGCAATACCACAACAAAGGAGGAAAAAAAAAGTTAGATGAATGAATAAGAGGATTCACAGCTTGTTTGGTCACATCTTAAAACAACTCATCCAATTTTGTCCTTTTGTTAATTCTTCATGCACATACTGCACATTAATTTTGGCTAATTTGTTTTCTTACAGATGGGTTGTATTTCACTGGAAGAAAGAGAACTACAGCTGTTATCTGACTACCAAATAAAATCCTCATCTGGACAAACCAGTCATAATATAATTCTGATTCTTTCTTCACTACACATTACTCAGTGAATATTTATGTACTTTAATTCTCAGACAAACTAATATTCAGACAAGAAATACATGATACCACCAGCTCCAGAACCACTGCATCCTGAGTCACAGAGGAGAAAATGCTGAGTCACAGAGGAGAAATCAGTGCAGAGTGCTCCTTTGCATCAGCATGTATGCATTCCAAGGGTGGGGATGTAGAGCACAGAGCTGCTATTACATGCACTGATGGATAACAATACCAACAAAACTCAGGGAACTGACTGGAGCTGCAGATGTGAGCCTCTCCCCAGTGTTATTTTCAAACCCATGCAAAGAAAAGATTCAAAACTCAGCTCCTATTTAGAAATTAAATCACTATAACTCAGTAGCAATGGACTGGTTTGGGCTTATTTGCAACCAAAGTAATATAGCAAGTTTCTTATTCAAAGTTCAAGATGACAGAAAACGCCAGCTATGAGAATCAGGAATGCAAAGGTTCTGAACTTGATGTGATATCAGTTACCCTTAAAACAGGCAAAAAGAGAAATCACCATCTATTTATAGCAAAATATCTGGGTAAAAAAAGCCCTATTTTTTTCCCAACTATTAGAAATACTATATATTTGTTTTGTTAAAATTAATGCAGATTGCATCAGAGAAAATCCACCAAAAATAAATCCTTGGAAATTCTTTGATCTGTGTGGCACGATGGTCCCATGGAGCTGCTGTTTACCAGGACATACCAAAATGCAGCTAGACTCACCTCAGATTCCTTTGTGTTGCCTCATTAACAATTCAAAACATTATAATTAATGCTACATGTATAGCAACTAAAATTATTTAGTACCTTTTCATGTCACAAACCAGCCTGTTTTTCTCCTGGAGCACTCGCTTATGATGCATTCGATGGAAGTCTCGTTCTTTCTCCATTTTTAGGAGAGCCTCTTCTACTTTGCTGTGTGTAAAAACAGAGAATGCAGGGCAGCATGGTTAGTCTCCTCCTCTGAACTGCATCAAGGTATGCTGACTACATATGGAATTAATTTTCAGATCTTGGTAGTACAATTTTTGCTGGAGAGAATATGTATTTTTGAGGTCTTTGTGCTGCCAGCTGAGGCTCAAATCCATGGGTACTCTTCTATTTCCTTTAGATCCTTCACACAAAATCCATAAGGGTTCTGGCATTATAAATCTCAGAGTTGAGGTCAACTTTATGTTAAGCACAAGGAGTCTCATGGAGATACAAAAAACAATCCTCTTGTTTAAAATCCTGTGTAAAAGCATATTGATAATACTGATAATAGACTGAAAACACTGTTTTTTAAAAAATATTTACATCACATTTGTATTGTTGCCTTGCAGATTAATTTGGAGAGCCTTCTGGAAAAAGTTGGGTCAAAAATGTTTTAGGCTCTCTTCAATCATGTTTGTAATCTGTCCCCAGGTGTTCCCTGGATGTGAGAGCAGGCAGCAAAAGGACTCTGCTTTAAAATTAATTGTAAATATACTGATAACCTGTTATTCTCTAAGCACATTCTACACACAGCCATGGGACACCCTGAGATGCTCTGCTCCATAAACTTCAAAAGAAAATACTCTACATATATTCAGTACATTTTCTCCTTGCCTTTATTGATATGGGTTTGGCAGGAAAGATTAGTAGATGAATTGTTTAATTGCAAAGGAAGCTTGAAATTAACTTGCACTGAAATTAGATATTTGCTTCTTGCAGAAATAAAGCTCATTTCCTCTGCAAGCAGAGCTGAAGAATTAGGTAAAACCAAAATGAAAACTGAGTATGCCAAAATCAGAGGTCCAGGACGAAGATCCAAAACTGCCAGTGCACTGTATTTAATAATTTAAAATATAAATGATTTATTGATACAAATAATTGATATTTTCTGTATATTCAAGCACTCTGTGTTACCCATACAAACTATCACAGTGACACATGTACATTTCTGAGTGAATTGGTGCTTGTAGCACAGGCTGAAGGAGAGCCCTTAGTTACCCTGAGTAACCATAAATTTACTGGATCTTTTTCCTGATATTTACAGAATTCCTCTTTGATATTTCCATATTTCTCCATTCTGCCTCTAGAGGACTGACTGCAAGGAGTAAATAAGCTTTGGGCCTTTGTCTCACCCAGCCAACCCAGAACTCAAAGGCAGAACCACAGACACCTCAGTCTGTAACCTTCAGGACATTTATAATCACCTGGATAGGGAAGTATTGCTATATTTTTAAAGAAAACAACAAGTTACAGCATAGCCAAATTTGACACATGGAAGTCTTTCAAATCTCTGGCTGTAAGAAACTGAGATGCTCAGATGTTAGGTTTTAAGAGTATTTCTATTTCACAGATCAATACAACTGTGTGGTGAAATATCAAGTCTCTTCCTCTTCTCCTTTGACATCCTTCTCTGTGACATTCTTTCTGAGTACATTCTTTTTTGTTTTCAGCTTATCTTCCCTTCAATTTGCCAAGTGACCATATTTCCTCCTTCCTTCCTTTCCAGTGAATTCATGGCAGCAGCTCTGGGTGGAAGCTGCCCTTGCACTGGAGGGCACACACATCCTGCTGTCTGCACACACACCTCGAGCTGTCAAACACAGCAACTCCAGCCCACATTAATGATTCTGCTCAGGCTTCTGCCAACATCTGAGAGGTAAATGAATCAGTGGTCTCAGGATAGTTCTGGGAAACAACTCCCTCACAACACTGCACTCAAAATCTGACTTGCCTTAAAGACCTTGAATGCAAACCCTGCCCCTTACAGCTCAGCAGATGGCTTGTTCTGAGCATAAAAGGTGTTGCTACAGCCATAGAAAAGCCAATATCCATTTCTTTTAGGGAAGATTTATGTCAAAGTCTGCAGGTCTGTCCATTTAAACTTCTCTCAAGCAAGTACTTCTGTTAAAATAGCAAAAGAGGGCAGGGTGCAACAAACCCAAGCAGGGATTTTCAGAGGCAAGTTACGAGCCCTGATTGCACTGAATTTAGGCAGGACTACATTCCCCAAGATGCTGCAAGTAGTAGCCCTAAAATTTTAATTGAAATAAAGACAGTCTTAGAAAGCATATACTTTCAGGCTTTTACTCTATCTAGTTTACATGGCACTTAGCAGCATATAAGATGCACCATATTGCATATGTTATGCACCATATTTAAATGCACCAGGTAATTAAACAGCTGCATTTAAATGTCACAGACATGTTTTATGAAAAATCCTTCCCTTAGGATTTTTTCTCCTGAGAAGCTGAGAGGCCTCAGGAACAAAATGTAAACAATAATTATTTGCTGCTGTGGAATGCAACAGGTGCATCTGTGATTGGTCTCATGTGGATGTTTCTAATTAATGGCCAATCACAATCTGGCTGTCCAGACTTTCTTGGTCAGTCACAAGCCTTTGTTATTATTCTTTCTTTTTCTATTCTTAGCCAGCCTTCTGATGAAATCCTTTCTTCTATTCTTTTAGTAGAGTTTTAATATAATACATATAATAACATAATAAATTAGCCTTCTGAAACATGGAGTCAACACTCTCATCTCTTCCTGGCGAACACCACCACATTTAAATATGGTGCACAACACAAAAACTGTGCACAGGTTGTTTCTTTTTCATGGTGTAAGTGTAAAAATGTGTGCAGGAATAGTTAGATTTTGGTAGAGAAACAGGAGCTGAACTGGGAATTTTGTTGCTAATGTCACTAATCAAAATAATAAATATTACTTCCAGGATCACTTTATATTTTGACCGTGGCTGTAAGCTGGGTGTGTATTTGTGAGCATGCTTACAAAAAGGAAAGAAAGGTACCTGCAAATATTTTCACTTCCTAACTGATGCTGTGAAGAAATTCCTAAACTTTTAAAGAACTTTTAAATATCAAAGTTCACAGTCCCCATGACCAACACAACCTTACTCTGACACATCTGACTGCACATGTTCAAATAAACAGGCAACAGACCAGGAAAACACAAAAATATCCAGTATTCAAAAGATTTTATATCATCAGATAGGCAGAATTTAACATGGCTATGAAACTGCAATCTATTTTCAGTTAAGAAAAATGTTACCAGAATATTAAGTGACCAGACACCACCTGATGAATTAAAATTAACTAGATTCATTTTTAACAGTTAACAATGTTCAGTTTTATTTACAAATTTTTCCTGCATATTGGGAGGAAAGCCCATGCTTCCATTAGGGAAACATTCAGCAGACAACAACACCCCTTAGCGAATCAACTGAGGCTCAAATGCAGCTTTCAAGATAAAAGAAAGGGAGCACATTTGAGGTACCCTTTAAGTAGTGTCACATGGCAAACCAATGTAAATTTAGTTTTGCTTTCTGTCACCACAAAATGGTCATTTTTAGAAATAATTTTTCAGTAAAGACTAGAAGTGTATCTAAACCTTAAGGTTTAGATACTTAGTTTTGGAGTAAAAGGATTATGCTGATATTTATTTCTTTTAATGTATGCAGAGAGATCAAGATGCCTTCAGACATTGCACAAGCTATAAAAAACACATGCTCACCATACAGAGGAAATGAAGCTAACTGTAATTTTCTCTTTAAATAATGAAACACCACAGTGAAATCTAACCAACAGCCTGCAATCTACTCAATTTGCCCTCCTGCTTGCAAGCAATCATGTAAATACTGTATTAAAATACCCAAAATACAATTACAGTTAGCTTCTAGACACTAAATGTCTTCCACCAATTGCTAAACAACATTAAAGCAGGAGGTAATTGGTTTATAGTCATTTATCTTGGGCCCCCATACTGCCTAAATCCCAAATAACATCTCTTTTCTGCAAGATGGCCGTCAGGAGTACCAAGCTCAGAAATACCAAATGTAATTAAAAGCTTTCCTCAAATACATTTCACAGCACTGTGGCTCTCAATCAGTGCTTTCTGAGTAATTCACAGAGTAAAATACAGGACTTTGCTTGATCACAAATCCTTGGTTTCTAACCAGTCAAATCAGCATTTCTCCTGTGTTCTCAGGCATTCTGCCTTCTGAGTCATTCTCTCTGAAAACCTGAAAACCCACCTTGTCCTCCAGGTAATTCTGACTCCTGCTGGAATGTTTACTTTACCACAGCAAAGGCAGTGATTCAAGTTACTGAATGTATGAACAAGAAAAAATGCTGTTAGCAGTCACTACACTAAATGGATTTAGAGTATTATGACCAGGGTTTATCCAAAAGGCATAAAAGAACACTATAGCCCAGTACAGCAAAAATGCTCAATTTCACACATTTCAATTATTTCAGAAGCAGTACTGGTTAAATTCATAGATTATTCAAAACAATGCATATGACATGAATGTCACAAATGCTGAATTTTAACATCAGTATCAGTGAGATCTTTGAAAGCTATTTGAAATGAAAAGGCTGGAAAGTGAAGTAGTGACAGAGTACTGTTGGCACAGACCAAGTTTTACACCTGTGTCATTCCAGTAACAGCTGACAGGCTATGGAAATAAAGCTCTCTTGGCAATTGGACAAAGGTGGGATCTGGTTTCAGCAGTGTTTTCACAAAGCACATGCAGAATGCCTGCAGGGTGTAACAGCAAACACCAGTGAACAGCTGTGCTCACACAGAATCTGTGTCTCACAGAACTGCCCTGAATCTCAGAGCCCTCTCTGCATCACCAAACCAGTGATGTGACCCATTTGTTTGCCATCAGTGTTGCTACTTTAGGTTCCAACAAACACCAGAATGGGAAAAAGCAGGGCCCAGTTTCAGTTTGTGGATTGAACCTGAGTGTTGGGATTTTATCTAACAGGGAGCCTGTAGCAACCCAATATACCAGCACTCCTTTCCCTCTCATGCTTGCACATTATCATGTCATCTTTAAGCCTTTTAACCAGACAGCTGCTGTAAAAACTTTTCTGGCACCCTATGGAGTAACAAGATATTCTTATGGGAAAAAAAAACCAGTTTACTCAGACCATGGTGAAATTAGTTTGAGCTTTATATCGTTAAATAATCATGTAGCAATTCAACAAACCCAGGAAAACTCTTATCATGTCATAATCCACTCAGGTTATGTTGTTACAGCACATTCTGCTACATAGGAAGGGTGAAGAGGGGGAGGAAAAGAGAAAAAAGGTGAGGAAAAAAAAAGAAAATAAAGCTCTTTGAATTTACTACTGTCAAGGATAAGTTTCATGAGGGCCATGCTTTGTCCTTCCTTCTTTTACTCTGCATGACTGCTTCTTACTCTCCCCCACTCATATGAGACACAATCTTTGAGTACTCATTGTCCAAAGAAGGTGTAGATTAAAAAAGGAAATGTTTTCTCTATGGTCTGTCTCTTCATGCATTATTGTATTTAGACTACACAGATCTGACTTGATTGTTGCCACTGTTTATTAAACTACTTGACTGTGGCCAATTAATTCATTAATTTAAAATGTAATAAATCATCACAATCAGAAAATAATTTAATTACCGTTATCAGCAGCAATGATTATTTAACATCTGAATAATTTTGATATTTTTCATAGAACGGAACAACCTAAATGAAAATTAGCAACTTGAGCAATCCTGAGGAAAATCAAAGAGATGGAATTAAAATTTACAGATCCTGTTTTGAAACCACACCTTGCAAATCTGAAGTGAGTGCATCATTAGCCCTCAGAGTGCATCCTCAATGAACACACACAAGTGCAAACACACCATTCCCCAAAAAAGGCCATGTGCCATAGGGCTCATTACTACATCTCTCCATTTTATAGGCTAAGTGTTTTAATTCTCCTGACTGAAGTACTGCAGACTTGTAGAATAAACTACTACAATGTACACACCAGTATAATCAATGATGGTAATTTACACTGACACACCATTACCACTAGGCCCAGAGTGATAGATTTTTTGTAATTAAAAAAATGAAGAATAAATGTATAGTGATTTTTCCCCCATGCTGAAGGTTCGTGGTAGCTGTAATTTATAGTACTGTAACACAAAATGCACATAACAATTTATTTTTTAGTTCTACCTATTAGGCTCTCATGATTCTCTATAGTAATTTGTTATGATTACTGGATACTGAAAATTATTTTTGGCCTAGTAAATACAAATAAAAGAAATTAAGATTTACATTTCCAACAGAACTCAGAAAAACTTGAACTTTAATTATAAATGTCACCTAGAAGCAAAAGTCTGTGTAGCCAGCATAACAAACAGGAACTTACTGTTTTTCACTAAGTACTTGGGTTTACTTTACCTGGCCATCTACTACTGTGGAGATTTTTGTTCAGACATGGCTTATAGAAAAAGGCCATGATCATATACAGCTGGTTAAGAAGTAAAAGGCAGCTGTAAGCAGCAAGTTCTCAGGCTTTTTCCTTAAAAACAATAAACACTGTGTCCTTGGCTAAGTGATGAGAAAAACATGGTGGAAAACATGGAGACCTTGAGAATGGTCAATAACAAGTCAACAGCAGGATGAGGAAAACAAGTATTAGCCTCAACAAGAAACCACAGGTATTAGCAACAAAGGAGGGGTTGGCATGTAATCTGTAACCAATGATGAGCTCAGGTTTTGCAATATGTATGACCTTAAATAACACTGCTATAAAAGTGTGTAAGCTGGATCAATAAATCTGAGATTGATGTTCATCAATCGGATGTGCAAGTCTCCCTTCACCTTCCTCATACTACCATATGTAAAAGTTTCAATGAAATCAAATAACATACTTGACAGTTTGTCTGTAGTTTTCCAGATCTTTCTTCAGGCTCAGATTCTCAGTCTCGAGCTGCTCATTGCGAGTGTACACGTCTGGAACCAGCCCAGCCTCATCAGCTCTTATCTCACCTCTCTCTATCAGCTCATACCTGGCAGAAAAGAAACAGATTTATTTTATTTACTTTATTGCATGTTTCCATTTCTTCACTTCACTCATGTTTTCCTTCTTATGCTACCATTTACCTAAACTAGAATCACAGCAATGTTTACCATCTTAAAGCATTTAGAAATGCATTTTGTTTCAGTAGCATGATTTTTGATTAATGATATTGGTGATTACTGTCTTCCAATTTCAGATCTGCTGCTTACATCCAGGTGTAGGAGATAGTGTTCAGTATGTTTTTATTTCTATTTATTTCTGTTCTTTTCATACTTCCTTATTACTTGGAAACAAAAAAATACACAGATTGAAGATATTTTTCACCTGAAAAGCCAAATAATGTTCATGTTGCTCCTTGTAGTGATCTCCCACCCAGAACATCTTCCCAGCAGGAGGTGGGGTTATGGTGTTTATCTGATTTAAATTACTTACAACTCCATGCAGCCTCTGCTGAGCTGATGGCTGAGGTCTCACTCTTCTGTCTGTTCTGTATTTTTAGGTTTACTGACATATCATCAAAAGATGGATAGTCCCAAAATAGGATCCTGAATGAGCAGATGTTGTTGCTGTATCTGTAGAAATTCCTGGGGTGCTACCCAGCATTCCAGGCTGCTTCAGATACCTTTACTTCATAATGATTATGATCATTAAGAACTCACAGCAGTGAATTCACTACCCCACCACACTGTTAAATTCTACTGCTTTTCATTCTAAAATGTGTATTGTTCATAACAGTTCATAATAGTCAGGACACAACACAGTACTTCACATTAAACAATTCTTTTCTTCCTTTCTTCTAAATGGCTTAAATAAAAGGCAGAAACAAATATGCTTGTTCAAACAGCATTTGTATATGCTCACTGTCCTTTTTATCTCACATGCTCAAATGCATGTGAGATAAATACATTGTTGTTTTTGGGTTTTTTCTTGAGGACTCTAGCTGCAGATAATAAGGATGAATGATTCTGAGCCATCTTCAACATGGAACACAGAGCTCACCTAGGGAAATGTCTTCATTCCTTCCTGTTTATTTTCCCTCTGCTTATTTAATTATATTTACCAATGTTTACCTATTTTACCAGCCCCTGAGAACACTTGATTCCATGATGTAAATGGCTGAAGGTTGCTTTAGTTCAATACTTGCACAGACTGACTTGGATTTAAGAATTAAAACTATCTGAAGCAGGCTGGAATGCTGGGTAGCACCCCAGGAATTCCTACAGCTCCAGCAATAACATCTGCTCATTCAGGACCCTATTTTGGAACTATCCATATTTTGGTGATATGTCAGTAAAACCTAAAAATACAGGAGACAGAAGAGTGAGACCTCAGACATGACAACAGCTCGCCAGAGGCTGCATGGAGTTCTAACTAACTTAAAGCAGATAAACACCATAACCCCACAAGCACCTTCCCTGCTGGGAAGATGATCTGGGTGGGAAATCACTAGAGGGAGCAACATGAACATTATTTGGCTTTTCAGGTGAAAAATGTATTGAATCTGTGCATTTATTTTTTTTTTTGTTTCCAAGTAATAAGGAAGTATGAAAAGAACAGAAATAAAAATCATACTAAACACTATATCCTACACATGGATATAAGCAGCAGATCTGAAATCTGAAGACAGCAATCACCAATATCATTAATCAATAATCATGCTGCTGAAACAAAAAGCATTTCCAAAAAAAAGCAACCTTTATTAACATCCTCCAAAAAACTTAAGGTGAATGTTAGTATCTCTGTCCAAATGACTTCCTACAGTCAGCTACATATCTGCATTCTGAGGATGCTTCTTGGAATGCTCATCCCTCTGAATTAAGCTGTCACATTCACCACCAGCAGATGAAAAGTTTTTGAAAAATTAATCTGAATATGTCCAAAGTAAAATTCATTCTATCATCACTTTATTTTCTTAAGTAAATTACTGTAGGAACAGGCTTTAACACTAAGAAAGAAGCTTGAGGGGTTTTTTCTTTCCATCACACAGTGACTGATGCATAGGTACAATTCCTATCAGAAAGATTGCAGATAAGGGCAGCCTCATGGCAGAAATTCACAACTCTAGCTAGAGTTGTTTCCTTCTCTTGCTGGAAATATTTCTCCACTGAATGCCCTAACTACACTTCATGAAAACTACCAAGTATCTGCACAAAGACTCACCAAACATGGATAATTAATGCACCTCAACTCCAGCAGAGCTCAACATTCTGACAGACAATTTACATGAAACACAATTAATAGCAATAAATTCACTGTAAGAACAGGACTGAAAGTGAATGTTTTTGTGCATGTAGCAGAAAGGGAAAACCACCCACCAAACAGCACTGAGAAATCTCATTATCTTTCATCAGCCTGGTCCTGTAAATCTCACAGACCTCCTCCATACTGAGCTGACTGCCAAACAGCTGCTCTTCCACTTCTTTCACTGCACATGGAAATTAAATTAGTTCCATGCACACACAGGTATTTTACTAAGCTTTTCAGAACTACTGAGTTATAATTCTTAAATCACTATTAAAAATTAACCAAGAATCTGGAAACCTGAGGAACAGATGGTTAACTGTGATTTTGCCATCAAAGCTCAGTGCAGACTGACTGAAAATAACACATTATTACTCTATACTTTACATTATAATTCCTAGAAACTGGATTTCAAAGGAATCAAGCTGCACAGAGGCTCTGCAATAAACTGATAGCTCAGGATGACCTGGGCTCTCAGGATTAGGAGGGAGAGACTGGCAGGTGCAGGAATTCACAGCTCATCAGCCTCTGCACTTCATACTTAAAAGCTGTCAATCCAGTATTTTCAATAAGCAACACAAGTCCTACCAAGTCTTGTATAACAAATTAATGGAAAATTTAATGGAAAATTAGACAGTCAAAAAATAATTTGGCAGTAAAGTTCCTTAAATATAATGGCAATAAAAAGTTTATGTGCAAAACAGCCTACATAATTAAAAAAAATCACACTACAACTGTTATAAAATAATTTGTTACTTCATTGAAAATAAGAGTTTTGGCATAAAATAAACCATAATCAAATCATGCCATTTTATACAGCTGGGTAGAGTTATGCTGTTTTCCCAAACCCCAAAATAAACACAGACAATTTGGTCCAATTTAAGTGACCTTTAGATCTCAGACAGACAATCATTTCAAAGGCAGCCTTTTGATAAATTTTCTCTATGTTAATTAATTTCTCATTTTAAATTCCATTAGTACTTGATCACCACAGCATGAGAGCAAGAGTGTCATCCCAATACATAATGAGGAACCTGAGTACACTAATCTGCTCTCACTTTCATTAATATTGTAAATTATCCATTTCAAACCAACATGAAACATTTTGAAATAAGGTATTAATGCAGCAAGTCTCTATACAGTAAGATTAGATACTGCCATGCTGAGCTCATTTGTAAAGCTACTGAAATTAAAAGTACTTATAGAGAAAAAATATATGTACAGCTAAGAATTTACAAGATAGGGACCTGTTAAATCCTGCACTTTCTGTTAAAAACTATTTGAATTTTGCCATTGATATAAATTCAGACTGTAAGTGCTTCAAAGAAAGCTGTAAGCTTCATAAAAAGGTCACTATTTATATCTGCCAAGTATTAATTATCTTTTAGCATAAAAACTATTAGACTTCAAACTTAATATCAGCTACTCATATCTGTTCTTTTGTTGAGAAAGAAAACAGGAGTTTCATACTCCTTCTCCAAGGAATCATTTAAGTCCACCTTTATGCTATCAAAAAGCAGATCATTATTAATTCCAAAGGCAATGCTTGATTGATGAGTAAGACCAGAGCCTTGCAAATTCCACAGCACAGATTCCACACCTGAGAATATTTCTAGGAAAATTTAAAAGCTTCATTGCTTTTGTATGAAAAAAATAAGATGTTTCTAACTTCTTTCTAGTTTTCAAATTACATAATTTCAAGAGACTTGACTTACAAAATAACCCTCTGAACTTCTCATGTTTGAAACTGAGAACAAGGTTAATCAAAGAGAGTTGTTTCCAGAATTTCTCCAACATAACCTGCTGGTTCAAAGCAAGTCTGTAACTTCATGTAATCTTTTGCTCCCAAGTAATGCAGCTCTCCTCCAAAGCTTTGCAGCATTCCTGACATGTAATTTTTAATCAACAGTAAAAAAATTATACATCCTGCAGGATGCATGAAGAGAGTGGAGTATTTAAACAAAGTTGCACCTTTAAACTTGTGTATAAAGTATGGACAAAATCCCTGCAATCTACAAAAGCTCAAGAGTTTATTATTCTTCTGATTACTGTATAAACTAAATCTTAAATAATAAAAGCATTCATATTTGTCAATTGCTGTACCAAAAATAACCAATTAATAAATATTAGATTATTCTACTTAAACCAGGGTTCTTCATTCTCACCAGGAATACATTTGTTTGTTAAAACATTACATGTTTAAGAATGACTTGTACCCAGGAAAGTTTTCTGAAAAATGTCCTGAAATACCAAAAATATTTGAATCCTGACCATCTAATTCCCAAAGCAACATGGACATTTAAATTATTTTACCATTCAGTCTGGAAGCAGTCAAGGGTTCTAGACATTCCCAGTCTGACCAGGAAATTGCAGAAGAAGTCATCCATTGCTTGAGGTATGTCTGAGATCAATTTCTCAGAATTCAGAACCGACAGAAATTCCTGAAATTAAATTTTGATAACTGTTAAACTTAAAAGAGAAGTGTCATGATCATACTTTCTGGTTTTGAAGTTACCTGAAGTCACAGATTTACTGGAGTACAACTGAATGTTCTCCTTGTGTTTACAGATCAGAACTGTAATCAGTGATCCTTCTAATGGCATGGTTTGTGAAAGGTTATAAAGAAATAACTCAAACCCCCCTTATTTAAGCAGGTATTCCAAACCTGACATCATCTGGCAGAGCCTTGAAAGTATTAAAGGTGATCTTTTGTCACTGACCAGAGGAAAAGGCAGTCCTTATCTAATGAAGAATGTAGCTGTCCAAGGTGCCAGCAGAATGCCTTGTGTGCTTTTTGTAATGGTGCATGCAATGGAGGGACAGACAGAACTTCATTTATTCCCCTGATCCCTTAGGAATAATCACAAAGATTAGGGGATGTTCCTCTCAGCATGCACTGCAGGAAGCTGCCAGACAGCTCTGCTACAAGTGTTAGCAGAAGGTGCACCAGGGCTTCATGTGCAGCTCCCCCAGTGCCACCCAGACAGACAGACAGACAGCTCTGCAGACAGGGTCAGCTCGTGGGGCAAGCACATTGCCAAAAGCACAACCAACACAGAGCACAGCAGTCCTGCTACAGAGAAAAATAAAAAAAATAAAATCACAGCTTTCTGATGTGATGCAAATCTCCTCCCTTCACCCAACCCCACTCAGCACACAGCCTGGGAGAATTCAACATGCAAGGAGGTATGGAAAGAAAGGAAAATGTGACCCATTTGAGACTACTCTCCCACAAAAAGCATTTAAAGACAATGAGATGAGAGAGACTGACACAGCTCAGCAGCCAAAGAGTGGCCTTATTTCACTCAGACAACAAATGGATTGCAGTGACTTGACATTCCTAAATATGAGGT
>JAHXMQ010012342.1:3879825-3892411 GCA_020466415.1 Ammodramus savannarum pratensis | reverse complement strand
AAATTTCATTATTACTATGAACTACCTGTGTGTAAATTTCATGATTACTATAAACATCTGTGTGTAAATTCCAAGATTACTATAAACTACCTGTGTGTAAATTTCAAGCCACTAATGTTAACTGAATTAGAGACTCTTAGATTGTTTAGGAAGCTCTTACCATAAGTTTGGCATCTTCAGCCTGCTCTTCAATCGTCTGCAAAGCTTTGGACAGATCCTCATCAACTTCAGGAAGACTGAGGTCATCATCTGCTGAAACCTAAATGAAATTATGTAGAGTTTGGTATCAACATATTTTATACACTTTTTTTCACAATAAAACTGCTCCCACTCCCATTACAACTGCTGAAAATAATCCCCTCCTCATTAAAAAACCATTTTTCTATATGTAAATAGAAATCCTATTACTGAAATATTTTTATAAATACGCTGAAATATCTAAAGAGATGTTTTATCTAAATAGAAATTCTTATACCTTTTAAAAAGTATTTATTGTTCAAATAAAGGTAATACACAACAATTCAACTAACACTGAATCTTCCCTTGAAAAATAGATATGCTCTCTTTCATCACTTTTTAAAGGAGATTTGTGTAATTTCTCCCAGGATGTCTATGTGACTGATGAAGTAAAAAGAACGAAATATGAACACTCTACAAAAATATATCAGAAGATTATCAATTTAGTAAGTTACCTCTTCATACTGATAATCATCTTTGGAGTCATCTGTTATGGTAATCTCTGCAGGTATAGTTAAGTCTAGAACAGCTGGTGCATGTGAGGAGTTCTAATTTAAATTTAAAAAGAAATCATAAAATAATAATCTATAAATCTGCTATCACCACCCCCACCGTTTTCTTCTCAACACAAGACTTTCAGCTTCCAAGGTTTCCTCCAGCCTCAAGGTGAGCAAGCCCAGTTCCAATCACAGAGACAGAATTTAGGTTTGAGTTTTCACAGCAGGTTTGAACACCATTAAACATTGGCTCATCACATCTCAGAAGCCAAGCACTATTCCAAAATAAAACAGCAACTCAATTGTGCTCTCAGCCCAATCATCAGTTTTGAGAGGAGTCTTTTTGCACCACTATTTCCACAGCCTTCTAAGCAGAAATAGCTTTGTGCTCTCAGAAAATACCATTTTTTTATCAAATTCAGGTGTGTGATTTCAAACAGCAACACATCTGGTCAAACCCCGAACACCACAGGGCCACTTAAAAGAGCTGATGCAAATACCTTAATAACCACAAGATTGTTACCATGAAAAGATGAGGAACTTTCAAAACTCAAAAATTCATTTGGAAATTATCTACAGTTCCTTGAAAGGCTTTAGAGCTAAACTTTTGATGAAATATAACTGCAAATAGTCTAAAATAAAAGCCAAATAAACATCTTTTCATCCTCTAGCCTCACAGCCCTTGAAAGAATAATGAAATGTTTTTAGCAGATGCTGTTGACAGCTTCCCTAGGAAATCAGTTAGCCTACAAGTGACCCATGTAAATAAACCAGGAATTAACTTCCAAAGAAATGAAAAGCTGGCAATTCAGAACTTCAAACACAGAAAACAAGAAAAAAAAAAACCAACATGATTTTCCAGCTTTGCACTGTGTTGCCCAAATCTGAATTATGCTCCTAAAAACAGGCCTTTTGCCAATTTTCACAGTATATATGTAAAAGCACAAGACATAGGTAAAAGTATCATCTGCATTCAAGACTGTAGCATCACAGCACCAGGAAAACTCAGATAAATTGTATCCATCTGGAAGGCTAACAGCTGAACACCATAACCCTCTGATAAGTAATAAACTTTCAAAAACTGGGGATTTTTTTTTCCTCAATTTTCTATTGACCTGACTGTCCTTGTGATCCACTATGGTCTAAACTAATGTATCATTGCAAACAATTTGTCCAGACTAAAATGTTACTTAAAAATCCTGGTGTTTTCCTCCTTTTTTTTTTTTTCCTTCCAAAAATCATAGCTAGGTGCACTATAAAACAGAGAAATTAATTTTAAAGAAAGAAATTAATTTTAAAAGTTTCTCCACCGTGTTAAATCCGCTGAGGCAGTGCTTTTTAAGCACACAATGGTGAAACAGCTGTGCAGATTCAGTAATGTAGAAATTGAGGCACAAGCTCAAAAAAGACACTCTTCCACATTTTAAAATTTGCTTTATATGGGCTTACAACTTAATTCTAGCAAGGCAGGAAAAACTAAGGAATGGTAGGGTCTAAAGTATGATTGTTTAGCCTCTAAAAGCAGTAGAGCTTCCTGATTTGCAGCTCACAGCTGCAAGAGAGCAGGTGCACCTCATCTGGCCTAGTGACAATAGCAGAATTTGGGTGATGTGACCAAAAAATTATGCATTTAAAAGCCATAAGCTTCCAAAATATTTTGTTAAAATGTGGAAAGAATTGGGTGGGGTTTTTTGCTCTAAAAGCCAAGGCAAAGTTATGTCTAGGTTATATACCACAACTTCAGTACTCATACTCAGTGCAAACCATGAATATCCCTGCAGCTATTCTGCAGTGGGAAATTAAAGGAGCACCTTTTCCAGCAGCACATTGGGACTGGGAGTCTTAATAACAAATTTTGTGCTCCCTCCATAGGGATTTTGCATTTAGTGCTCACTAGCTAACACAGGAGAGGTGACAAGAGCTTTTAATGCCAGTGAGAGGAACAGAGGATTTGTCTTTCCAAACAAGCTGTGGGTCTGCTGGTAGATAAAACCAGCACTGGGAGATAAAAGAAACAATGAGAAGGATTCCACTGATTGATAAATGGAAAAAGAGATTTGCTTTTATAAATAAACTTTAGGTTTGCTGATAAATGAAATTAGACATTGAAAGATGAAAGAAACTATGGGGGAAAAGCCCCTAAATTCCATAAGAATTAAAAATTAGAATGGAGGGTTATACATTAGAGAGAAATCTTTGAGAAATCTTCTGTATCAGGTGTATCAGGGAGTCTGTACCTCTCAAGTACCTCAGTCAATGGAGAAAGAGAGAAGGGAAACACAGCTAAGAAATTAAGATAAATAGGAGGCTGCATCCTCCAAAAATTTGAGAGATCCTAGGGGAATGCCCCATGGCCTCTCCCTTTATTCGAATAAAGCCAGTAAGGACTCCTCTGTCTCCTTTTTACACATAAACCTCTGGTGTTTGTAGATTAATATTCCTAACACTGGGATTGTAACTCCTGCCCAGGCACTGGAGGATTCAATTCCCCCACTTTTCCAAGGGGCATTCAGGAACCCCGACCTTCCGCCAGCAAAGCAAACACCACCTCACAGTGAGAGCAAGACCCCACTGCCTCTGCAGGGCCAAAACGCCACATATTCATAGAATTACTTAAATTGAAAAAGACCTCTGAGACCAAATTGTTAACACAGCACCACGTTCACCGCTAAACCACGTCCCCAAGTGCGATATCCACACAGGGCTGTTTAACCCTTCCGGGGATGCTGTGGCTACAGCTTCCCTGGGCAGCCCTTTAAAGGAAGAAATTTTTCCTGGTACCTAAACATTCTCTGGCATGGACTGAGGCCGTTTTTCCCCTTGTCCCATCCCTGTTCCCAGGGAGTACAGCCGGAACCCCCGGCTGTCCCCTCCTGTCAGGGCCCCCCTGAGCTCCTTTCCAAGCTCCCTCAGCCGCTCCCGGTGCTCCAGCCCCTTCCCCAGCTCCGCCGCCCTTCTCTGGACAGGCTTCAGCCGCTTTTCAGCCTCCAGGCACAACAACCCACAAAAACAACCAACAAATCGGGAGGATTTTTAACTTTCCTCCCGTACTCTCAAACGCTGCCCTCGCCCCACCCATTAATCCCCCCGCCCCCAGCAGGTGCAGGGGCCGGCCCGGCTGAGGCGGGAGGAGCGCTGAGGAGACGGAGCCCTGAGGCGGGAAAGCGGCACCCCAGGGGAGCAGGAGGATGAGGATGGAGGGGGAAAGGCTGGGGAGGAAGAAGGATACTCTGCAGGCTGTAGGCCGCCTCGGAGACCTTCGCCTCCTCCGCCATGGCTGCGGCGTTGCCGGGGGCGACCTCTCGCGAGGAGAGGCGCCCGTGCCGCGGCGGGAAGAGAGCCGGCTTTAATTGAATTTAAATTAATTTCGTTTAATTCAATTCACTTTAATGTAATTCAGCGCTTTGTAACTCCAGGCGAAGCTCCTCGCCCGTGTGGGAGCGGCGCTGAGAGGAGCGGGGTGTGAGGGCGAGGAGTCTCCCGAGGCTTCCCCTCAAGGCTTCCCCTCAGGGCGTCCCCTCAGGGCGGCCCCTCCGGCAAACGCGCACCGACCTTCCTCAAGTGGAAGGAAAAACAGCAGAAAATGAGGGGGGAAACTGCTTCAAACTCCTAAGAGAGGATTAATTTGTTCTGCAGATGAACATTTTTATAGCTGGAAGCTGAGCTAAGTCCTGTGGGACCAACTGCTTAAGTCCCTTAAAGACCCAATGAGGACGTCCCCTCAGGGCGACCCCTCCGGCAGGCACACACCGACCTTCCTCAGGTGGAAGGAAAAACAGCAGAAAATTAGGGGGGAATCCGCTTCAAACTCCTAAGAGAGAACTAATTCCTTCTGCAGATGGAACTTTTTATAGCTGCAAGCTGAGCCAAGTCCTGTGGGACCGATTGCTTAGGTGCCTTCAGGACCCAAATTCTCCTGTGATTCTATATGCACAATTAAAAGCAGGAGTTTTTCCAGGAAAAAGTTTGGGATAACAGCATATATTTGTGGAAAACACGTATCACGCCTCTTAGAATCTTGAAATTAAGTTGCAGAGCTTGACAGAAAAATTTCTGTTGCTTTTTCTTATTTTAATGTAAGCTTAGAGGTACCAGTCCTAAATTTCTATTGAGTTAAGGAGCTTTAAATGCAACAGGAACTCAGAACCAGTGCTTGAATTAATGTAAAGTAATGGAAATAAGTGCCCAAAGTTTCTGGGGAGGAAAAAAAGTCATTGCAAAAATCGTAAAAAATTGCTGATGACTGCATTGAAAGGAGAGGCACCAGTTTTACTTGCAGGGTTAACAAAAAACAAAACAAAAACCAAAAAACCCCAAAACAAAAAAACCCACCAAAACCCAAAAATATAAACAAACAAAAAAAGGTAAGCATTGACACATTGACAAACAGCCTGAGGATCAGAGCAGATGTAAGTGGAGGAAACCGAATTATATAATTCAGTTAAAATTTTAGCCTGAAGAGATGCAATCCTGCAAGAGGACCTCAAGAGGACCTGCTGCCTGTGAAACTATTGTTTTGGCACTATGCAGTGATTGTCACACAACATTGCCATTTCTCTCCCATGGCAGACACTTTCTTGAGAAATCACAAGTACTTTGGTGCTGGCAAAGTCTCCAAATTGTAATAAAAGAACAGTGTTTTGGCACAAGATTGTCACAACACCACAAAGATGACAAGAACTGTTGTATTCCCTCAAATTGTCTCAAACACTTCCTGAGTTTAATATATGTCAGAGCTTGAACTCAGCTGGTTTCAAGAGGCAGGGGGCAAATGCTGACATATCTTTCTTGATCTTTGATGGTTGGGGTTTTCCACCCCTTCAGATTAAACTGATGTCACCAGCACAATGTTCTTTCATCATATCCAACCCACCAGAGGCATCCTGAACTCCAGCAGAGCATCTCAAAAAAACAATAAGCAGAAGTAGCATCATGAAGCACAATGTTCACCAGTCAGTACTCCTAAACTGCAAATTGAAAAGGTGATAACACTACAAAAGTTGGGCTGGCTACAACTGAAGGCATCATTCTCACAGGGAAGCTTCCAATTCCACCACAAATCAAAGTGTAAGTTTATGTCATGCAGCTCATTAATCTAAGTTAATGCCACTCAATTCTCGCAGCAAGGTTTGCTGTTAGGCTTCCCACAGAGTTGAACAACAAAATGCCAATACCCTTCTCTGAATTCTCTCTCTGAAGGTCTAACTTCTCCCTAGAAATTATTCATGGGATATCTCTCACCAAAACATGGAAATGTGTGGTATCCACAACTGAAGAAGAGTGATGAAAGCTTCAAAAGGGCTCAGAAAGGTGCTTCAGGGAAGATTATGATTAGAAAACAATTAATAGTGGCAGACAAAAGAATCTCAGTCTTCTTGGTTTATTTAAGAAATCGTAAAGATCAAGGTCAATGGGCAATATTTAGAAAGAAAGGCTGTGCAAAAATGGAACCATATCAAGTGAGTAGATCTAGGTTAGATTTTAGGAATAAATTAAATTTAAAAAATTAAATAAAAAATAAAAATAAAAATAAGTCATAATTAAAAGCAAAGATCAAATTTTTAGCAAATCCAACTGATTTTCAAGTATCCAGAAGGATTTTAAGAACCACAGGGATCTTTTTTAAAAGTTATATTCTCCCTTCAGACACCAGCTAGTTCAGGACATCCTATCCATTTTCAGAAGTCAGATATAGTCAGTTCGCTTGCTAGGAGAAAAAGTTGAAGTGAAAAAATAACCAATTCCATCATGCATGGACGTTTGCCAGTACTGTAAAGGACCCATAGAGTTTATTTGATTACTTTTAAATAAAAGTCAGTTGGTCAAAGATTGTTATTTCCCAAAGATTTAAAGCTTTGTTTAGAAACAGTGTTTGGTTGGCAACTTCCAAACCCTTTATGTCACCCCACTGTGACTGTATAAATGGCCTCATTGTACTGACATTTTCCTTCCAAAGGCATAACAAGCCAACCAGTTTCTCTCTACCTCATTCAGAGCCACCTGCCATAAATACTTTGTATTTGATTATTGCTAAGCTGAATTCCAAGCACCCAATTCACCCCGGTTTATAGCCTCATAACAGTCTGGGTTATAAATGATTATCATCTCCCAAATGGCAGCAACCAGTGCTGTTACTGTATCCCATAACTTCTCCTGAGAAAGACATGGGAGCAGCATCTGAGCATTTCATTAGGCAGGCTATTTGCTTTTCTCACAGAGTGAGGTGTGTATCTCCACCAGATCTGCCTGATGGATCAGCCAGACAAGGTAGAGGATTTAAAGGAGATCATTTATGAGAACTGGACAAACTGGAATGCTCCAGAAGCATTGCCTGTGCTCCCAATCCCTAAGGGCCAGCTACTCTTTCCTTTATACCACCACCTGAAAAACTCACTCTCCTTGCATTTGGAGCCAAATATCCCCTCCTGCTGAATTCAACAATCAAACCAGCTACAATTTTGACTAATTCAGTTTAAAAACCAGGACAACCACGTGAGCTACTTTCAGTGACTTTCCCTCCCCTGCAGGAACACATCCAAAAGTTTCAGTATATGCACTTCATCACAGCAGACAAGCAGCCAACAAAGAATTATCTGCCCCACTGACTTTCACACACCCATTTCTAATTGTTCCTCAGGGAGGAAGGACGAGGCAATGTCAGCAATTCAGCTTTCTGCACGAGCACCAAGCGTGGCTCTAACAGCACCATCACGGTGACAGTCAGGGGGCCATTGTCCACACGGTCATGGTGGAGCAGGGGACCACAGCTGGGAGCCAGAATGAGTTGGCAAACATCTTGTTCCAGCTTCTGCTGTGCCATCTGGCTTCCAGAGAGGTGACTGACGTTAAATGTATTTTCTCTGTATTGCCATCTGGCAGCTGCTTGTACAACAACAGAGTAACATGCAGAATTTGGCTAAGGCTTATCCCAAGAATCACATCAAGGATACTTGTAACACAGACTCTGAAATGGAAAAAAAGCTTACAAGGAAAGTTTTGTCAGCTGCGGGCATTTCACAGGCACAGAGTATTGCAGGTAGGTAAGAGGCAGTGGGAAATTATGTATCCCTATGTTTTAGGGATATTATATATCCCTGTGTTTTTGTGTGTTTATTTTACAGAGTTCCCATAAAAGTTTCTACAAAGGAAGGAAGGGAGACGCAAGTTTCCAAAGGACACAAATATTGTATCCAGTGAAATGTCTTGTTCTTGTCTTGTTCCCCAGCACATTGGCAATGCTGTGGAAGCACGATCTCTTTCCCAACTTTAGAAAAGCAGGACTTTCTTCTCCTGCTGTAATGTTGTATGCCAAAGGTACTTCTGATAAAGGAAGGAGATTGAAGGAATTGATTAGTACAAACTCAGTCTCAAAAAGAGAGAGACTGCTACTTTAACAGAAATTTCATCTAAAAATGTCAGGGTTGCCAAAAGCAGTGTAACTACAGTGTAATATTACCTGTAATGCCAGGTCATTTTTATAAAGGTCACATTTGCAAAGCCACAGTAACCTTGCTTAGCTTTAAATGTAACAGAACAGGGTGCTACCAAAAAAACAGAGTAGGATTTCTAATAAATATGATCCCATGACAGCTTAAATCAATCAACATTGTACTTTATCTATCATTGTACTTAAATCAATCAACAATCAATCAACATGCTTTCCTTGCTCCTGTGTTGGTGCTCATATGATTCACAAATAATTTAAACATAAAAAACCTAAACCAGATGATTTTTATTTTTTTTTTTTTAAGGAGGTGGGAGTGGGGGATGTTAGTTTTGGGATTTTTTTCTGTTTGGTTACTTTTTTAATGAGGAAAAGTAACACTTAAATGCTAGAAGTTTGGCATTCAGAGTTAAGCTGAAATGACTAAATATATTTTATATCTGCTCTGTAAGAAGAACATTAAATATATAAGGCTCTGCTTTATTTCCAGGTATGTCTATAGATTAGGTGTAGGATACACTAAATCTCATTAAAAAGGGTTTGAGTGGAGATCATATGCAAACAAAAATGTCTGTTTTCCAACACATCAGCAGTTTTGCTGATGATCATTCTCCTAAACATTTTATTGAAGCACAATGAGCATTAGGTGGAATACTAGTTACACTACTTAATCACCAAACACAAAACATTGCTTTCTTTAGTAAATGTCTAAAATCCAGTCTGATTTCTGGCTTCAGTGTCACACAGCTCTTTCACAGGAAAGAAAGAGACAATAATCTGCTCCAAACCCAACAATTTAAGTGAAAACAGAGGTATGAAGAGTTTTGACTGTGCTTAGAGAAAAATTTGGGACTCAACAGCCAAGCATTTTGTCAATAATACAGCAAAGACATCAGTACAACATGAGCCCAGGGCAGGGCTCTGAGGAGTGCAGGTGTCCCACTGCAGACCTGGAGTGGTAATGTACACAGTCCTGAGATTTTCAGTCCAGTCTGAACATTGTAATGTAAAATAGAAGGTTCATTCCATCCTCACTGGTGCTGCTCTTGCCAAGAACTGCAGCCTCCACACCTCTGCCTGGTGCTGCCCTTGAAATTTAGCAGGAGCATTATGTTGGCTCTGCCTGTTCTAAATTTGGGAGCATTTCTGCATCACAGAGAGAATAAATAGTGCTAAAAGACAAGAGAGATGCCACATAGTAACTTTTTATTTTACCAGTGGGTGGAGTGAGCAGTGTTCTCTCTAAACTCCAGTTTTGTGAACACAAGTGTTTATGCAGCTTATAAGGACTAATGATCATTGGTTCCTGATAATTAGAGGCTTTTCACTTAATATGTTCTTCTCCCCTTTGAAATTAAGTTTAGTTAATGTGCTCTTCAAGGCAGCTGTGACCACAAAGCAGCTAATACACTCCTACTACAAGCTAAGGTAAAAAAAAACCTCCATGTGGCTGTAGTAAAAGGAAAAACTACCACCCTTAGCACAAAAGACCAGAGAAAACAAAGTGCTGTATTTTTTCCTAGTCTGTACTTAGCAAGAATTGAGACACCACCACGTCAGAAAACATGAAATAAAGAACAAGCAACAAAAAATCTTGCAAAAACTGTTCCTTTTTCTTATTTTACCATGCTTCCAAGGGCTTCACTGCTTGTTACCCAGGTGATGCATCTTGCCATTGGAAGTCTTAAGTCTCATGCTAATAATTAGTACATGAGAATTATTTTAGGTGGTTTCCTGCTCATTGTTTTTTTGGTTTTTGGACGTCATGTATGTACATGCTCACATTAAAACCAGACATGACAAAGTTTTCTCTGTCAAAATCAGATTTAAAATTTACATAAAGGAATACATCTACCAAAACTATAAATCATTCAAAATTATTGGGTGCTTCAACAGTATTTTTTCCCTACACCTAATCCTGTCTTTTATCATTAGTAAGAGTGCAGTCTCCTTCACTTTTTTCCTTCTTGTTGCCCCCAAAACATTTGTCTGCTCTTAGATGCTTTCCCTCTTTCCCTGCTTGGTCTAACTCCTCCTTTTTTTTTTTTTTTTTTGCTCTACCTTTCCCTATTCTGACCAACCATTTACATTTCTGTTTTTAGCAATTTTCACCATCGTCTGCTATTTCTTCAACCTGTGTTTTCAGAGGTAGACCTAGAATAAATGTTCAAAAAAAAACCCAGGAAATTTTACCCAAAAATGGTCCAAGAGGTGAGAGAATTTGATGCAAAATGGGCAAAGAGTAGCAGGGGATTTGTAGCCATAAGCAACATTTGCTAGCAGAGCTTTTAACCAAGCCTTTCCTCACCTGCCTAAAGCTTGTTGCCTTGATGGAGACCAAGCATGGAATTTTAAGTTCCTCAATCATTTTCTTTGGTTTGGTTGCAGGGTCTTTTTTTTCACACAATAGAATATGAAAATATAAGTAATTTCAAAGTGTCCTCCTCTAATCTGTCTTAGCTGAGCTGAGGGTGGCAGTGTATACTGGTTTCTCTAGGTTGATAAACAATGAGGACTGCACTGGTTTTATGTCCATCTCTTTGCTTTGTTAGTATTAACAGAAATATAGAACTCTGGCCAACAATTCTATTAAAATGCACCATTTTGAATAGTTTTTTTAGAAAAACCAAAACTCTTCTGTGTCCAAATACTGATTGTCATTTGTGATGTGAATGAAGCATTTCATGGCTTTCATTTTCACATGCCTCTGATGAATGCAGTAGTACAATATTGGCACCCTGTACCTAAATGTCAAAGCATTGCTTTGTGGGGCTTTTAATATTTTGTTTAAATATTGAAGTGCCACAAAAGTGAAATCTGGAAATGCTATGTTTAAGTTCTTTCCTTTTACCTTCATACTACTTATAGCACAGCCATAACTTTTGCTGTCAAGCCATTTGCTCATTTTTGTAAAGAACAGAATGAGCAAATGTTGGTAATTCAGCTTCTCAAACTAGACCTAAATCTTGGGCACCCTGTGTTGCATTTGAAGATGCCCAAAGGGGTTTGAAATGGACTAGCTCACACACTGAAAGCTTACTTTAATATAAATTCTTCTCATAATTATACCTCAGATATGTTCCCAGTAACTTAGAGCCAAATATTTAACATAAGGTGCAAATCTAAAGAGGCCCTACAGGGACACAGGAACCCAAGAGGCTTTCACTGACTCCAAATCCTTACAACTGGCTCTGCCAACTTGTTCCCTTTTTGGAAATGTGGAAATGGCAATTGCAGTGCCTGTGTCCAAGAGAGACTTGCTGCCTCTGGGCCCCAGTGGTGTCCATTCCTCCTCCTGGATCCCAGCCCCCCAGCAGGATGTCCTTTCAGATAAACCCTTGCCAGGGCTGCTTTGACCAGAGCAGGCACCTCCTTGCTCTGTGTTGATTTCTATCCTCCCCTCCTGAGGCTGTGAGCTGTCCAAAACAGGCATTTACAAGGCAGTCTGATGGCTGCTGGTTCCTCTCCACTGGTCAGGCACAGAGAGAAATGTAGCTTTACTTTTAACAGCAGCTTACTCCACTGGAAGTTAAGATGACATAGCTATTTAAGGAATACAAAATTTATCTCTTTAAATTAACCCCACTTTAAAACAAACACCCCCCTGTAAAGGCATTTCTGACCCTTCAAAATGTACAGCTGAGTTTGAAAGAGAGAATTCAGAATTTCCTCGCATAAATTCACCTTTAAACTTCTGAACACATGTTCAAACTTTACTGGGACAAAATGTGAGTATCTTGACAGGCCAGTATGACCATCTTTTGCTTCACACAAGAGCTTCAGCTCACTTTGCTGGGCTTTGTAGGGCTGATGACTCTAGAAATGGTTCTGTTCAATGCCAGCTAGGTAAGGTGTTGTTCCCTAGGTATTGCCCTTCCCTAATTCAAGCCCCACATCAAAGTGTAGCTCTTTATAGTCCATTCTTTTGGCAGTGAGAAATGTAAAACAAAGCATTCAAAAGAAAAGCAAAGTATGTGGAGTAACCCATCCATATCCCTTTTGACATTTCCATCAGAGATGTGCAATTTTCACCTCACATTTTTCACCAAGTTTTTTTAAAGCACAGCCAACATTAAACCTTTACAAGCTAGGGACTATGAATCAGTTATGTCTGAACACATGACAAGTGGCTACAGTTGCAATTCCCACCCGTGAAAAAGGCAAGATCTCTTGCTTGAAAAAAAAAAAACAAAACCCAAACAGCAACAAGAAAAAATTCTACAAAAAATTCTAACAAAAAACCAAGCCAATATTGTGGACAAAAGCATCTTTACACATGAAGCTGGGGTTCTGAGTGAGCCAGAACAGAATTTTTGAAGGAGTACCTGAGGAAAGTGAAGGGAGACTTACACATCCGATTGAGGAGCATCGATCTCCGATTTATTGATTCAGCTTACACACTTTTATA
>JAHXMQ010012342.1:3834787-3872681 GCA_020466415.1 Ammodramus savannarum pratensis | reverse complement strand
ACAAATGCTGTTGCCTATTAGTTGAATATTTTGTCTCTGTGAACGTCTCGGTAGCTGGTACCCGGAGCAGCGGGGAGGCACAAGGCAATGCTGACATCTACTGTCAGGATTGCCGCTCGCAGCGCCCAGGAATCCCGGCTGCGGCTAGGTCGGGCACACGCATCAATAAACCGAGGAAATATAACCCTGGCCGTGATGTTACAGCCCCAGAGAACGAATGAGCCCGAGCGCAAATATTTATGGAACGGTCTGTTTGCACTGCTCTCAATTTTGTTGCTGGGCTAAGGCACCTTCAAAGTACATATTCTTAGAGCAGGTAAACATTTGCTTTCTTTAGGACACCCACAGGATTTTGGTGTATTAATTTCTTCCCCCTTCTGGATTTATTTTCTCTATTAAATTTTACACCGTTCCTTTAATCCAATTAGTACTAAAATCTCCCCCTTTTGTTTTCATCAGATAGAAAACATGTTTTATTCCCTGCAGCAAGAAAGCATAAACTGCCAAAAAAAGCCCTCACGATTACAAATGAAACTTATAAAGGTGTTTGTACTTCTGCTACAGTGCTTGAACACTGTGTCTGTAATAAAAGCTAGTGACATCCAGGAATCCCTTGTATTGCACATTACAGGAGCCACCAATGGGGGGAGGAATAAACCTTGGAGCTGCAAACCAACTGCAATACTGAAAAGCACTGGGAATTATTAGAAGCAGAGAAATTGTGTATGGCTGTGCATCTGTTAGGGAGAATAAGCAGCACCCACCTCCTCCATGCACTGCAAAGCAGGCAAAGTGGCTTTCAGGTGTGTGTGAGAAAAGGTTGTAAAAGTTTATTGCAAGATGAGCTATTCCTGCTTAGTGGAAGAGTCTAATTAGAAGCAATTAATTTGCTTATAAAGTGGTATTACAACCATTCCTGCTGGCATCTCCTCAGCTCACTGTGCACAACAAGCAGCTATTGTTGCAAAGTAGGACAGACATTGCAAAAGATCCTGCTATTTCTGACATATCTCATCAAAAGTCACTTGAAAATAAAAGAGGCTTTGGGCTTGTCTTTCATCTCCCATCCTTATCTATATTCTGTGCTGGTATGCACGAGGCCCAGCTAGGGAGCACTGGCACAAAGCTGTAAGATCAACGCCCCACGAGCATTTTAACTAAAATCCAAGGTGTATTGGGATAGGGATGGTGGCTTTGCTGTGACTCTGGGGAGGAGAGCAGTAGCTGGGCTGGTCAGAATTTTTCTGATGGAAGAGTTCACAAAGAGAAGCTCCTCAGACAGGCTGATAAAGGTGATGGGGCTCTCCAGTATGCTGGAAAGCTTGAGTTAATGCCCTTCTGTTACTCAGTTTGGGCTCAAATCTCTTTCCTGCTTCCTCTTGTGTTGGTTAATTTAGAGGAGGAGCAGGGAGCATTTTCTCCCTGTTTCAACAATGTTGTGTTCCCTTGAATAAGAAAGGGGGCAACCTTGGAAAAAAGCTCCCCTTTTTCAAGCTAGAAAAGTGGTATCTAGCCAGACTCTTCTCTTTCCTCGTGTTTACATTCTAACACCATCTGCCTCTCGCAATGTGTTTACTGTACACATGTACCATAAAGAGTTGTTTGTTTGTTGGATGAGTGGGGTCATGGTGCTCTCAGTATCCCAGCTGTATCCTCCTGGTTGCTTCTGACTGCCTCCTTGCAGGAGCTCACAGGTTCCCTCTGCACAGGAGGTAAAATGGCTTCTGTGTTGATGCTTGTTTTTATTAAGAGAACATTTGTAGAGCCTCAGTAGGGTGGAGAGCTTTGTTTTGTGGGTACTGAGCATAAATAATTTCCATGTGGGTGGGAAGGAGGAGGAGGAAGGACTGAATGAGACAGCAAGGTGGGGGACAGGAGTCTGTGGGATTCTGGTGGCCACAGGCCACCCTCTGCCACCCCCCTCAGCAATGGGGACCTGAGCTGACACCTTGTCACCTTGGCTAGAAGCACTTTGGGCGATAAAAGGGGTCTGGATGGTCCCCAGGAAGCTCCAGCCCTTTTCCTGTAGCACAGGATGGCCCACCTGCAACCCCTGAGTTGGGAGAGGCTATGGCCTGTCTGGGAAAACTGTTTTGAGGGAGATGCTGTGCTTTCTAACTCAGTAACAAAATAAAACATCTCTGTGCCTAAAGGCAAAGAGGAAAGCACTGTTCCTGTGCCCTGGCTCTGAGCATTCAGCCCTACCTGCGTGCCAGGGCACTAAAAGCAGCAGAGCAGACCAGGGCTGGCTGCTCTGGGGCAAGGATCCCCTTGGGTTCTGGGGGGTGCCCACAGCTGGCACCTTCCAGCTTAAGGAGAGGTGAAGGGAGCTATTTTGAAGCAACAATATAATCCCACTCTATTTTTTTTTTTTCAGTGTATGAGGTAATGAACATCTTTAGTGCTTAAAGGTGCTGCGAGAAGCTGCAGGGCATGTGTGAATGCCAACATTTTATAGAAGGGGTGGTTTTACTGCCAGCAGACTTTAAAAAAATCCCTGCAGTTTATATTAATAAGAGTGGATGTTATTGCATGTCAGGAGTTATTGTGATTTATAAAGTACTTCTTAGGTGGTGTGTAATGAAAACCCTTGGCTTTCAGTCCCAGTCACTAACGGGAGATGATAGCAGCTTTATCTGCAATAGCCAACTTGACCTGGAACCTGCTGTCACTTTTAATGATGCTTTCAGTGCTGCCTTCTGCTTTCACCTGAGTTTGGGGTAGAGTCAACTTTCATGAAGGGAAAAAATAGCAGAATCCTTTTAGGGAAAAAAAAAACCAACCCAAACCTGTTACCTGTTAAGGGGGGGAGCCACACTGCTTGGTATTAATATCCCAAACAGCCCTGCTGTGTAAGTGCAGTGCTGCAGAGTTAGTCCTTCAATAACATGCTCTGTCTGCTCTTCCCAAGCTTCCCATCCAGGACTATTACTCTTCTCTTGAGAATTTCACATGTCTTAGAGATGACAAAAACATTACAGGGGGAAAAGGTGTGGAGATGAGTGTAAGTAGATGGGTGGGGCCACAGCTAGGAAATTGTTTCTAAGTGTGCTTCTTGAAAAGAACTTTTAAAAACCAAACTGTATAAAGACCCCCACCAACCTATATTTAACACCAGAAGTGTATTGCTGTGAGTGGGGAAAGACTTTCAGAAGGGCATTCCAAGCTGTATTATTCCTTGTCCCAAAAGCATGTGTCAATATATACAAATTTTAAGAAGCAACAGGCACAGGGCTCCTTTGTCACTTCTGTTGAGCTGTCCTTTAAAGGATTAGGTAAGGTGTGGGTACAAGCTGATAACTGGGCATCACCATCCTGCCAGAACACAGCCCAGCACAGAACTTCTGACCTGTGCATCACCTTTGCAACATGAGCTGTTTATTTATAGTCCTATGGCATCCCCAGTGCTGGAGCAAGTGGAAATTCCTGGAAAGGCAGAGCTTGGCAAACTCCCTGGGCCAGGAAAGGTGTCAGAAATGGCTCCAGCTTGAACAAAGCCCAGGACACACTGACACTGCTCTGGCTCCATAGGGCAGCAGGAGGACGTTTCATTAATAATTTAATTAATCCAAAGCAATTAATGTATCCTGCTGGGCTAAATGCAGCAGAGTTGCTGGGAATCTCCCTGCAGAGCTACATTTTTTCTCTCTGCATGCTGGATGTGGCTGTAGGGCTGCAGGCACAGCACAATCCCCACCCTGGCCTCTCCCAAGGCCGCTGGGGCAGCCTGAGAGCCAGCAGCTGGAAACAAGTGCAATAGCACTCCTTTCCAGAGGTAAGGAAAAGAGCTTCCCTCCTAGGGGGCTGAAAAAAATCTCATAAATACCCAGAAATTGAGTCATTTTTGGCAGTGAAGATGGCTGATGTCACTTGATCTGGTTTGGACCTTTTGTCACCAACCAGGGCTGGCCCCATCCTGCCTCACTGGACATGGAAAAAGCTCTTCTCAGGCTCCTGCAGGATTTTCACACCAGTAAAACCCCATGAGCTATTTTACTGGCAGCTGGGACATGTGGGAAGGCTGGAAAAACCTGTCTGAATGGAATTGCTACTGGATAAATTGTAATTGTACCTGGCAATCCAGTCTTTTAGGTTGTGCTTCCTTTATAACCAAACACAATACTAGGTTCAAGACAGAAGTATGATGTAAAAGGAAAATAAAAATAAAATGCCTTTAACTTTGGGTGATGACTGCCATCCTCCTTTGAGATGCAAAAGCACATCAGGAAAATGGCAAGGAATTCTATAGAATCAGCTCAGCAGCCTCCAGAGCCAAGTACAAGGGAGGGTACAATTGCCTTAGAGAATGGCAAATATTTCACAGAGAGCCTCCCTCTGAAATGCAGGTGGAGAATGACCACAGATGCTTCCAGGAGACTTAATTGTCCTTGCCAGCAAGGCTCATTATCCATACATAAACATATGTGCTGCCTCTCAACAGCAAAGTGCACTTTTTTCAAGAGAATATTTTAAATCTGAGCTGCTTGAGTGTCAAATTGGTTCAGTCTGGCTTCATTTTAATTACAGCAGCCATTGGATCATGCTGGTGGGTGAGGGAAGATGTGCTGCTGCTTCTGTGGGCAAAGGAAGGTGTGTTTGTAAAATTGCTGCCTGTAAAACACTGCTCTGTGTTCCAGCATCACCACAAGAATGAGAATGGAGGTCAGCAATGAGCCTTAGTGCCTTTCCCCTGGGGTTTTCTTCAGCCAGGGTTACCCTCTTAAGAGAATGCTGCCTTTTATTGATGGAAACTATGAAAAGTGAGAGCTGCACCTTGGGTTTGCTGCCCCACAGCACCTGCAGCCCCTTTTACCAGAGCAGGCACATGGAAACACAGCCAGGTTAGACCAATAATGGTATTTAATCCTCACTCTGCATTTGTGTGAGGCACTGGGGAGCAGAGCCCTAGGGAAGCAGGCAATTTCCTGCAGGTATTTAACAAGGTGTGGCAGGAAAATGAGGAGAGGGCAGCACCTCTGCAGGCAGGATTAGCAATGAAGGGGTTTTCTCCCCTCGGGCCCCATTTGAAACCACCTCATTGGTGATGAAGGTGAGGCCCAGGTACTTCAAAGTAAAGTGTAATGTTGGGAGTGGGCTCAGAAAGAGCTGCCTTTGAAGTGTGACTTGAGAATAGTGGGTTGGGCATGGGACAAGAGGGGTGCCTTGACAAGTGGAACAATTTGGGTGGAAGGAGGGAGAGGAATTTTTTTTCCCCTAAGTTGTTGTATCAATGCTAACCCAGAGAGCAGTTCCCATCTCCTCAGCTTGGCCACACTTCTCAAATAATAGTTACCTGTAGTAGCAATCAGAGTGCTGGATATTCTGGTTGGTGCAGTAGAATTGAAAGGTGCCAGGATGCAGGTGCTGTCAGGATTATGACAGGGTGGTGCTCACTCTCCTGGGAATGAACAAAGTCCATTCCAGCAAGCTGGGCTTGCCTGGGGCACAACCCCCTCAGCTTTCAGAGCTCAGCAATCTTGCTCTTCACAGAAAATGAAATAAAACCACTGTGGTTGCTTTATGTGTACCCCAGCCCTTGGTGAAGGACCTGGGGGTCCCACCACTGCAGCTCAGCAGCATGAAGGGACACTGCTGACACACAACCTCTGCTGTTTCCCCAAAGCCTGGGCACAGTCTGTGAGTTTTATTTATTTTTATTTCCCAGGACTGAAAAAGTATGAGATGCATAGGTGCATGAGCTTCTCCCATGAGCAGGATTGCAGGTTTTGCAAGCATTATTGTTGGGATGTCTTCCTTCTTCAAATAGCCAAGTCACTACACTTAAATGTGAGTTTTCAGGGATGCTGAAAGCCTTTTAGAGGTTCCTTTGTCCTTGTACTGTAAACTTAGCAACAAAACCTTTGAGAATGCAGGAATGGAAACTCAATGCCTGCAGCAATTTTCTCTAAGCTCATACCATTTGTGAATAAAGGTTAATAATGTTTGAAACTCTTAAAACTCAGTTCCATTTACCATCCTTAGGCAAAGCAAAACAAACCACTACCAAAAAAATAAACAACCCACCCTGTAGGTATTAATTCAGGAAAACAAGTAGCAGGTTTTGTCCCATCCACTACCAAGATCAGCAACCCAAAGTGTAAAGTCCAGCCCAGGCACTAAAAGCAAAACCAACAAAGCCAATTGATAACTGACCAAGCAGTAATAAGTTAAAAACAAGAGGACCTGACAGTCCATCATCATCTCCAACTCTGTTCTTTTCAGTGTTTAGGGCTCTGATTCTTGCTGTTCCCAGCTAAAAGTGCTCAGCTTCCACTTTTTTCTACCTCCTTACTACCATGAGATTTTACTCACAAGACAGGAGTTTTCCAGCTCCAATGGCACATTTAGAAAA
This sequence comes from Ammodramus savannarum pratensis, assembly GCA_020466415.1. Classification (NCBI taxonomy): domain Eukaryota; kingdom Metazoa; phylum Chordata; class Aves; order Passeriformes; family Passerellidae; genus Ammodramus; species Ammodramus savannarum. The sequence continues at coordinate 3,866,329 of JAHXMQ010012342.1, read as the reverse complement.
CAAGGAATTTTTCCTAGATGGAGGCTGAAGTCCCTAACACAAGCAATGATAATACATTGAACCCACTGGGGACAAAACAATCACAAAAACACCCAACAGCTTTCTAGCTCACTCCTCATTAGTAAGACCTGAAAAACAGCACAAACCCACAACAAGTGTGCCCTACACAAGGCCAGGAATATCTGGGCCCTGCTGGCTAATTCCTGCTCCTGTGGAAGTGTGGTGACTGTAGCTGAAATGAATTTGAGGGGGACAAGAAGGGATGTGGAACTAGAGGAGCACCTGAGGTTGAGGGGTGCTGCCAATGTCTTGCCCTTGTTTGGATTGCAAAACTCCCAGGACACAGGCTTCTGCCCTGTATTCAAAATTTATGCCCTGTGTTGCCCTGTATTCAAGATTTGTGATCCAAATCCCGCAGAAACAAAGACAGTGGTTCTAAACAAAAATCACCCTGAACTGGGACTTTGAATTGATCTGTTTGTTTTCCCTCTGGGTCTTTCAGCCTGCTGAGAGTTGCTGAACTAGGGTTTTCCATAACCATGAAGAGGTACACATTTTCCTGTGAAAAAACCCCTCTGAAAGCATTTGGGGTGCTGACAAAATGCCTGGTGTTGGAGAGGTTTGGGATTTGGCTGCAGCTGAAGGTGGATGCATTAACAGCTTTCATCAGCTGCAACCTGAGATGTGGGGTTTGTTAAGAGGGCTTTGGTATAAAAGTCTGCTGCACCCCACTTTGGTGTGTCCTGAGTGAAAATTTGAGTTCTTGGCTGTAGAGGTGTTTGATGGGTTCTGTTGTATTTATCCTTTGGGGAATTTGGAGGTCTGGTCTCCTGTGTAGCTGTTGCAAGCCTGGCACTGAGTGTAACTGGGGACTGCTCTCCACAGCATGTGGGGTGTGTCTTTTCCAATGTGACCTGAGTCCTAACTTCATCCTCTAGGAGTCAATAGTGTGCAAAGAAGTACAATAATATTCCTTTTCTGTGATAGTTTGGCTTTTCCTCCTACTTTGTTTGTTTCTAAAGAGATAACACCACAGTTATGATTCCACAAACTTGTCCTCTGTGCTCAGCTTTCTGTAGCAGAACTCTTGCAGAGCCCAATCTCAGAGCAGTCCCAGTCCTGCTAGGAAAGCCTGGCTTGTGTTAAAAAGGTCATTAAAGATCCTAAACCTTCCCCAGCCTTCTGCTGGGGTGATTGACCTTCTGAGGAGCTCACTGGGAGCCTCTGAAATGACTCAGGTCTCCCACTGTGTCCATCAAAGGAAGCAGCTCTCTGTGATGAGGTAGGGCCCATCAGGATGTCAACAAATAAATTGGGCTGCTGGCCAAACTGTCAGAGTTTGTGTCAGAACTCAGGGAGGTGACAACCAGGCACTGTTATTATTATGGAAAACACAATTTCTGAGATTCTATCCCCCTGGCCCTGTTCCCCCAGGTGCTGTATCTACTTGGAGCCTTTTCCTGCTTAAGCAGGGCTCCATGGGCAGGAAGGGAATTGCTCCAGGTTATGGGACAGCCCAGGAGACAGCTGAGGCTGGACATGGGCTATGCCAGCTGTCCTAGCAGAGCTTGTGTGATCTCCCACAACAGGAGCAGCTGTAAAAATCATCTACAGCTTCTTTTTTCACCTCTTCTTGGTCACTTTTTGATTTCCCAGGGGACTTAGGTTGCCCAGAGAAGCTGTGGCTGCTCCATCCCTGGAAGTGCCCAAGGCCAGGTTGGACAGGGCTCACTGGGATAGTGGGAGGTGTTTCTGCCCATGGGACAGAGTGGAGCTGGATGAGCTTTAGGGTCCCTCCCAACCCAAACCATTCTGGGATTCTCTGCCATCCCCTGAAAACACCAATTCCCTAGTGGGGCAAGCTGGCTCCAACATTTGTTCCCACCCCTCCAAAGCCATCCTGAGTGCCATCTGCTTCCCTGCTCCCCTCCACACACCTTCCTGGGGAGCACAGCCTGCAGCCCCCTCCAGGTGTGCTGCCCAAAAGGCCTTTGCATACAAATTGCTGCCATTGAGAGGTTTTTTCCCCTTAGCTGAATTACTGCGAGAATTTCAATTTAGTAAGGGAATAGCCTCTAAGGTGTTAGCTTCTGTGTCCAGGGAGATTGTTGCTTTTAAGGTTGTCCTGACAAGTGCAGGTGGCAGAAGGGAAGCCCATGCCCCTGAGGCCAGCAGCTGGCACAGCAGCCTCCTGCTTGGCTCCTCTCTGCCAATTTTGGGACACTCAGGTGCTGTTTCAGGCCACACCAACAAAATTTTGCACTGCCAGCAAGCCTGCAAGGAAAGGCTGCTCTGCGTGGGTGATTATTTTATTTTCTTGCCTTTTTATTTTCCTTCCCCAGCCCAGGCAGAGCCTTGGCACAACTTGTGGCTCTCCTACGTTGCCATCTGACAGCAGCACACGCCTTGTGTGGCACTTGGCACCTGCAGGGCACCTCAGGCACAGCTCTGGCTGAGGAATGGTGGAGCCTCTGCCCTGCCTTAGGGATGGAAGAGCCCTGGATTCATCTGTGATATCCCACCTGGGGCTTCTTCCCTCTGGGAATCAGGAGCTCCTCTCTGCAGAGGAGGGAGCAGGAAAAGGAAAACCAAAATTCAGGTTTCTGCAAGATGCACCGTGCATGCAGCAGCTTGCTTTCAGTGGCTGCAGGGGGATACCTGCATTGTTTTGCCTCTTATTTTTGAGACCAGGCAGAGCTCACTCCTTCCTTGTCATTGCAAATGCCTAACATCCAGCTCTTCCCCTCTTCTCTGAAAGAAATTGCTTTAAAAATAATCTACTTTTTTTTTTTTCCTTTTAACTGAAGGAGGTTCATTTGTCACTCAAACATACTTGTTGGTTAGCTGCATGCATGTGTACTTCTCCATTTGCTTAGAGGGTTGTGATAATCCTTAAATCTGCTTTTAAGGTCTCCCCATCCTGTCTGCTATAGGCAGCTTGTGGCAGCCTGAAGTTTAAACAGCTGGGGGGCACTCAGGGATGGGCCATTACCACATTAAATGTTTCTCCTAAATGTTAGGAAAGGCCCCAGCAGGGAGAAAAAAAAAAAATATTTGCATGCTTAATTAACTGACCAAGCTAATTAATACATGCCCAGCTCCAGACCTGCAGGGAAGGTAGCAGAGTCAATGGATCCAGCTGTTATTTAACAGAGCAAAAGCTTTACTGCTTCAATGAGGTTAGCCATGTGGTGGGCTAATGCCTCTTATAGCTGAAATATTTGGAAAAAGCCATCCCAACTCTGCTAGAGCATCTGGAACCAGTGGATTTTTTTACTCCTGGCCATAGGAGGCTGCCTGCACAGGGCAGGGCTTGTTCCTGCCTTTCCCCACATGCCTGGGGCAGTGGATGGGGATGCTGAGCTTCTCCAGGTGCCTTTAGGAAAGTGCTGCTGGCTCAGGATCTGCCAAGCCATGTCTGTGGGTAGACTGGAGGTGAAAAACAAGCAGGTTTGTTCCATGCTGAACATGCCCACGTCTTGTCACACAAATGTGCAGCACGGATGAAAACAAAAAACAAGCTACAGATGGACACTGGCAACCTGTCGCTAAGCACACAGCCTTGAAATTCAAAATAAACATAATGCAGTAGCTCAGTGCGGTCTCAGTGGGATCCATGAATTTCCACATGGATATTGTAATGTCTTCATCCTTGTTTGCACCTGGGGCTTGACTTCAGATTCCATCAGTGTGTAAAATAAATTCCTGAATGGGTCATAAAGTCTTGGATTGGCTATTGGCTACGTAGGGGAGTGTCCAAGTGCCAGTGAGGTAGAAGGCTCTTGGGAATCCCTGGAAACTTGGCCAGAATTGGCTCCTGAAGGAGCCTGGATCTGTGCTGAGGCTTGCAGATGCTGCCTAGGTCACTTGAGGGAAGTTTCTTCAATCTCAGCAGACACAACAAAGACATCACAACTTCAAGGGCCTTCAAAAGGATTATTCCCATGTCTTTGTTCCCCAGCTGTTCAGCAGTTTTTCCTTTATGCCTCTCCTTGGTCTCTGTTGCTGCAGGAGACAGCTCCTGCTTGCCCTGTACCCCAGGCAAGCCCAGAGAGGAGGCAGCTCTGCCCAGGAGATCTGACAGGCTGCACACAACAGAAACAGCCAAAGGGAGCCATGCAAATGTTGTTTTCCTTATTTCTGGAGGGCAGGAGCTGCAGCAGCAAAGGCATTTCTCTAGAATTGCAGCCCCTCTGGGCTGCCTCCCATGCAAAACTTTTTTTCTGGAGGCACTCAAGATTTAATTCCAGCTGCCAAGGATTTCTTCTCCTACCCAAGGAGATAAGAGCAGCTGCATTTGGCCAGGCCCAAACTCCCTCTTGCCTGGTGTTTCATCTTTGGCTGATGAGAGATCAGAGGTAGCTGAGGAGGCAAAAGCAGGCACTTTCCTCAGCTGACCTCCCCACCAGCCACACATCACCTGCCTGTGGCTGCCAGAGCCCCAAAAACCCAGTGCCTGCCCCCTGGAAAGGGCTCCCAGTTGGGCACAGGAAAATCAAGAGCCACATGGCTCTGGTGGAGGTCCTGTGAAGCTCACAGAGCTCTGAGTAATTAAATGTGTGGCACATGGATCTGTGTGAGTACCAGAGTCATTAACTGAAGTGAAACACATGCTCTTCCAGTCTTACACGCTGTGGTTAAGACAGAAATGAAGAAATGAAGATGACCATCAAAATGAATTATTTCTCTATTAGCAAAGCTCAGGGACATCTCTCAGCTCTGTAATTAATTTTAATTGTGAGTGAGTGACTCCTGTCAGGGTTTCAAGTGAGATACTGTATCTCTCTCCCACAGGGAAGACCATAACTATTCCTGTACATGAAGGTCTGTGGAGAGTGAAGATTTTTTCATATTTGAAAATTTTCCAGCTGATGGAAATAGAGAGGCTCTTGCTGAGAATGTCCCTCTTCACTGAGGGGCTGAAGGTGTCTCTGCACATCAGCAAGGAGCACAGTACTTGGGTTTGCACAGCCAGAGACAGAAACAAATTAATACTCTGGTCCTACAAACCTTTTTTTTTTCCTCAAAGGTCATGACTAATACCAGCCATCCCCTGGTGAGACATGAGGACCTTGTAGATGCTCATGCTTCTTCACATGTGGGTTTGTTACCCTGTCTCTGCTCCTTTGGGTGGTGTGCAGCCTCCAGCTGTGCCAGGGACTCCTGAGTACAGGAATTCATGCACTGAGAGCAGGTTACAGCAGAGAGAGGAGCAGAGGCCACAGCAGGACTTCACTCTGCTCTTCTCACTGCCATGAAGTTGCTGAATTTCCTGGACAATGACAGCAGTGGATAGCTTTATCTGCCAGTAAAGGGTGCCTTGTTTCTGGTCTGCCCAGCCTCACCAGGGATGCTCTGACCTCCTCACCTGATGAGTTATCCATGGCTAAGCCTGGTGAAGGAGATGCTCATGCGAGTGCATGGGGTCAGGGAACACCAGGAGAAACTTTGAGCAAGGCAGGTCCTGCACTCTTTGTTGTCAAGCAGGTACAACTCCATGTGACACACACAATTTTTAGCATAGTGATTTAACTTAAAATACATTTAAAAGGTCAAAGTGCTAAAGCACAAAGACTTATAAAGTATAACCTTTATAATTACCCTTATGGAGAAAATACTTACACTCTCTTAGCTGTCATTTGCTGCTGAAATACCTTCTAGTGGCATGGAAAAAAAAACAAAACCAAAAACCAAACCCAAACTATGCAATGTTTTAATTGCAGCCTGGCTTTTGATCAGACGTGTATTTTGAAGAAAAAAAAAAAAAAACCACAGAGGAGGAGAGAGAAAAATGTTGCTTTGTGTGTATTCTGTGGTGTTACATTATTATTCAGTAAGCCTTAAACCATAAAAGCTCCTACGGGAAGATTCATTATCGCATTAAGTACGAGATAGGGAGGGGATGCCTTGCTGGCAGCCACAGACAATATGTTGCTGTTTTACTTTGTTTGGGTTGATTCTCCCCCATCCCCTCCCCTCTGGGGGCTGTTTAAGACACAGTTGGATGGGGGGGGATAAAGAAAAAAGAATAAAAAAAAAGAAGAAGGAAGGCAGGAAGGCAGACGGAGGCGAGTGACCGCAGTGCAAAGCGCTGGAGGTTTCTAACGGCTCCCTCCGACTTCAAACACCTCCCCAGGCTGCAGAGAGCCCCAAACTGTGGCTTCCACCCCAAATGCATCACCCGAGAGACCCAGCATCCCCCCATGGAGCCTGGCATCCCCCCTTGGTGCCTGGCATCCCCCTTTGGGGCCTGGCACCCCCGGCGGGCATCCCCCGTTCCAGCCCCGCACGGGCCATCCCCACCCTCTCCACTCCTTTGCAATGTTGTTTTCTCCCCCCTGGCACTTTCCCCTCCTGCCCTCTGAAAGGTTCACTTTCTATCCCCAAAGTGATGGGATAGGCAGTAGCCCAGCTCTGCCAGGGAAAGGGATTTCTGGAAATAACCAAAAGTATTTGCAGACCACCCAGATGTCCTAGCGGCAAGAAATGGGGAAATGAGTGTTTTCCTCCCTTAATCGCTGATTTACAGTGGCTCAGCTTGTGGGTGACTGATCTGAGCCAGCAGTGGGGGAAAGAAAGGAGTGGAGATTTTGGAAAAGGCTCAACACCTGTCTCCTGACAGGAGGCAGGTTTCAGGCATCTCTTATGGGATGCTCACTAATGAATAGCCTGGCAAGCAGGGTTTCTTTTTAAATAACAGTGTAGGCCGTCTTCTCATACTGATGATACACTTAAAAAAGAAGATGTTAAAGCCCATTTATTCTGCTTTGAAAACTAAAATCCTTACGACAGAGGCCTGGCTTGGATTGTTCTTTTGGTTAGAAACCTCATTCTTCCTGCAAGGGAATTCTGCAGTTCAAGACTGACTGGTTCCCTAATTTGTGTCTTTAAAAAAAAAAAAAAAACAAACCAAAGATACATCACTTGTGCATTATATTTTATTGATGTTACTGTAAAATACATATTTGCTTGCATTCCTAATTGGGGAAGCACAGATGGCAGTGGCTTCTGCTGGAGTGATACACTCTTTAAAATATCTGGTAACATTACAACAAAGTGTAGTCATTAAAATAAGTGTCTGTGTGTGCTGCAGGATTTTCGTTCTCAGGAGCAAAGCTCTCCCCTGTTTTAAGGAGGGAAGGCTTGGTTTAACCCATGCCTGGGCTGGTACCTGGCATGGAGGAATAAATCCAGCACAGTGGGATAAATCCAACATGGTTCACCTGACCGTGGTGCTGCCAAAACCGCTCGTTTGAGGGCAAATTTATTCTTTCTGCATGAAGGTGTTCAGAAGCAGGTGATGTGTCCACAGGGTCTGGAGTTGGTAGAAGTCATGGATAAATGTATTTTGGTGTTGTGTGTGTTGCAGAAGGGTAGCTGAGGAGCCTCCTGGAAAATGCATTGGTGCTTAGGGTGTCCTGAGGGCTTGGCCCTTGGGAGGATACTGCTGTTCTGGAAGGGGAAAAATAAGAAGAATTCAGAGAAAAACAAGAAAATGAGGTTGCATGGGATAAAGGCTGTTCATCTCCAGAAGATTATTTTATTTTCTTATCCAAATCAAACTGTTGTGAGCAACCACAGAGCAAGTGAGCAGCACTTTACAGAACACTTGCCGTGTGTTGGCAGCAAGCAGTGAGCACGGGTGGAGAAGGAGGGAGAAGCTCTTTCAGTAGTTTCCTTTTAAAAGCAGCTTTGTGGTGAAGCCATCAGGTGCCCTCTGCGCTCTGACCTGCTCTTCTGCCCTGCTGCAGCTTTGCCATGGACACCTCAGGCCCTGCAGTTTGGGTACAGCTCTGCAGCATCACTTGTGGGCCACATCAGTGCCCTGAAGCCTTGCCGTGTGTTAGGAGGGTTAAAATGCCAGCAGCTCATGGAGAACTGGAGTTCCCTTAGCTCTGTTTTCAAAGGCTGCACCCCAGCCATGCATTCCCAGGTGTTCCTGGTGTTCTGAGTTTTGCAGCCTGTGCAGAGGCTCATCCTGTGCCAGGATTCCCAGTGCAGCAGCATTCCTCATCCTACTTGGCCACACACTCGGAGCTATCAGCTCCTTTGCTTTTAATTAACACTCTTAAGGACCCAGCTCCCAGAGCCCTGCGGTCCCAGGGCCTCCCTGTTGTGGTTTGCAATGGAAATGAAAATAAAATCTGTTGGCTGTAAAAATCCAGGCCTTTGGCACAAGGGGGAGTGAGCAACATGCTAGCAAGGTATGGAAACCATCTATCACTTACCTCTCCTGCCTGCTCTGCTCCTGCTGGAGGGGAAGATGCTGCCATGGCATGGTAGAAGATGGCTGTAGGGTCATTGTGTGCTTTCTCATGGCAAGCTTGCCCTTTGTCCAGTTGTAGCAGGATTGAAAAAACATAGGGAATGCTGTGGATGTAAATATAGCTTGTTGTTTAACACAAGGTGTGATCTGCTGATGAGGCTTTTTGGGTTTTCCCCCCCTACTATTTGTGAGTTGAAATTACCAGGTGTGTGAGGATTTGGGGGAGAGGAAGAGGGACAGGCAGGTGAAGCCCTGGGGAAGGGTTTCCCTCATGGCAGCACAGCTTCCTGATGGATGGATTGAGAGCAGCTTGGGGGTGTGGAGGGTGAGAGGCTGGACATGAGCTGGACACGTGCACTCACAGCCCAGACACCAAACCTGTCCTGGGCTCATCCCCCAGCCTGGGCAGCAGGGAAGGGGGGATTCTGTCCCTCTGTCCCCTCAGGTGAGAGCCCTCCTGTGACGGTGGTCACAGGGGTCTTATGTTGAAGGAAGAGAGGAGGGTTTGACTCCATATTTCAGAAGGCTTGATTTATTATTTTATGATATATATTACATTAAAACTATACTAAAAGAATAGAAGAAAAGGCTTCATCTCAGAAGGCCAGCTAAGCTAAGAATAGAATGGAATGAATAACAAAGGTTTATGGCTGGGACAGAGAGTCTGAGCCAGCTGACTGTGACTGGCCATTAATTCCAAACATCCACATGAGACAATCACAGATCCACCTGTTGCATTCCATAGCAGCAGATAATCACTATTTACATTTTGTTCCTGAGGCCTCTCAGCTTCTCAGAAGGAAAAAATCCTAAGGAAAGGATTTTTAATGAAAAGATGTCTGTGACACCCACCTGCAGAGCTGCCTCCAGCCCAGCACAGGAAGAACATGGCCCTGCTGAAACCAGTCCAGAGGAAGCCACTGAGATGATCAGAGAGATGGAGCAGCTCTGCTGGGAGGGAAGGCTGCGAGAATTGGGATTGTTCAGCCCAGGAAAGGGAAGCTTCCAGATATTCTAATTTTAGCCTTCCAATGCCTGAAGGGAGCCTGCAAGAAAGACTGAGAGATTATTTACACAGGCCTGGAGGGCCTGAAAGAACAAGGGGGAATGGCTTCAAACTGACAGAGAGTAGGTTTACATTGGATGCTAGGAAAAATTCTTCCCTGTGAGGGTGGTGAGGCCCTGGTATAACTTCTCCAGAGAAGTTGTGGCTTGAAATGTTCAAGGCCAAGTTAGACAGGGCTTGGAGCAGCCTGGGATAGTGGAAGATCTCTCTGCCCATGGCAGGGGGTGGAACTGGATGGGCCTTAAGGTCCCTTCCAGCCCAGGCCATTCTACAATTCTGTGTTCCCTTTTTGGAGCAGGAGGAGTTCCCAGAGCCTGGGCATGGGAAAGGTGGGAGAGCTGACTCGCTCTAAGCTTGGAGCAAGCTGTCAGTGCACTGCTAAGGAAGAGTCAGGCAGGGAAGAAGGCTCCCCTGGCTCTCCATTCCCCCAGGCAGCATTCCCCAGGGAAGGATAGGGTGTTTTTGGGGAGTGCTCCACATGGAGCAGGTCAGCAGTGCTGGCTCTAAGGTATCAGTGTGCCTCCAGCCAGAGCAGGTGCTGGGGGAGGAGGCTGGGAGGGAGGGGGTGAGGTACCAGCTGCGTTATTAAGCCTGATCCCAAACCCTTTGAAGTCAATAGAAAAATTATCCTCCACTTTGATACACTTTGGATTGTGCCTTTTAAGTCATGAGAAAGACATCCTCGTTATTAAACCTGCAGCAGAACGCTACTGTTGGCTACATATGCTTTTATTTTTTAATGGCAGTGCTAGGCTTAGCCTTGGGCACTATCTGAGACTCATAAATAACCCATGTCAAGTGTAACACACCTACTGAAGAGCCAGGGAAGACAGAGGACTTGGCTGTTTATCTCCCTGCATTTTTCAGTAACGAGCCACTTGTGCGTTAGGAGGGGTGGATGTCCTCTAGCATTCATTAATAAAGCATCCCTAAACAGCCAGCCTTCTCCTTGATCATGCAGGGCTAATGTGATAAATATCTTCTTTCCACACTCTCCTGACAACTGAAAGGCAGGAATGCAGCCTAACTCCCCATGGCAGTCGGGCAGGAATAGGACAGGGCTGATTTCTCCCTCCTGTCTGTCACGTTGAGGTCCAGCACCTGCTCGGTGCTGGGACAGTGAAAGCAGAGCAGGGAAACCTTCTGGGACAGCATTCCCAGCACTGCACTGGGGTCATCTCCTGTGGCTGTGGGACAGCTGAAACCCCATGGGAAAAACTACCAAAATCACAGTGGGTGGGCTTGGAACAACCTGGGCTGCTGGACACTGTTCCTTCCCATTGCAGGGGCTGGAACGAGAGGAGCTTTAAGGCCCCTTCCAAACCAGTTCTAAGATTCTTTGCTAAATTCAGAATAATTTAAAAATATTATTTAATAGGCACCCACAGGGATGTGTGTGCAAGCCCCAGCCTGTTTGGTTAGTGAGGGAAAATTGTTGAAGGTCAGATGCCACCATCAAAATAGCTTGGGGACCACCAATTGCTCTCAGGAGCCAAAACAGGCCCAGAAAGCATCTGAGTTTGTTCATCACTGCTTTTATGCAGTGTTTTGGTATTTTCCCCCAGTGGCTCATTCCAGCTGGAAGGCTTTATGTGAATTTACATCACTGAGATAGATATAGATGATATAGATATAGATATAGATATAGATATAGATATAGATAAATGTAGATGTAGATGTAGATATAGATATACACATATATATATAGATACATATATACACATATATACATATATACATTTATACATTTATACATATATATGTATGTGTGCAAATTTAAATTACAGATATATATATGTATAATGTAAATATACATTACATATATATGTAAATATATGCTGATAAATTGTAGATATCAGCCATGCAGCCATTGACCTGTGACACCAGTGTGCAGCCATTAACCTGTCCCACAGCAGCCACAGAGAAACACTGGTTTAATTCAGCCAGCAGAGAATTGCACCAGGGACTTAAGTAAGACCCTTACATCACTTGCAGCACAGCAATCCTTGAAAGCCCCTGTCTGTGAGCTTGTATCTGGGTTTTTGCTCCACTAATGCATCCCACCTCTTTCCCAGCCTGCAGATATCTCACCTGAGCCCTCTTGTTTTTGGATGGGGCAGAACAGACTCCCCTGCTGGGACTGCTGTGTACAGGTATTTTTTCTCTCCCCCAGCCCCCTGTTGTTGCTCTCCCTTCCCACCTTTTCCCTCCCTTCCCTGCTAATGCCCAAGGCAGGCTGAATTCCTGAATGGCCTGGCTGCTCTGAGGCTGACACAGATGGGTTAGCTCAGCTCTCTGCCCCCGTTTCATTGTGCTGATTGAGCTGCACAGCAAAGCCAGGGCTTCCTGCTCAGGAGGTTTGAGATGCTGGTGGGGAGCAGCTCTGTGCTGGGCTGGGTTTGCACTGCAGGATTACTGGGGATGCCTGCTCCAGAGCAGCCTCAAACACTGAGCCAAAGCCGGTTTGCTTCTAAGCCATTTAACCCTTTCAAAGGAGAAAAAAGAAATAAAGGAGGTCAACCATGAAAGAGAATTTAATAATTGCAGCTCATACATAAATATTTGCTGCTTCTCCCAAGTGCATGGTTCCTCTAGTTTCTCTTGTTAAAGAGGACTACCCATGGGACCCTTGGTTTAAAAATATTTCTGTTTCCAAAGCCTTTTAAGGACCTTATCTAGTCCATATTGCTGTGGGGGAGGGACGGGGAGAGGGGCCAGAAGGGGCCTGGATATGCAGAAGCAGCTCTTTGTCATGTTCTCTATTCCCTGGGTCAGGGTGCAGAGAAGACCCCCTCTCTCCAAAAAGTTGTTCCCTGTTTCCTTCCCCTCCCTGCCCCTGGCCTGGCAGCAACCAGAGCAACAATCCAAGGTCTGTAGATTTCTTTTTTCCCCCTTGCCAAGCAGCTTTGTCCTGGCACAGCAGCCCTGTGCCATCTTCAGGGCAGCAGAATCCACAGAGGAGCACAGTGAAACAGCATCCTGGTACCTGGGAGTGGATTTCCAGGCTGCAGCAAGGGCGGGCTGAAGGACAGAGCTCAGTTCCTGCCTCGTGTCTGAGCCGGGCTATGGGAGCCAAAACAGGAGGGAGCAGACAGGCCTTCAGGCAGGAAGCTGCTTTAGGGGAATGTGAATTAATCCCCCTCCTTAGCCCCTCTTAAAATGATCACAGGCTGGAGGGTATTTTAAAAGAAGCTAAAAGGAAGACACTTCACTGCTTTATCCCCATGGCTTTGGATTTTCAAAGGAATTTGAGTATCCAGAAAGAATTTTTTACTCTGCACAGGCCATGCATTCTCAGCAGCCTCCTTTTCTTGTGACATCTTTTCATCTCGCTGATCCCTTTCTCCCCATCGCTGAGCCACATCTGGCTTTCCTAAAAGTAAAGCCTCAAAAAAAAAAAAAAACCAAATAACCACCCCATACATGATTATCCCAGCCCTCATTTTCCCTCTGAGAGGCTGGGACGTGCAAGGACAGTCCTCTGCAGCAGAAACCTTGGAGTAGAAGTGTTGCTTGCTGAAGGTTTGGGGTTTGGTTTTGCTAACCACAAGTGCAAGTGGAAACAGCCTCATAGGATACAGTTGCTCTGAGAGCTGGCAGGTGTTAAATAGCACACCCAGGGCTCCAGCATCCTCCTGCTGCTGGCCTTTGTGGTGGTTTCTGACTAATAGGCGCCAGCTTCGCTTCTACCTTTGAGGAGCCTTGGCAGATGCTCACTGAGCCACCCCCAGGCCTCCAGGCAGGCTCAGTTAAAACCTTGTTCCAACCCCAGGCGGCACAGTCCATCCCACAAAATGATGTATCAAATGGGGCTTCTCTGAGGGCTTAAAAGCAGCTTTCCACTCTCTTGCATGTGGGCAGAAACCCCAAATCCTTCTGACATCTATGTGAAACTGCCTCTTTCATGTCGAGCAGTTTCCATCCAAGACACTGAACTGAAATTTTAGTTTGATGTACCAAGTGTGCCTGAGGTGAGTTTCTTACAGGGCAGGACATGGTTGCACAAAGCCATAAAGAAGCAAAAGTGACTTTTGGGGGTTGTTTCCCCTTTCACAAAACAGGTCTTCCCCAAGGACTCTTTAAACATCTCCCTTCTCCCCTCAGCCTCCTCTTTCCACCTCCTGATCTTTTCCAGGGGTAGGAACAGAAGTCTTTGTGAAATGCAGCCTTGCTGTTTTTCCAGCACCAGGAGCCCCAGTGGGACAATTGCATGTGTAGTGGTTGGGACAGCCAAAGCCTGGCTCTGGTTTTATGTCCATAATCTGTGTGTGCAACAGGGCTTTGTTAATACAAGAAGTTAAAGATGAGAAACGTTCCAAGTTTCTCTTTTAACTTCTAAAAAACATATGGGATGGCTGGGAAGTTCCTGGTTTCCCCAAATATCAAGGATTTTGCTTATATGAAGAGGGTTTGGAATATGAGTTTTTTCTAAAGCCCTTGTGGTTTGTGGTGTGTGGTGTGTGCCAAGAGCCCAAACTGGAAGTGTAGCCAGGACCAGGACCATAAGTTAAAGATGGATTTTCAGGTGGGTTCAGTGAGAACCAGCCCTGGAGCTGGCAGCACTACTCCAAACAAAATCAAACCAGCATTCCATCCAGGACAGCTTTGTCAGCAGGGATCCCCCATTCCCCTGGCAGAGGAGATGAGGCTGAGGCTCCCTCTGTGAGGCACACAGCCCATGGTGCCACCAGCAAGGAAGTGGCTCTGTGCTCCTCCTGTCTGCCTTGGATACAAACCCAATTCCTTCACTGCATCTTTTCCTTCTTTTCCCACCCAGCCTTCCTGCTGCCCTGAGCATCTCCTCTCCTGCACAGCTGCCTCTCTCTGTTGTGGCTTGGCTTCCTTGCTCTGCCCACAGGAAGGGCCCAGGGGACACCCCAGATGTGTGGCATCTCCCTTTCCCTCTCTCCCCCAGCTCTCACCTACCTGGGTACCCTGACAGCCTTTTGGCCATGTTTGACAGAAGAGTGACTGTCACTGTGATGTTTTATGAAAGATCTTTTGCCAGGATTTTTTCTCCTGGGAAGCTGGGAAGCTTCAGCTTCTCCCTGTTTTGCTGTTTTCTATGTGATTTGGAGAATTGTTTACCCAGCATGTGAATTGTTTGAACTTAATGACCAACCCCAGTCCAGCTGTGTCGAGACTTCTTTTCTAGCCTTCTGTCTGTATCTTTTCTCTATAGCTCAGTATAATTTTAGTATGTAATTTTCTTTTAATTTAATATAATATCATAAAATAATAAATCAGCCTTCTGAGAACTTGGAGTCAAATTCTCATCTCTCACCTCATCCTGGGGACCCCACAAACACCACAGAGTAACCTCGGTCAGAACAAGCAGCACCCTCGGTTTTCACCCTTGGGAGCAGGGGAAGCACCTGCAGGTGGGGTCTGCTCCCCACCAGCACATCTGGAGCCACAGCTGCCAAGTGGAGCTGGCTCAAATACAGGGAGGAGGCTCTTCCTTGCAGAGAAAGATTATTTTGGGAGGAGAGAGTGAGAAATGAAAGAAGTACAAGAAATGCACAGAGGCTCGCAGAGGGTGATGGGGAGTTGATGCAGCTGAAGCAGGGCATTTTTGCATTGGTTTATTTTATTATTTTTTACATAAAACTATAATCTGAGGACTGAGTTTTATCAGAATGTCCCTTATTGCACAGCTGGCAAGAGGGAGGAAAAGAGATTTATTTATTTTTTTTTAACCTGTGGAACATAAAGGAACTAAAACATCCCTGCAGATCTTAAAATCCTCGATACTTCTGCATTCCCTCAGAAGCTGAAAATGAGCAGAGTTTAATTTTAAAGCCCTCATTCTGTGCCTTTGAAACAAACGTTCTCTTCCTTCTGATAAATGATTAAAGTACCAGGGATTTATTTTTTAAAGGAAAAGACCACAGGAATTTCTGAGCTCCACACCCCAGCTCAGGTATAAATTTATCCTTGCTGAGATGATGTTCCTGTACTTCACTCCCCACACACTTCCCACCCTAATAACACAGGCAACAAAAAGGGGTTGCCCCAAAATAATAAATGCAATGACAAAAAATGTTGGCTTTAATAAAGTTATGTTTGATATGGCACTTTTCAGTGGTGACATTCTGATGCTGAATTCAGGAATAGTGAATTTGGTTTTTCAGAGTTTTTTTTGTACGTGTGTGTGCACACTTTGGCTTTTAACAAGGTTATTACAACCAATGTTATGGACAAACTTGAAAGTGCAAGATTTTATTCCTTCTCTGCCACCACGGATAATGAAGTTTTATCAACTCCCTTTTATTATAGTAATCTAAAACTGTATCCTGTAATAGGGTCATAAACATTTACTGAAACAGAATGCTGTGTGAATTTAAAAAAGAGAGAAAAACAGGCTTTAGGGTGGACAACAGGAGAACAAAAGGGAACTCTGAACCTAGTCCAGAACCTCAGTGAGCAGTGCTTCTCATCACAGGGCCAATGTGCAGCCTGGTCATCTCTTGCTTCATTCCCATCAGTGGGATTTTCCCCTTGGTTTAAACTTTACCATGCCCAAAGCTGGTGCTGAAACGCTGCCCTGATATCTCTATTTTATCTCTATTTTTTAATGATATCTCTATTTTTTTCCCCCTACAATTTAAACCCTTTCTGGTGTGTTCTGTGGTGACTTCTGAAGTATTGTTTCACTGTGTCAGTGAAGCAGAGGGCTGCTCATTCCTGAGCCCCCAAAAGCAGCACAAATGGTGCCCAACTGCCACCCCCGGTGCTTTCAAAGAGCAGCTGTGCAGGGCTGTGCCATGGCAGTTGCAATCACTCTGCAATGACAAGAGGAAAAACTGATCATCAACATCAAACTCCTCTGCTGCCTTTTACCACAGAGAAAGTTCAAGTGTGGTGGAAAGTTTTGGGGGTTGCTGTGTGAATTACCCCTCGCTTGCAGGCTCTGTAACCTTTAGTGGGGAAAGTTTGCAGGCTGGGGAGGAGGGCAGGCATCCCACGCCTCCCCAGATGTGGGAGAGGAGCTTGGGACCCTGCTGGGGGGTTTTGAGGGTGGTGAAGAGCTTGGGAAGGATGGATGCCATACACAGGGGGATCTGGAGAGCACTGGGAGCTCAGGCAGTGGGAAAATGTGGAGTGTTTTGCTCTAGGAGTGTTCCAAGACATCCCCTACAAACACATGCAACTGCACAGGCAACTTCATCATCTGCTCTTGGTTTTTCAAAAAAGCACACCTTAAAATATCCATCATTAATTCTGGGAAAATGTAGAGTGTGTTTTTCCCTGGGTGGGTTCCAACAGATCCCCTGCAAACACATGCAACTGCACAGGAAACTTTGTCATCTGCTCTTGGTCCTTCAAAAAGCACACCTAAAAATATCCATCACTAATTTTGGGAAAATGTGGAGTGTGTTTCGCTCTAGGAGGATTCAAAGAGATCCCCTGCAAACACATGCAACCGCATAGGAAACTTCATCATCTGCTCTTGGTTTTTCAAAAAAGCACACCTGAAAATATCCATCACTAATTTTGGGAAAATGTGGAGTGTGTTTTGTTCTAGGAGGGTTCCAAGAGATGCCCTGCAAACACATGCAACTTTGTCATCTGCTCTTGGTCCTTCAAAAAAGCACACCTGAAAATATCCATCACTAATTTTGGGTAGCCAGCCTCCCCAAGGTGTATAAGTGTAAGTGGTAAGGTGTATCCCCTTGCTGAGGAATAGCTGATATCACACAAAATTATAACTTGGCCTGTTATCAAAACATGATAAGGTGGCCTTTGCCATGCCAAAATTGGCTTACAGCACCCTAAAACAAATAAGCATGGGTAGGCAAACAAAAAAATGGCCAGAAATGTGATAATTCCTTGTGTGCAAGGGCCACTTATGGGAAGTGCTCATGCTCAGCCATGTGGACTTGAGTTAGTGTGGGGGAGTAAAATCCACAGAGAAAAAATTATCTGGAACACCCTGGTGTTTGTGTGTAGCCTTGATTTCACTGTGTAAATACTGTGGTTAAAAAATCACTGATTGTTGGAAACTTGATCAGAGTAAGCAAATAATATTATTCCTTACTTATCTCCACGTGTTCTCCTTTCACAGAGCTTGAGCTGGGTACTGCTTGTTTCTGTCCTCTCTTCCCTCTGTTGCCATGCCTGCAGCTATGGAATAGCAGCAAGAATAAAGATTATAACTAGCTGAAAATTTTTAGTGATTTCCTAATATAAAATTCAAATTTAAAAAAGAAATAGCCAGTTCATTAATTGCCATTCACCAAACTGGTTTTGTTTTTTTTTTTCTTGAGAACCTGAGGATCATGAATCATGAAATATGTTTCCAAAAGTAGCAAACTTTAGTTCAGGACATTTTTCAAGTTTGACTGGCAGAAATATACATGGAGGAAAAAAACCTCATAAATTCAGAGTTTTGATGGAAAAGATTCTACCAAATTGCACATTTTTCTATGTGTCAAGGGATATTGGAAAGGACATGCCTTCACTCAAGTAAACTTGCAAAGCTGCTTGGTTTTTTTCTGTTCCTCCTACTCTGGACTAATGATTGTGACAAATTGATAGTAGTTTGTACTAAATCCTAACTTTTCCCTTTTTTTGATCTTAGTGGAATAAGTTGTGGCCCAAAAGGACTAATGTGATGTAGGGAGTGATGTGGTTGAAATTTTATTCTACAGCTGCACAGGTTTTCCTTTAGGTCTGTTGCAGGTGGGCTTTTTGCTCCCCCTGCTTTGTTTTAGTTTAGAAAATGGGGAACATCATTGTGGAAAGAGAAGCTTTAAAAATAACCCAGGATCTGGAAGCTGCCTAACACAAAGTACATAAATTATCAGAGGCAGCTTTCAAAATGTGCCTGTGCAAGTGTTACACTCAGACACGTTTCCAAAAGTCAACTGGAGTGGTTGTGAGATGAATGGTGCCCCAGAGAAAAGCAATAAATAGCCCGGCCACGTGCTCGCTGTGCCTCAGCTCTGCGCTCCCATTATTTATGAAAAGATGGAACTGCAGCTCCAGAGAACCCTTTGATCAGTGTATTTATTTTTCTAATAACCTTTAAAGGCAATATTAAACCATCCAAAACACAAGAGTTGCTGCAAGGCTGGAAATTGGCAATGGATTTTAAATATGCATTAAGGGCAAAAAATTGGGATGAGTGCAGTTTCCCTTGAAGTCTCCAGCTGATAGCTGTGGTACTACAAAAAAATTCTCAGTCCATGGAAACCAGCTCTTTTCTGCACTTTATATTGCTCTTTCTGCTCTGTCCTTGCTTCTTGCGTGTGTGGATTATAAGACCTTTCAGCCCTTCTGTTCTGTGATGGTCAAGGGAGACTCTTGCAGAAATATAAGTACTGTAGCTGTTAATATGCATAGGAAGGTTAATTTAAATTGGAAGGGGCACTTATGGAGCTCACTCAACTTCTGGATGGAAAAAAAAAAAGGCTAAATTAAAATGAAGATATTGGTTTAAGTACTCTGTTGAATTGAGACCTAAACATGAAAATTGAAAGGGGAAAGTCTATGTATTTAATGCCACTGAAAGGAACACTGAAAGAACAAGACAAAAAATCCCATCCACATCTGCAGTACTTAGTTATCAAAGTAAAAGACAAACCTTTGTCTCACAACAGAGAAAAAGCTGGTAAAATGACAGAAATTCTGCTTGTGAGTCTATAAACAAAGTTGCATTAACCACACTGTTAAAACTGGCTCCTGGGATTTCCCCCCTGAAGTCATATCACTTATAGAAAGTATCTGGATTGTACTGGATGGCTGGATCTCTGTGTAGATATTGAGTTATCCCAGCAAAGGTATGAGAAGTCAGCAGGGCTGAACACTCAGCCAGCAGGAGAGTGCATGAAAACACACAGTAACCCATGGAATATGGGATATGGGATATGGAATATGGAATATGGGATATGGAATATGGAATATGGAATATGGAATATGGGATATGGAATATGGGGTAGGGAATATGGTCTTTACCCAGCAGCACTGACTGGCTGGGGACTGTTTCCATGCAGGTGGATCCCAGTGAAATACATGCATAGGTGACTTTGGATGGTCTCCATGCTGTCCCTCTCTGAGGGACTTCTCAGCATCCAAACCTTCTAATGTGTTGATGTCAGTTTGCTGAGGGATCTCGTGTGCAGTTTCCAAATTATCCCTCTTTGTGGACTTTGAATAAGCAAATACTCTTGGTGATGGGGTAGGTTCTTTTGCAGAAATTGCTTTGAGAAGTGAAATTTGAAAGCTAAACAGCACAAGGTTCATCTATATAAACAATTCTCTCCCTTAGAGTCCCACTATATAGAGACAAATCTAATCTGAATAAGGAAAAGACTTCTCAAACAGAAATTAGCAGAGAAAGTGCAGTGCTTGTGTGGGCATGAATCAGGATGGGGACTTACCTGCAGTCTCACAACCCCATGATTACCTTCAGGCATAGCCTGAAAATCCCAGGACTCTTTATTGAACATTTTTTCCCCTTCTCTGTATAACACAAAGAACAAATTGTTCTGATGTTCTGCATTTTTGCATGCCTGAAATCACGGCTAAGCTTTAGGCAGGGAAAATCAATAAATGATGTGTTGCCATCAGCCATTTCTACAGCAGCTTGGTGTTATTTTAATGTGTTACTGCTGCAGGAAGAAGGCAGGGGAGCTTTACCTGCTGCTGGCATTTAGTGTTAAATTTACCCCTTCTCTGGGTGGGGCACAGGGAGCCCAGTTCCTCCCAGTGAGGCTACAGGGTGTCCCCTCTGTCCCACCAGTGGCTGCCACCCCTGGGCAATGGTGACATCAGGGGATGAACGGGCTCCTTGTTCTCCAAGGAACCACCTCAAATTCTGGCCATGAGGCTGCATGTTGTAGTTTGGGAGAAATGGTAATTCAGGCAAGAGCAGAAACCAGAGTGACATGCAATAAAGAATATTTGTACTGTGAGGGACAGGTTGTAATAATTCAGCTGGAACCTGAAACCCTTCCTGCTGTACCTGTGCTTGGATGGGACTGTTCCTCTCACTCCTTCCTTGCTGTTCCCAAATGCAGTGCAGGCAGGACACCTCTGCACACTCACAAGGAGCACCACACAGCCCTGGGATGAGGAGTTTTGTCTTCCTTGTCCCTCAGGGACCTCTGTGAAATGTTAATGCTTCAGACCCAGGACTTGGGAAGTCAGAATCTTCATCCCTTTTTATAGTGGTGCTAGATCCATGGCAATGATTGTCCCTGAAGTCTTTGGGCAGCTCCCCCTGATGGCACTGTCCGGGGATGTTTGTGCCCTCCCCAAGGACTCCCAGCCTCCATGGACCCTGTCCTGAAGTCAGGAATTTGTTGAAGCTAAATGTGGATAAATATAGCTCTAGAAAAATACAGAGTAACACTGTGCCCCTTCCTTAGAGACCTAGCTGTCACTTGTTGCCTTCAACTTATTCATTAACCCACCATGAAACATCACCAAAAAATGTGTCATCAGTAATGTGCCATCAAATAAACTTGTAACTTCATCAGGCTCCTCTAAGACAATGGATGGGGGTGTTTTTCTTGCCTGGAGAAGTTAAAAGCTAAAAGGACAATTGTAAAATCAAGTCAGAGTATTAATTTCTGTGAGGGATTAAAAAAAAAATAAATTAGAGTAGCTTGGGATGATCTGAAAGTGTTCAGAAAGGGAGAGCACAGTCTACCCCCATTTCCTTTTTCCCCTGGGGTTGATATGGATGAAGCTGCTCAGTGTTAGAAAAAACTCTTCCCTGTCTAATGCTGTAAGTTACCCTACACTGTCTGCAAGCTGTGATAAGAAACAGGACAGTGCAGTCGAGATACCATGCTTTAAATTTTGGAAAATGTACTAGTGGGGTGTTTAAAATAGCTAAAGTGTGAACTGATCATGCAGCCATAAAAGCTGCACTGGTTACATAAAATATAATAATGTATCCTTCAGCTCAGTGACATGTTCCATGTAGGATATTATGTACTATATGAAATCAGGGACATATTAGAGAGCAGAGAAGAGTTTCAAAGTCCAGACAGGAGCAAGGAGTAATAGCAGAGAGTAGAACATGATGATGTATGACATGAGGAGGAAATAAGAATTTGATTGAATCTCAGGGAAAATTGAAGTTCTCCGTCAGAAGATAAATATAATCTAAAACAAAGATATTTGGTAGGAAGGAGCTACTTAAAAGGCAATCCCATTGGAAGTGCCTAAGTGGAAAAAATCAGATATGAACATGGGATGTGACTGAAAAATAGATGTGTAAATGGCAGTGCAATTCTGGCCTGTGCTGTGACAGGAAGGCAGGAGGAGACACTTCTCACACAACACATTTGGAAGGAAACATTTCCTTTGGGAGCCTTGATAATAACAGCCAGTGACTGGAGGAGAGAGGATCCTGCAGAGAAGTTTGGGATGCATCAGAGACAGAGCTGTGCCAGAGCACAGCTGAGCAAGTCTGGCTGAGTGGCCACCAGCACATGGATGGGTGCTTGCAAAGAGCTGATGCAGGGAAGGGTGGTGGACCGTGGGCACAGCAAGTCTGAGACTGATCAAATGAAACATCTTCTCCTATTTCTGGGGAAAAATGGTCACTTAAGCTGGTCCAGCTTTGAACAGAAAGGGATGGGAGCCCTGACATTTGTCATGTAGAAGGAGTTTTTACCACTGAGTTTTTACCCTTGCTCAGGAGCCAAAGGGAGTGTAAGACCATGTGTCTCTCCACTTTGTGGCAGAGGGGTTTTGGGGCTACCACTGAGGAAGAGACTGTAAGGAAGAAGGGCTGGGATGAGCTGGGAGGTCGTTCCACCTCTCATTTGTCCTGCTCTGCCCTGAAGCCAGGACTGCTCGAGAGCTCAAAGTGTTTCAAGTACTGGGGGTGGCCAGTGGGTGTCAGTTTTGCTCTATGAAGCAGCTGATGGAGCTTCCCTTATCTCAAGTGAGAAACCACCTTTTAAAGGAGGCAGTGGAAAAAACCATTCCCATGGAGAAATCTGAGGTCAGCCCCACAGCTCGGTAATCTGGTTTTTCATAGCTCTGACTACTTTAGGAGCAGTCACAGACAGTAATTCTTAGACAAGTCAGTTTTCCTCTTTCGGTATCTCTGATTTTAGGGTAATGACAACTAAATGAGGGTTTTCAACAGAGCTCTTTTGTATTACAAAAGAGGAAGCCACCACCTACAGCCAGACAAATGCTTTATTTTAAAGGGTCATACGTGTAAATGTGCAAAAGTCTCGCATGAGCCTTCCTGGATAACCTCACTGAGGGTTGTGATTATGTTGCCAGCCAATTAAGCTAACTCAGTATAGTGCAGAAATCACTTAAAGATCAAGTCAACACTAAGGACCTATAGTTAGTGTGGATAAAATTTCCATAGAAAACATTGTCTGATTTTAGGGATCTTTTTCAACAGCTATTTTTAATGAAACTTCAGAGCTGAATGTAAAATTATACCTTTGTTGAATTAAAAACCAGCCCTACAAACCAGCAGCAAGCCACTAGGAAAAGCAATTGCCTTTGTAATGCAAGGATTAAGCTGAGACCTCGGGCTTCCATAGGACTTCTTAATCCACTCTGTGAGTGTTTGGCATGAAGAAATCTTGTTCTGAGTGTGTTATTCTCAAGAACTAGTGTATGGATGCAATAAACCAGCAAAAGCAATGAGGAGTGTAATTTTGAAAACAAAGATAATGATAATATCTGAAAAAGTTTTTCTATTCACATCCTCATTCATAATGCTGTAAAATTTGAATCTTTTATTTTTTACTTTTGTAGATTTTAGACAGAGTCTTTTTAGATGAGGTCAGTAGGACGAATCTGTTCATGTTAGTGGTATAAGCTCAGGCCTGTACATTGAAGGAAAGATACCTGATAAAATAATGTCTTCTTTAGCCATCATTTCACCACCCAGAATTTTATTTGGAAGAATCTCTTGAAGTTACTAATAATTAGAAAGAAACACACATCTCAGAAGAAAATGACCACATATGTAGCCAGGAGCAAAATATTGCCTCTTTAATATAGAGACCAAATGATGTGTTCATTGATTTATATTCCCAGAGGAGAACTAAAAAATAGAAATGCCTCCCTCTTAAAAACAACAACAACAAAAAAAAAAAAAAAAAACACAAAAAAAAAAACAACAAAACAAAACAAAACAACAATCAAAAAAAAAAAAAAAGTAAAAAGGATGAAGTTATGCTTTCTTTGCTTGCATAGTTATGTGTGGGTAATGTCTGGATGTAGAGAAATGTTATTCCTTTCCTCAAGTCAAATAAGAATAATAAATAAAACTTAGGAAAATGAAGAGGTCTTATACCCACTAAAAGAATCAGTCTCCCAAAAAGGGCTGTGGAGCACTCTGTCAGCTCTGCTGCTGGAGCGAGGCAGAGCAAAGCTCTGCAATAAAAGTCAACATGCAGCTTTAAAAGGCTGTGGTCACATGTTGTTTCATGCAGTGCTAAGGGGAGCATAAAAAGATGCTAATGTTTAATTTTTATGATCTAAATTGTTATTTGCGGTTAATCAAAGTTAACCTAGCTCTGCTTAAAGCTGATTATGTGGCCAGTTAATTTCAGGTGTCTCTTTTCACAACCAAGCCCCAGGACACTTCTAGGATGACACTTTGCTTACAGGCACAAAGGAGGCATAAAAACCCCTTTTTAAAATTTACATTTAAAATTTAAAATGTCCCTTTGCCCACTGGCATGGCTCCATCCCAGCTGTGCCCAAGTCCCTGCCCTGGGGGTGTTGCTGATTCTAACACAGTTGACAGAGGAGAAGCAGAACCATCAGCTTTATTTCCTCAGTGAAGAACACAAGTATGGACAGGGATATTCACTCACTCCAAGGAACTGATTTAGCCAGCTGGTATATGCAGCCTCCCTCTGTAGTCACCAGAGAAAGAAATGCTCCTCTGGAGAGTGACTACAATCAGGAATCTAATTTTGGTGCTTGGAGCTGCAAAATGGACACATCAGTCATTTCCATGGACTCTAGAAGAAGATGAGGAGTAGGAGGCGAAGCAAGGTGCTTATGGCAGAATAGGCCTTGTAAATGGAGGGGAAATTAATAAACTCCTCCAAAGCAAAGCACTGTAAGCTAGTCACCCACAGTCCAGACTTGGGCCTAGGCCCAGGCTGTCCTTTCTCTCTGAGATGAGTGTCAGCCTTTGGCTCAGGTGTGCCTCTTCTGGAGGTGAAGGGCTGGGTGGTTTTGTTTTCTGGGACTATTTTATGTTCTGACTTCGTGACCCATGAGACCCACGACACGCCATTTCTGCCAGGACCTAAGGACTGGTTGGTGTGACAGCTTTTCAGTGCTCAGTGCAGGTGTGATCCCTCACACTGCTCTGTTCCCTCTGAGTCCATGCCTGGTGCTGATCAGCTCAGAGGGGACTGACTAATCCCTGACCTGGCACTGCTGCACCCACCCCTGAATCAGGTCAGACTGCAGAGCCACACACCTGCAGGAGCTGTTGTCAGGCTGAAAGACCTGCTCAGTCCCTGACATCCACAGGAACCACTTCTAGCAACCTTGCCTTTTCCTGGCCCTCTACAAGCACTGGCTTGATACTGGAACAGCAGAGAAGGAAGAGGAACAAGAACTAATGAGGGTAAAGTACGTTCCTGTAGATTCATGCTGACTTTTCTGTAGCTATGCACACTGAAGAGGGGTGGTGTTGTTTTTGGAAATGTGGTGAGTGAGGACTGAAATGATGAAACAGGACATCCTTCAGGTGCTTTGAAGAAAGGCCCTGCAACCACCCAGGTAGAATCAGGGAAAACAGCCTGTTTAACTTGCAGGGAGGTCTGCAAGCTCCTGCAAAGGCAGGTGTGATGTGAGCTTAACACACCAGTTACACCCCTCTGCCAGCAAAGGAGAGGGGGACACATAACCAATGGAGATGTGGCACTTGGGGACATGGGTTGGTGGCAGGCCTGGCAGAGCGGGAACAACAGCTGGACTTCATCTCAGAGGTGTCTTGCAACCTAAATGATTCAATGATTTTGTACCAGCTCCTGTGAAGTGAGAGTGTGCACAGTCAATGGGACAACCTCACTCCATGAGGTCATGACCTCACTCAGGTCAACTCTTACTTTCCTCCTTGTTCTGTATTTCCTCCAGTTCAGGCTGGGTTGGCATGAACAGACCTAAATGACCTGGACTGGCCTCAGCATGGCCTTCACCCATGCTCCTAGCACAGGCCAGGAGCTCATTAAGCTGAGCCCTGGAGTTTGGCTTTGTTTGAGGAGGGCTGGTCTCCTGCAAGCCATGGACCCTGCTGTGCCTGACCTGCAGGCTGACTCCTTGGCTTTACTCTGAGCTGCCTCATCACCACAGCTCTCCCTGAAGATCAGGGTTCCTGGTTAGACTGGCCATCATCTCTGGCCTGGGTGCTGTGGGATGGACCTGGGCTGCTGAGGTTCCTGCCAGGCTGGCCTGGGGCACCACTGTGGCTCCTGGGCCTTGGGAAGCCACTGGCCAATGCTGTGCTGGATTCAATGAGAAAATGTCCTTATTCCTCAAGTCTTTGCCAAGTTTTAAAGAGCTAAAAGCTCTTTTCAAGTACAGAAATGTGTGCATTGGGTGGCTGTATCTGGTCTGCATCTAGTCTGTATCTAGTGTTTCACCCAGCGTGAACAGAGCAGGCTGAACCCAACAGGTCAGTGTTGGAAGCCTAAAAGTCCTGCCCCACAATGTTCATAGCTGAATTTGGTAGAAGTCTTCTCTGTTGTAGAGCCCTTTCAAACCCAAATGGCAACTCTGACCTTTTGACATTCAACATTCATGGTAATCCTGCCATAGGGAAGTGGAAGAACTCCATTCCCACCAAATCTTCAGCTGTTGCAAAGCTGTGAGCCTGGTGGTTTGTCACTGAATGTTCCCTGGTACTTTGCAATACTCAGCATAATTGATACCTGTCATTTTGCCAAATTTTGAGTAACAACTGTCTCTCTGCCTAAATGCCTCCAGCAGCTCCAGTAATTTAAATAGATCCAGCACACTTCTGTATTGGCTGCTTCACAAGCTTCATAATTCTGTGGTGTTCTCTGTGCAGTGTGGGATGTATATAATTCTGCTGGTACTGTGTTTTCCAGCCATAAGCAGAGCAAGAGTTAATTCTTATTTTTGTTGAAGTACTAAGTGGGAAGCTAGGTCATGCATAAATCCTCATTGTGCTAGGTGCTGTACAAGCAACGAATAAAAATGATCCCAGGCTCAAGGATTCTCTGTTAGTAGCTTGTGTCATAATTAAATTTTGTTAGGACACTTTAGAATTTCCCTTCCTCATAAATGAAATATCCATATACATTTATATCTCTATAATAAAAGATAAAATCTGTACACTTTTATTGTGGATGATAAAAAAGAAAATATAATACTATTTTCCAAGTAACTTGGATATAGCAATTGGAATAAGTGAGGGTGAGGGAAAAGATCTGTTTCTTGTATACTTCTGGGTTCTATACAATTAAAGTTGTCCACCTTTTAGAGAAAGGAAGAAGTATTTGCTGTAAAAATAGTCTCAGATGGAGCACACTGAATTCAGGTGGAGAGCACAGAGCAGGAGCTGGTGCCCTTTTAAGAACCAAATATTGTGTCTTCATGAATAAAGCTCTGACAGTAAAGATAAGAGAAGAAAATACAGGAACCATGTGATATATTAGCAGAATGTTTTACAAAGTCCCCCACAAAGCATCCGCTGCGCTTGAAAAGCCTAACCAGCCCAAGTGAGAAACTATTCACAAATTTAGTATTCAGATTACATACTCTGCCTTTTCAACTGCTCTCTGTACAATGAATGCCTGTACAACTACACTAACAGACACAGATCTACAGTTTCTGTGGCCTTTGAGCTAATATGAGTATTATGCCTCTCCATAAATTACATCTGCATGTCCTGAAAATACCAACTGTTTTAATAGGAATTAATCTATAGGCTTTTATCTTGGTGAAATACAAGGGGTGCAGTATGTTGCATCCCTTTTAAAAGTAATAGAGTATGCTCTGAAGGTATTCAAGGATGTTCATTATTTTCTTTATAGGTCCATTTATTGATACTTATAAGCATAAAACAGTGCTTCGTTGTAGGGAAGAGGAGGAGATGGAATAACAAATAGATTGGTGCTTATATGGTTTTTAGATTGCTCAACGCACAGTTAAGTAAAGAAAGGTCTGTGTTTGTCCTCTTCAAAGTATATTGGGACTGGATCCAGTTTGCTTCAAAGTGCCCCTTCTGTGGGAAGGGAAGAGAGTTCAGTCCAAGAGCAGAGAGCTGGTGCAGGGGTCTGCTGCTCAGTGTGCCACATCAGCCTCCTTTCATTTGCCAAGTGTACATAAGTCTGGATTTACCCTACGCTGAGCTACTATTTACATATAGAAGGTTTTGGGAGTGAATTCCTAGAGCACCTTGCCCTTATACAGGCATATAAAAAAGGGAAATTGGACACTTTAAACCAGAATTTACATTAAAAGCATCATGGAGGTTTTGAATAATAATTCTCACACGTGCATGTGCATATATACACACATATATAGGTGAAATGTTTAAACATTTAGCTGAAAACAGGCAGAGCCCATCAAACCTATCAAAGCACATTGCTGTCAAATGATGAGAAATTAAACCCTCCTGTGAGACCAGGGAGCTCTGTTATCTGCAGCACACAGCAAGGGAACCAAGGCTCAGGGAGACTGAGCAAGTGCCAAGGAGGACATCACAGCTCTTGAGCAGGTGGTTGCTGGCACAGCCTGAGATCCTGGGGACAGCTGGACTTGTGTGGCAGGACACTGTCCCAGGGCAGGGAGGAGTCCTGTGGCTGGCAATGGAAAGCCCAGGAGCTCCAGGAAGGGCTCTTTCAGAGGTGTGCCAGAGGGACCTCTGTAATGTGGCAAAGCTGAGAACTGCTCTTGGGACGCTGCTTGGCAGAAGAAAAGCTCTCATTCCTTTAATTGCTCTGTTTCAGAAATGCAGAACTGAAATGCAGGGCAATAATTGCTTGGCCAAAATCATGCAGAGGCCCTCTGGTCATTGATGGATTTGAATCTGGCTCTCTTGGTCCCCAAGCCATCACTTGGCCCTCAAGTTCACCACAGCAGCTCTGCTGAGCTGGGCAATGCAAATCACTGTGGAGCTCTTGCTACAGCCAAAGTTCTGCCAAGTTCTGCCTTGAAACCAGTGATTCAGCCCAGAGTTGCTGTAGTGAGGATGTGCCCATCTCTGCAGCCCTTGGAGTTGGCAAGCTGATTTACAAAGCCAAGTCCTGCCACTTTATTCCCTGTACTTTTCCCTTGGTCACTCCTCCTTGTTTGCACAGCTTCATTTGGTTTCAAAAGCTTGCAGAGGAGCTTGATTTAAAAAACTCAGAAAATATTTACTGTAGAGGATGGGTCTGGCTTTTCCCATCAGCTTCCATGGCTCAAGCAGGTTCCAGCAGCTTTGGGAGAAAAGCTGTTAGCTATTAAGTTATTACCTGTATGGAGAGCCAGCTGGAAGCTTTCAGTTTTCAACATTTTGATGAAAAGCACCATAAAAATCTTGACAACAAGACTTGTAGCATTTCAATGACATGTTTTGCATTTGTCCCCACTTTTAATGGTCTGTAAAAGTGATCGAAGGCTTCAAATTGCTGCTGAGACCCACACCTCAGGAATTTTTACCCCCCCACAAAATGAAGAGGGGAAGGAGGGGTGGGGAGAAAGACAAAACACCAAGTGTGTGCTGTTGAGTGAATTCATTTGGACAGCTTTTGGGAAGTCACTTTCCATCTGGAGGAGAGTGTCCGCAAGGAGAGTTATTCCGGCATAAACTGTTACGGTATAATTACCCAGCTCCAGCTATGCCAGTCTATTTTCTGGTGTAGGCAAGCCAAGTCTAGTTGTTGATCCGTAGGCGTGGGAAACATGAATTCTGCTTTCTAGGCTCAGCTCTGGGTGCTCTCTGTGGCCAGTCCCCTGACCTTTCTGCCTTCTTCCTATGCAAAATGAGAACAGTTAAGTTAAACCCATTTCATAGATGTGGCATAGTGACTAATTGGCTCAAATTTGTGGTGTTGGGGAGAGAACTGTCAATTAACTTTAGTCTTGGGCTGGCTGAATCATTTAGTGTCTTTTCCAAAGTGGGGTTTGTCTCCCTCTCTCAGGGTTGGGTGGCTCTGCTGCTACTCTACAAAGCAGAACCTCATTTGATGTGAAGTGGCAGTGCTAATAAAACCCTGCGTTCACCTTGTCTCTAACAACAGTATTGTGCTTGTGTGTAGTGAGAGCAAGAGTTAAGGCTTTTGCTTCAAGATTTTGTAGTTAAGATTTTGCCTCAAAGCAAATTTTTCCAGTACCTAGAGCCTTTGATATACAAAGAATGTGGGTATGCAGCGATGGTGGTACTTCCATCAGTGTTTGTCTGAAACTCAGTGGCAAAATGCAGGTGTTAGTCTCCTTTGGTACCAATGAAAATCAAGGATAACTACTATTATTCCCATCAGTTGCTCTGTTGGGTCAAAAGGCTCAAGGGTGTATGGGCAGCCTGAATCCCGACGCTTTCTAGTGCATACCTGCTTAATTTTGCAAATTGAAATGTCATCATTTCAACCACAGTTTCTCAATGGGCCATGAACTCCGGTGCCTCATGATGGCATCACCAGGGTCACCAGCGCCCAGCAGCTCAAAGAGAAGAGAGCAGGACAATGCTGTTGGCACCTGGTCCAGGACCTGTGGAAAGCAGGGAAAACTTCTGTGGGGAAACATCGCAAAAATTCACCCTCGGACAAGAGAGTTGGGCTGGGGCAAGCCCCTGAGAGGATTTGAGGGAGTGTCCCCTCAGTGTGGGGATGTCCCCTCGCTGTGGGAAATATTCGGGGTCATTCCTTCAGCCTTGGCTGTAGGGCAGCAAGAGGATCTCCCTCAGGACATTAATGCTGGTTTTTACACTTTTCCCACACACCGACTTCCCGGGACAGGGCTGGAATGCCATAAAGAGGCTTTACTCACACCCGGGCCGTCTCCACGCGGAAACACCGCTCGTATCAGCCGCGAATGTTTAATTAAGTAACACGCCGGCCCGCCGCCCCCCGGGCGGTTATAAATAGAAGTGCTGAATCATGACTCCGCCGGTCCCTCCGCCCGGCGGGAGCCCCTGGGCGGCGGCTGCCGGCGGGGTGCGGGGGGTGCCCGCCCTGAGGGGCCGCGGCCGTGCCCTGAGGGCGCGCGCTCCCGCCTGCCCGCCCGCCCGCGTGAGGCGCGGGGCGCGCACTGTGGCGGCGGCGGCAGCGGCGGCCGCACTTGTCCTGTAATCGATTGCCGAGCGCGCTGAGCGGCCTCGCGCCGGCTGCGGGCACCCGCCCCCCGCCGCGCCGGCCCCGCGGGGGCTGAGGCGCCGCGGGGCGGGAAAGGGGTCTGAAGGCGGAGGGGGGAGCGTGTGTGCGTGGGAGTGTTTGTGGGGGACTGAGCGTGAGTGTGCGAGGGATGAGTGTCCGTGGGATTGTGTGTGAGGGTGTGTGATGGACTGAGTGCGAGTGAGGCAGCGAGTGTGTCCGTGTGAGGGACTTTAAGGGGAGACCTGAGTGTGAGGGAGTGAGTGCGTGTGCAGGGCTGAGTGTGAGTGAGGGAGTGACAATGTGTGAGGGGCTGGCTGTGCGTGAGGGAGAGAGTGTGAGCCTGTGGGGGGGTACTGAGTGTGAGGGAGGGAGTGAATGAGTGTGCGTGGGTTTGAGCCTGAGGGAGGGACAGTGTGTGTCTGGGGGAGTGTGTGTGAAGGAGGAGGTGTGTATGGCTGTGAGGGAGTGCGCGTATCTCTGAGGGAGTGTGTATATGTGTGTGTGTGTGTCAGGCAGGGTGTGCGCGTATCTGTGTGTGAGGGAGGGAAAGGAGTGTGTGAAGGAGGGAGCGAATGAGTGTGTGTGTGTCTGTGGGAGGGAGAGAGGGAGGGAGAGCGGCCGCCGCCGCCGCCGCCGGATCGGTTTCTCGGGGTTTGACCAGCTGTCCCAGGCTAACCCTCTGCTCTCTGAAGATGGAGGAAGTAAAAACAGGATTACCCTTAGCTACGGCTCCTCCGCCGCCTTAGTCCCCCCACAGCCAACTGCCGTGCACAAACACACCTCCACTGGGCAGAGGGAGCCGACACTAATAAACACACAAACAAAAGGGGGATGGAACTGACTCACTGCCTGCGCGGCTGAGGTAAATCTGCGCCTGGCTTCTTATTATTTCTTTCTTTTTCTTTCTCCCCTCCCTTCTTCCCCTC
>JAHXMQ010012342.1:3803670-3834687 GCA_020466415.1 Ammodramus savannarum pratensis | reverse complement strand
GGCGGGTCTCGCCGGTCCGTTACCCAGCCCGGCCCCGCTGCCATTTCCCTCAGCGCCCGCCGCCACCTGCGCGCCCCCGGGGGGCTGCGGCCTGCGGCGGGGGGAAAGGGAATAAAATGACAAGCGAGGCAGGACTTCCATGACTTTGACAGGTTGTGGCAGGGGCGGGGAGAGGCAGGATGAGGCGCGGAGCCCGGCGTCGCCCAGGGCCGGAGCGGCGCTCCGGGGAAGTTGGCCCGGCTTTGCTGCGCGGGGTGTGAGTGCGCCCGCCGGGCCCCCCTCTTCCCATCCCGCCCCTCATCCCCTCTTCTCATCCCGCCCCGCAATCCCTCCGCTCCCCCCCGATCCCGTGGAATCCGTAAGGAACCGGTGGATCAAGTTTTCCTCTCTCTCTCTCTCTCTCCGCGCTAGTTAATCGCATTGCTGTAGCACCGGCTGACCTCCCTCCCTCCCTCTCCCTCCTTTTTTTTTTTTTGTTCTTCATCTTCCTTCAAAGTATGTGCCATTCCTGAGCGAGTTTCCCCGCCGGCTCATCCCGGGGCTTCCCGGCTCCCCGGCTCCGCATGCCCCACCTGTAAGTGGCGGGGGCGAGTTTCTCTCCCCTATCCCTCTCCCCTTCCCCGTCTCTCTTTCCCCCTCCTCTTCTCCCCCCGCCTTTAAAAAACCATTTTTTTAAACTTTCTCCATCTTTCTGTGTCTTCAGCTCGAGCAAAACTCTCTCCCTCCATTCCTTGTGGAGAGGCTCAGCAGCTGGGATTTGCCATCACCAGCCTAAAAATGGTGACCAAACTTTTTCTTTTCCCTCTCCTCTTCCTCCTCCTCTCCCCATTGAAGAAATAAAAAAATAAAATTCAAGCCGTGTTTTAATTTAGCTTATGGCTGTTTCTGTGTTTCTTTTTGTCTTCCTTTCTCTTCCTCCTCCCTTCCTCCCCTTTCTTTCCTTCCACTTCATTGGCTGGGATGATCTTTCCCTGTTGCTTCTGATGTTTCTTTCTTTTTCTCAGTGTGTGCCTGCCTACCTGGACTAGGGGGAAGATAAGGTAATTTTGAAGGACTTGAGGAAGTGGCTTACCTGTTCTGAAAACTTTTCTTGCTTTTTTTTTTTTTTTTGAGATTTCTTTTTTAAGAGTTGTGAAAATCAGTAATTGAATGAAGAGAGTTTGGTAGCAGCTAGGCAGGTTGAAATTTAAGTGTTATGTGCTGAATGCCTTGGGAATTTGATCTGCTTTATACCAAAGAAGAGCACAGAGAAAAGTATTTATTTATTGGGGGAAAGGCAGGGAGTGGGGAGGGAGGGAAGGAAAGAGGGTTAAGGGAGGGGGAGGGAAGTGGTTTTGGAGACAAGAAGTGAAGCTGCCTGTTTTCCAGTAAGTAATGGAGAAATTCCAGGAGCCAGGGCTAAATATACTTGGCGATCAATACAGAAATGGCTCATTGTGAATAATTTAGCTGCCTGGTGCAGTGAGAGTTTTGAAACTAAAGGCAAAAAAAGAGGCCATGGAGGGAGAGAGGAAATAAAATTTTCCTCTGGTCATGTCAGATTCTTAACTTTTCTACTTAAAAGAACATAGTTATGATTATTGATCTCTCCTTTTTTTTTTTTCTTCTCCCCCCACAATATATATCAAATGATAGCTAGGGGGTGTCATTCTATACAGTTACTTGGGTTTCGGGAAAGTAATAGCTTGTTCTGTGTCAGCAAAGTGCTTCCAGAAACTTTAAGATTGCTTCACACCACAAAATGCGTGATCTGGGAGTATGAAATGTGATGTTTGGCCCTGTGCTGTGGCCAATAAATAGGGTTAGAGTGAACAGGTGTGTGTACAGGTGTGTGTGCACACAGAGGTGTGGGGCAAAGCTGGAACAGCTGTGTCCAAGGGGAATGGGCACAGGAGGGTTTATTTTGTTTAGACCAGGAGGCAGTGTCTTGTAGTGTGTGTGAAAAGAGCAATTGTTATTAATATCCATATCCTCAAAGTCTCTTCTGGCTGCAGATAATTGATAAAGCATTACCATCCCAGCTTGAAGAAACAAGAAGAAAGTCAGGAAAAAAACTCTCAGACCAGGCAAAAACGTGAGTGGGGCACAGAGAGAGAGAGGTATGGTCAGAGCAGGATGATCCAGGTGCCACCTGGGCAGGAGGCAGCTGCAAGTCTGCTCACATAATTTACAGGAAGAGTTCAGTGATTTGCAAACGAGCACATGCAGTGCACTTGTGTGTTTCTCTAGGCAGTGGTTGCAACAGCAATAAAATGGGCAACTACTTAGGGCTTTAAGTAAGTTTAATCATTTAATGGTTGATACTGACAGGCGTCTCTGAGGGTGTACTTTTCTGCCTTGCAGCACTGCACTTTGACTATGGAAGCAGAGGCTGTTGATGGATATATCACATGTAAGTAGTCATTTTGATTATTCTGAATTACTTTTCTTTTCCTACTCTCCTTTGTATAATGCAGAAACCTGAAAGTTTAGCTTGCTTGTGTACAGTGTCTGCATTGACACTGAATTAGTAGCATTTAAATATAAATTCTCTGTATGACTGTGACATGCATGGGGATGGGTGCATGGGTGATTATCTCTAGGTTTAAATATTTGCTGGGGGTGAATGAACTTTGCAAATTAGAGAGAGTTGTTCTCCACAAATTCAAACTGCAGCCAAAAACTTTTTGTGCCTTTCTCTATGTTTTCTGGGGGGGGGGGGGGGGGGGGGGGGGGGGGGGGGGGGGGGGGGGGGGTTGTGCTCTGTTTAACAGTCAGTTAACCCAGAGCTTTTGGGGAAGGTCTGTATGGTGAATTACTATTCCAGTCTTCCCTTGCCCAGCCTGGATTGTCCCTGTCTGCTAATGGAAAAGTAATCCTAACTTACTTAAAACCAACAGCTGGGACAAAGTTTGCCACAGGAGTGTGAGTAATAAATAGGGTGCTGTTCAGACAGTAGCTTTGAGGGGACTCTTAAAATCAGCCAAATGTTATTTGGGCAGCTGAGAGGTGTGAGAGGCTCTGGAAGACCCCGCTGGTGGAGGAGGGAAGGGCAGGGGTGAGCAGAGCGAGCGGGCTCTGGCTCTCCGTGTTTGTGAAGGGTTACAAACTGACACTGACGGGACGTGTGTTGTGCTCACAGGTGACAATGACTATTCGCCTGAGAGGGAGCACTGCGGCATGGCCATCGACCTCACCTCTAGCACTCCCAATGGGCAGCACACCTCCCCCTGTCACATGGCAGGCAGTAAGTCTCCTCTTAAGCCTGTTTCTCTCTAGATCACGGTTGGCTTGCCTTGGTCTGCTCCTCCTGGTCCTTGCTTTGCTTACCAGGTCTTAGCCACTGCTGTTGGCGTTGCTAATAACAGAGGAGGACAGGGAAGAGTTTCTTTTTGGTTTTTTTGGTTCTTGTTTGTGCTGGTGTCTCATCCAAACATGAATGGGATTACTAGTCTGAACTATCCCAAGGTGGCATTTGAGAGCTGGTCCGTACCTGCTCCAGGTAGGACGCACTAGGGTTGACATGTGCTAGTTTTGTTTCCTCAGGTTCTGAACTCCAAATAGAAATTGTTGTTGTTGTTATTATTACTACTGTTACTTTGTTTCCTGAAACAGCTTGAAGTAGCTTTATTTGAAAACAAACAAATTTTATTTACAAAACTCAAGTTGATTTTAACAAACTGAAAGGAGTTTGGTTTAGAATGTTGGGTAGAAACGGAGAGTTTAGTGGGTCTGCACAGTAAGTGTCAAGAGCTGCTAATATTTATAGAATTATTCTCCTGTTGTATATGGAGGTGGATAAATGTAGTTTATGCAATTTCATAAATGCAACAATCTTAATTTTCTGTGTGTGAGTGCCCTACCTTGTTAAAGTGTTGGCTACAGTGTTACAAGATATTTACCTCAATGTAACCTCTGCACTTATAGTCCTGAAAAAATGTAGCGCGCTTTGCTTTCGACATACTTAGTGTTCCTCTCTGTGATACTAATTTTCTTTCTGGTTGTGTGTACTACAGATACATATTTATCTATTTAAACCCAGGGTTAGTAGAATGCCCTACAAAAATCTCTGAAAGAGAGAGCTTCTAGGGTTGCTTGTTTAAAAATGCACAGCCTTCAGTGTCTTTCTGAGAAAAAGATGTTACTTTCCTTTAAGAATCCTTTCCTCTTGCAAATGACGGGTAAAGCGCAGTTTTATGAGCCTTTAAACTGAGGGTTATTATGAAGATCTCTCAATTATATACATGTTGCTGGAGAATATGATTTCTAATACCATGGACTGAACTTTATATGACAAGCACCCATAATTCAGCATCTTTAGACAATTCCAATTGTGCTGCACTGGGATTCTGATATACTTTATTATGTTGTAAAAGTTTTACTACTCACTTTCTTCATTTTCTTTGTTTCCTTTTTATTAATGGGAAGGCTTCATTGGAAGGGAAAAGAGTATCTGTGTTTTAAATCTTCTTTATAATCTAGACTGAAAACCAAAGTCAAATTAGGAATAAAAAGATCTAGAATGAAGTCATGCAAAAGGCTTTAACACACTCAGTATTTTCATGTTCATTGTGTTAACATTTTCAATGGTTTTTAAACTTCATTAGTTCTTTGCAACACATATGTGTCCGCAGCCTTGGTGGATATCTTATTTTTTTTTAAGAGGAGATTTTTGGCCTATCCTAGGTGTCTCAAATGCTTTGAGATTAGGATGTGCTGCTGTTGAAAAATCAAGGGCTCTGCCTGGGTTTCCCAAGCCAAACAAATCACAAGCTTCTTATATTTATTGTAATTTATTTACTCTTTGCAGGCTTAGGATTGTTTTGCAGAGAGGCAGCTTGTGCTGCCTTAAACATGGAAGATATTGATCAGAGGTTGTGGGATTTTGTGGCAGCTGTTACATTGGTTCATTTAAGGTTTTTGGCCAAATCTTGAATCTGGCATGTGTAGGCTAAATCGCCAGGCTGGGCTTTAGAGCTTTCCACCTGTTTTGTGGGGCACAGGAAATCCTTTTAAAGGTGTGGCAACTCAGGGGCCTGCACCTCTTTTTAAATACTCTTTTGGGGTTTTTCTGGTATTGTAAAAGGAAAGATAGAGGTGGAATAGCTGTTTGAAATATTTTATATTAATTTAGTAGCTCCCAGTGGATTGACCCATCACTCATTGTTTTAGGTAGAGGCAGTGGCTGTGTTCTGCTTCAGACTGGTTTGATTTCCAGTGGGTTTCTGGAAATTAATTGATGTTGGTTGCTGTTACAGTAAAGCCCAGGGTGGGTCATCCTGGCTGGGTAGGACTTGGGAGTGGAGGAGGTGGTACAGGGAGCAGACCCCAAATATTTCACTCCAGGATGGGTTGCCAGTCACTGCCAGAAGCGCATGGCCCTCTTTGGCTGTGTGCTCTGGATGTGCACCTGCAAGGTAGAGATCCAAGCTTTGACCTTGTTCTTCTTGCCTTCCACTGAATTGTTTTGAACCACAGCTCTTAATTTAGTCGGAATTTGTGTCTGGCTCAGAAGGAGAAACACCAAAAGAAGGAAATTTCTTGGATCTGTGCTGAAATGACTGAGTAGTGCTCTCCCAGCAACAGCAAAATTATGTGCTAGGTAAAGAGTTTTCTGTGTTCATTAGCCCCTGGCAATCTGTGTTAGTAGTTCTGTCTGGATTACTGATGTTTTCAGGTTCTATTCCAAAAGGGTTTGGGTCGAATATTTTGGCTGCTGCATCCTTTAACCTATTGTCATTTTCAAGTATCTAGATGGTATTTGTAGGTTATGGACGAGGATGACACTCAATTTTCCTTGTGAATGAGATGATCCTGAAAGATGAATCACACTAAATCACCTGTCATAGCTAACTGATGATCTTACATATACCTGCCTTTAGCAGAGCACTGCATGTGTGTTGGCAGATGCTCTGTTCTAAAATACTTCACTGTAGTTTTATGTAAGCAAAGATTTAAAATACATGTAAATAGTCAAACTGAAGAGGTTGATAGATCATCTCACTTTTCTCTACAGCAAAAGATGAATTAGTGTTACACCTGCTGAGTACAGATGATATATTTACATAGCCCCAAATCTGGAAGTCCAGATTTTCTTTTGATCTTCTGTAGGAAAACTCTCACAAAGGCTGACAGGCAGAGCTGGGTGTCACAGGCTTGCTCAATTAACTTTGTGTTGGTACTACAGAGTTCCCTGCATGGCCCTAAGCCCCCCCCCCAGACCCCACAGAGTTCAAGGGAGTCTGCCTTGTTCCTGTCCGTGAGTGCTGAACTGGGCTGTGAGTGATCAGAAACCTCCGAATAGGAACTGGCATGCTAATTAAAGGCTAATGGGGAATCCTTATAAAAGAGGCTTTAAAAAGAAATAATTCCCAGTCACCTCCCCACAATGCCACACTGAGTTCTTACTCCAGTTATTAGAGATATTTTTTTCCTGCAGGTTAAAATGGACTTAGAGGAATGTCTGCTTTAGAAACTGCAGGGGCACAGTTGTTCAATTAGTTGACTCAATCATTGCTTTGTATAGGATGAAGGACACTTCTCTAAGATCACTGGCCTGGTATCATAGGGAAAATAGTAGCAGCAGCTATTAGCATCTGACAGTCAGTGACAAAGGCAATTTCCCCTTAAATTAGAGCCTTGACAGTGGGTGTCCCAGTTAACTTTCTTATCTGTGCTTTCATAGACAAAAGGAGCCCTTAAATGAAACAGAGTCAGAACAATCATCAATATCAAACCCAACATCTGATGTTTGAAAGCGATTAAAATTGTGGTGTGCTTTCAGGAGGTGTTTATAGTAGCTGGAAGCGTTAGTAAGTTATGAGAATTAATTCATTAAGAGAATAAGCCACGTCGGCTGACTCTGCTGCTGGAAATAATGAGGGGATGGCGTTTTCTCCGTGCTGGGGAACGATTGTGCTGTCTGACGAGATCACTAATTGGGACAGCAGCACTAAGTGGGGATGATTTCAGCAGTGCTGTTTAAAGAGAACTTGGGCAAGGTTTCATTAGAATGTAGCCAATGCTATTTTACAAGTGATTGGGGTGGACTGTCGGTTGCACTTTTTTTTGTGGCATCAAAGCTCCAAACCTTTCCTGACCACTTTCATTTTTGAAGCCTGAGTTGTCATAAAACTCCTGTTTTGTCCTGAGCAGAGAGTTACAGGTACCACAGCTGTATTGGCACATCTGAAGGGATAAAGAAATGTAATTTTGGAGCCTGAATTTGGAATTTTCATTCCTGTTGGAATGAAACTGCACAAAGTTAAAAGTTGCTCTGTGGCAAACAAGCCTTGTCACCACTAGAATTTACTCCCAGGCATGTAGGGCTGAACCTTGCTCTGGGATTCTTTCCTGGCTCAGGATGTGTTGTGGGCTTTTCAGTAGGATGAGGCGATGGAGGCTTTCCTTTAGGGAGGGTGGTTGCAGAGAGGGACTGAATCAGTGCTTTGAGACAGTCACTCCCCTGATGTGTGCACTGGGGCATGAAGAATTCTGGCAGCCAAACTACTGTGCTCTGAGCTGGGGATTCAGGTCTCCTTTTTTTCCAAGTATCTTGGAAAGTGCTGAAAACTTGGACCTGATCACCTCGAGATGCTGAGGAATGTTCTTTCCTCAGCAGCCTTTAAGGAGTATGGTAGGCAGCATTTATTGGTCTGGGTATCTCCTGCCTCATTGCAGGCAGTGGACTTTTGACAGTCACTTGAGATGCCCTCTAGTCCTTTGTGTCTGACTTTGCAGTGTTGACACTTTGATTTTTTAGCACTCAGCTGTGGAATGCCCAATTTTTAGCACTCACGGTGATGCCCAATACAGATGTACCTGTGGTTTGGCAGGTTGAAGGACAGTGAAGATGGACTTTGCCAAGATGAGCTCAGACATGAGGGATGAGCTCAATAAAGTGTGGCAGGGAAGTGTAAGAAGTGAGCTCCTTGGGCACTTACAAGAGCAACAAGGTCTTTGCTTCAGTCTTTTATCCTCAGACTTCCTGGGAATTGCCAGGGCAGTAGTGCTAATCAAAATTTTAGCCATTTAGCTTTCTTGGAGTTTGAGAAGAAAAAGTATTAAATGGAAAGGCAATCAGCAGGATTTTAACAGAAATAGAAGGATTTTCCACACCTAAGAAACCAAAGTAGTGTTACACTGTGTTTTTGAAAAAACTACAACCCAAACAGAGCAAAGGGTTAACTGGAAATTAAGCATTGCCTGGGATGTGGCTTGAATTGTTATAGCTTTGTCCACAACAGCTCAGATTTTTCACACTGGTATGGTTAAAATAATGAAATAGTTCCTCTGATATGAACTCTATGTGTAAACCAACCCAGAGTATGAAATGAGTTAGTGTTTGAGTATCTGTAGCCCACACTGCAATGGTGAAGGGCTCTCCTGTGTGTTTTTCCTGTCTTCTGTCACAGTCCTGGCATTCCCTATGGAGCTGCACACTCAGCTGCAAAAACATTCCTCCCTCTCAGTGAGTGTTATAACCAGGGTGGGGTGAAATGATCAGTTAATCTCATTAAATAGGTTTTTATTCATTCTGATGGAAGTCCCTTGAAAGGTCATCTGCCAGGGCTTTGTTGCAGCACACACCTTCCTTGGGAAGCTTCTGTTATTCTCTTGGACTGTCAGGTTCAGTTAACTTTCCCTGGTACACACCCTGTTACAACACTGTGCTCTTGCTAGCTTTGTAGTCAGCAAATTTTCAGTGTTTGCTTCTGGAATTTCAGTTCCCTTTCAGACATGCCAACGAAAAGAGCAATCCTCATCTTCCATGAAATATGACACTTTGATGGCAGCTGGATGACATGATACATGTTGGAGGACAGTGTTCTGTGTTTCCCATCCCTGAATCTGGGGGAAGGTGCTGCTCCTGTTGAAATCAATGGATATCTTCTCTCAGGAAATTGGTTCAAAGGCTTGTTTCTAGTTCCTGTGGGCCACAGGCTCTGTCTAGTCCTTCAGCTAAGTGATGGTTTGCAGGACCAAGTTTTAGAGGGGGAAATGCAGCTTTTTGTGCTACCTTTGTGCAGAACTGAGGGTGAGCACTGCTTGTCCTTCCAGTACCAAGAGGGCACCCTGAAGGAGTGATGCCATTCTATCTGGGAGGAAAAGGCAGAGCCTCCTTTTCTGCCTTTTGCTTCAGTAATCCCAGTGAATGAAAATCCTTTAAGAACCTACCTTGAAACAGGTTTAAAATTGACCTGTTCTGAGATTCTGTGAAAAATTGAAGAGAAGGCTGAGCCACTGCTCTGTGCAGTATCAGACCTGCTCCCAGCCCAGGTGAGGAGCCTGTGCCACAGCGTGCTGTCCCTTCCCTAGGGCAGTGGGTGCTTGTTTGGGGTCCAGGCAGCTGACTGCTGCATCCCTAAGGAAGGAAGCAGAGCAGGGTTATCACTGAGAAGCAATGAACATGACAGATATGGCTCTGGGCTAGGTCACTAGAGGCCCAGTTTTTATCCAAATTCTGGTCATTGTAGGGAGTCCCTTCATGTTTCTGTGGTTTTTTTTCCCCCCTCTTGCCTTTTATTTTCTGAATCACAGAAGCTGTAGATCACTTAGGATGGAGACTTGGATGGTACATGTTAGCCTCTGTCAAAAGTAGGATGTTTTTTACAATATCTTTTTGCTTGGGGGTTATTTTGCATTTAATTTTTGCAGCCCCACAATGAGATGCATTCAGAAGTACCTTAATACCAGTGCAGTATATTTCCTGTCCTGCACAGGAATAATTGTGGTGGTCCTAAAGTACCCTGTTGTGGTGTATGTGTGGCATTTTAACTCTTCCCACACCACTGAGCACTGCCAGGTCTGTGTGTGGATGAGCCCCTATTCACACTGCCCAGCAAAATGTGCCCTTGATCTGGAGCCAGGTCCACATTACCGGCTTCTGCTGGCACTGCTGTGTCAGCCTGTGGCTTTGAAGAACTGTAATCCCTCACAGGCACAGAGATGCTGGCAGAAGCTCCAGCTCTGAGCACAGCCCTGGCTGGCAGGGTCACCTGCAAGTGCTGTTACAGGTGTTACATTGGAAAGTACCGTAAAACAGCAGGCTCTGTTCCTGGAAAAGCATGGGCTTGATTGATCCCCCTCATTTCTATGCTGATAGGTTATGTCACCTTCTGTGAATTAGAATGTCTTTTTTGGGTTTTTTAACTGACTTTTGCTCTCTATCTGCCTCTAATTTTTAAAAAATCTTTCCAGTTTGGGGGTTTATTCCTGTAACGCTGTGTGGCCATGGCATAGCACCACAGAGGTAGTGGGCTCTGCTTGCATTGTATGAGCTCCTTTAACTCATGGTGTCTCTGTGTTTGTCCTGTCCAGAGAGGTCACAGGGCTCTTGTTCTTCCCTTTGGGGAAGCTCAGGTTGGTGGTCAGATCTCTGTGTCCTCTCAGGTATGGGTGTAGGCACACAGTTTGTAGTGACTGGGAGTGGGGCTGGCCCAGCCTCATCCCCAGTGGGCTCAGCTGTGCAGGACAGGTGAATGCTATTGAAGGGAACGAGCCATGGAGTGCCCAGGGGCACTGACCAACCCCCAAAGGGAGCAGAGGGCACACAGGTGCAGGGCATCAACAGGAGGGGATAAAAGGCTGGGCTGAAGGACAAGAAGGGCAGATGCTTGCAGCCTGCTGAGGTGCCCTGGTGTTACTGTGTGTGGGCAGTGCCTGAAGCCTTCTGAAGAGGTGAGGTGTTCCTGTGTATGGGCAAATGCTTAAAGCCTTCTGAAATTGTGTGGTGATGCTCTGTGCATTGTGGCTGTCTCAGCTGTGACATGTGCTGTGACATATGGGGGAGGTCAGTCCTAGGGCCAAACCATGCTCCCATCCCCAGTGTGGATAGTGTGAATATCTGTGTCTACCAGCTGGTAGTGGAAAAAAAAGAGGAGTTGAAGTGTGTCATTCTCCTACACAGGTAGGAGCCCCTCTTAGCAGGCTGTGGGCTTTACACAAGGCATGAGCCAGGGAATCTGATTCACTGCAGACCTGTCTGCTCTCCCCACCATGGTTTCATGTTACTTGGAGAAGCTGCACAGACTGGTTTTTTCTAGCCTCTATTCCTGCTGTGGTGTTGGTACCTACCTCCTGTGAGGTTGCTCTGGGCACAGGTGTAGTCACTGCAGTAGGGGAGAGAAAAAGGGAACATCAGTGTCAATATTCAGGTCCCTGCCCTGTCTGTGGCTTGGAGAACCCTTTGGAGGACTTAGTGCTACTGTCGACCCTGAAACTTCATGAGTGGGGTAGAACATCCAGCCATACCTTGGTGCTGCTGTTGTCAGGCCCTTTGTCCTGGGGGGTGGATGTCTCAAATGTTTTTCACAGGAGGTAGGAAATCCTGAAGTACATGAACCTTGTTTATCCATTCACCTTGTTGCCTGTCCTACCACCATCATTTTTGTTAGGAGCCTTCTCGTGCGAGGCGGTGAGGCGGGCTGGCTTCCTCTGCAGCAAATGGAAGATCTGGGCAGGGCTTGCGGGAGCGATGCTCCGTTGGCCGTTAAACCGCACTCGTGACAAAGCCTTACATTCCCATGGGGGGTTTTCTTGTTTATCCCCTCTGTTCCTCCTCTTGAACAAAACTAAAGGTATCTGTGCTGTGAACTTCAGCATCAGGCTGGAGTTTTCTCAGCTTCTTTTTAGTGGTGATCTCCTTGCGTTCCCCCCCAGCCTTTAGAGCCTCCCAGTTCCATCAGAAGAAAGTGATATTGTCCTGTTTTTCTCAAGGGGCATGTGTTCTCTCAGTCCATGAAAACTGATGTTGGTCAGTGGCACAGAATGCTGGCTGCAGATCCCTGTGATATGCTCGAGTCTGTGGTAATTTTTCTCATAATTACTCTTTGATTTGGGAATGCCTGTGTACAGTGAGAATTCATACCTAATCTTTTCTAGACTTAGCTTTTGGAGATTTTATGATTTTCTTTTGCAAGCAAAGTTGCTTTTTTAGGTAATGATCTAGCCACAAAACACAAACTGAGTGAGTTTTTGGTAACTCTGTTTGCATCATTTAAACTGTAGCAGTGTGAATTAAATATCTGCTTTACTCCAAGGAGCAGCAAACAGGATGGTATGAGTTCCTTTCTTTTGAAAATGACAGAAATCGCTTCTTTCTGTATGAAAACAGCAAGTCTCTTTACCCAGAAGAGACATGAGGTTTATTCATTTGAGGAAGAGTAGCTGTTCTCTTAAAGTTGTGGATGGTTTAAAAGCTTCCAGGAAAGAGTGGCAGTAGACTGAAGACCTTGTTCTGGTTAGCAGCCAGGTCTGTGATAGAGGGAGACAGCTCAAGCAAGAGAATAAAATGGCGTTCAGTTTTTAATCTTATTTCTTGAGAAATTGATATCCTGCAGGGTTTGCCTTGTCAAGATAACGGCCCCTGAAGGAGAATAAATCTTATTAATTAGCAGTTTTGCATACTGCTTTTAATTGTTCCTTCCTAGGTGCAGGCTTTGTATTGCATGTGCATTGCTGTCGTGGCGAGGGGCCTCTCTCCTGCAGCCCTGAAGAGTCTGCCCAAGTACAGAAATATTTCAGAATACACCATTGG
Organism: Ammodramus savannarum pratensis; assembly: GCA_020466415.1. NCBI lineage: Eukaryota > Metazoa > Chordata > Aves > Passeriformes > Passerellidae > Ammodramus > Ammodramus savannarum. The sequence goes on along the minus strand of JAHXMQ010012342.1, from coordinate 3,822,170 downwards.
GCCTTAAATTTACTCAGTGCCTTAATCCTCATCACCTCTCAGATTTAGGCATGTCCTAAATGCAGTTGTAAGTAATAGTTTTACAGTTTAATCTCCCAAAATTGGGTCAACCTTACCAGTTGTTTTTGACCTTGTTACCAGCACAGGTAGTTCCTGGGTGAGTCTGACACATCTCTGTGCAGCTGTGTGAAACAATCTGAGGTATCAGCTTTACTTGAAATCCTCTGTTTGAAATTTTCTCCCTACCTTAAATACACAGGCCTTTATCACTGTAGGATATTATCCTTTGGATAATCTAAGGAATATCACAATATTTCCTTGTTACATCATGCTTTTTCAGTTTTAAAAGCTTTACAAAGGATACCAGTTGAAGAGATACAAATGAGTGGACAGAATTTTAGGCTGAAGAGGTGGAGAAAAAGTAGGGAAATTAATCTTGGAAGAATTCAGCTCTTGTAGGTGGGAGGCAGTCAGCTTCATAATTTGTGTATGTGACTGCAAGTTGTCAGAGTATAGGTAGCTCTCAAGAGTTCAGAAGAATGTTATGCTAGGTGGGTATGTCAGGGCCAAGCAGTACATAACATCAGCAGACTGAGAGCTCTGTGAGTTTATTCTTGGCCTTCTTTTAAATTTGTATTCTCTGAATTGCACAATTTATTTTTCTAAATCCCATGTACCTACATGTGAATCCCAGAGTGTTCTCATAGTCTAAATGCTATGACCCATCAGCTGCCCCCAAATTACCTAATATCAAGTAGAGAAGGTTGGCAGCCAAAGAAAAATATAGGAAAATGTGTCCAGCCCTGGTTGCTGACAAGCCTATACATGTGCAGTGCAGTAATACAAATGGAAGGCACTTAGAGAGGGTTTCAGCCACATACAACAGAGAAGTACAGGCTTGAAAAATACTAGGAAAGTGCAATTCTTATGAAATGAGAAAGCCAGGAAGAGGAGAAAGAGGTATGTGAATTGTGCCTTGGCTGAAGGAAAAACTGTTTAGCACCACCCTTTTCAAATGTCAAATGCATGGGAAAAAGTTGTTGGAAGCCAGTCTCTGCTAAGTTTGCTGCTTGCAAAACCTACTTTTTTGTGAGATGTTTGTGCAAAATCACCTCTCTGCTCTGCCTGTGAGACCAGACATGAGTCAGGCTATCAGCATCTAACATGGTTTCAGGTTGCTGTCTTACTGCTCTTGGTCTAAAATGCTGGAAAGAAGTGTTTGCTTTTTTCTCACTTTTAAAGTGCTTCATTCATTTAATGTCATTAGTGCTATTGTTACTTAAATTTACCTTCTGACTGGTAACCATTAAATATTTATGGAGAAATCAATAGTAGTGAGATTTTTTGCTCAAGTAAATATATATCACATATGTACTCAAAACCAAAGCAAACTGCAGTGCATTCCAGGAAATAATCTATAGTGCTGCTCTGTAATGTTCTTGCTCATCTTCATGTCAGGATGTTTTATCTGTGTCCCAGCTCACCCATTGCTGCCCCAGAACTCTGGCTGTTCTTTTTGACAGCCTTTTTGAATGGAGCCTTAGGAAAAGAGTGTTTTCAGAGTAGAAATGTGCATGATAATTGCCATATAATTATCCAGGTTTCCTTAATGACTGGATGCAGGGAGATCCTTAGGTTTGATGCTATGTCTGGTGGACAGCGCCCCAGCCAGAGACTGCTGTGCTGTCTCTGAAGAAAATGGAACTGGCTGGAGGCAAACCCAGCCCTTCCCAGCATTTGGAAGGGGAAAAGTATTTTTGAGAGAAGGTGGTGATGTGGCAACAGAAGATTATTGCCTAAAACCATTTAAAACCAATGCCTAATAAAAAATAAAAAAAAGAACTGGGCTTAAAATGGCTTTGAAACCAGGCTTAAGTTGCTTGGAGGGAGCAGACAAAGGTGTGATATAGACCACACAGCCAATGTGCACAGGGCAGTTTATTCTCCACATTGGGTCTCTGCAGCATTTTCTTGTGCAACTACAGATGGAATAAATCTTTGTAGACCATCCAAGAGATGACCTTAATCAATTGTTCTGGCCAGGTGTTTTGGAAGGGGGAAAGCTTCCTTATGAGTCAGTGATGAAATCTCAATTTATAATTATGACTGTAGTTTATAATAATAATTCTAATTATATATATAAACAGTTTAACCTACTACAATGTAAAATCGTAACATTTGCTGAGCTTTGGCTGCTTTCAGATGGTGAAAATGTGCTGGTGGTTGTTGGCTGGAATTCAGAAATATTTGTCAAAATTTTGTGCTCTATGTGAACAACAAAATTTTGTGTGGATTAAGCAATTAATAATTCTCTCCCATTATCCATCAGATAAAATTACAACTAGCTCATTAACCAAAATTAATTGTAAATAAAGCCGATCTGTTGTTGAGGAAACTAGTTAGAATGGTAATTGGGTAATGATGATGCATTTAATTTCCAACTGCAGATTTCAAAGCTACTCCTTTTGGCAGTGATAGAGCAAGGTGTTCTGAAATGAAGCCCGGTGCTTGTCACTGTCATTGTCCTCTTAATTAATGCCACCAGGACTGCCTGTGTTTGGAATTTAATTATTGTCCCCTGCAGAGCACTTGGAAATGTCCTGACTGTGCTCACTCTGAAGCCAGTGGTTCAACTATTTAGTGACCTGTGTGGGCAGGAGGTGACACAGGAGGCAGTGGTGGTGCAGGACATGGAGCACTGCTGGCTTTGCTCCTGCAGCAGCACATCCCAGTGCCTGAGCTCTGGGAATGCTGCCTGTGCTTTGGGATTTGCTACTCACTTGCCATGGAGATAGAGCTGGAGTTTCAGGCCAACAAAGCTCAATTGTGACTCAACGTTTTAAAAATGATTGAGTGAGTAATTTTCTATGCAGTTTCATTTCAGTATCTTTTGCCCCAAGGATTATTTACTGTGAAGTAACTTGCAGCATGGTTTTGCTGCTATTTGTAATGTTGAATTTTAATAAGAAAGGACTTGTTTAAATAGGATAATGTTTTTATCCTAAATTGCCCTGTTCTAATGGTAAAATTGGCTTCACAAATAAAATCAGCAGTTGTACCTGCTAGCTTACATGCACAATTTCTTGATTATTTTTACTCTGTTTTCAAAATGTATGAAATGCTATTATGAGATGAGCACAGTGTTTTTGATTTTAGCCAACCACCACTTCAATCATTAACAAAAGGGCATTGGGCACAGAATACATCATTCAGGAGGGCCACCAAATTGATCAGAGGGATGCAGCACCTCTGCTGTGAGGAGAGGCTGAGAGAATTGGGATTGTTCAGCCAGGAGAAGAGAAGGCTTTGGGATGACCTAATTGTGGCAAGAAAAAGGGAGAGAGACTATTTACAAGGGTCTGGAGTGACAGGACAAGGGGGAATGACTTCTCAGGTTCAGATTGAACATCAGGAACAAATTTCTGACTGTGAAGGTGGGCAGGCCCTGGCACAGGTTGCCCTGGAAGTGTCCAAGGCCAGGCTGGATGGGACTTGGAGCAACCTGGGACAGTGGAAGGTGTCCCTGCCCATGGCAGGGGGTGGGATGAGATTGGTTTTAAGGTCTCTTCCATCCCAAACCTTTCTCTTATTCTCCTTGTCCTATCATTTGTAATCACTCTGATTTATTTTTCCCTCACTCTGACTTATTTTAGAGGGAATTACAGAACTAAAGCATCAACTTAATCTTTAATGTCCCTTCTTACCAGACTTGAAGAGAATACAGAATAGATACATTTTACCTGTTTTATTTTTAACTATTTCTCTGTGAGGCTTTTTTTTTTTTCTTTTGTGCTTCCTGGTCCATGGGGAGAAAAACCCTTCAAGCATGTTTTAGTTACATCACTAATATTAGAACTGAGTAATCGGGTGGCTTTGGCAGCAGTCTCGTTTATAAATTGTTGGTGAGCAGATGGCTCACCAAGTTGGCATGCCAGCTCCAAACTTTCACAATCATGAGTCAAGTTTTAAATCCCAAGATTGCCTTACATACCATGGGTTTTGTTGTTTTGGTTTTTTTTTTATTTTTAATGTGTGTTTGTTTAATAAATGTAACTCTCGATGGGTCTTCTCATTCCTGAGCTGTGTTTTGCACTGAAGCATGGCTTTTCAGCAGTCTCTGGCTTTGGGAATGCCTTTTTTTCTTAATTTAATCAAAGCAGAGCCTTTTTTTAGTCACATATCTGAAAATCTTGCTGCTAAGAAAAACTAATAACGTCAGTGTAAGGGACATAAACGTGAGACTTGTCATTTCTGGCTAGTGTCAAACAGCTCAAATGATTGAGATCATTCACAAATGAACTTAAAGCAACTTTTGGATTGTATGCACAAATATTTTTTAGGATTAATTTGCTGGTATTGGTTATCCTGGGAAGGCAGTTCTGTGCCAGTTTGTTTGTTTGTTAAGCCATTAGGCACCATCGAGTACAAATGTTGCATTTTGAAATGCAAGAGTGAATATTTTCTGTAAGCAAAATGTAGCAATAAGGAAACTGGGCCGAGCAAGAGTGCTCAGACATTCTCCCTGTGAACACAGTGAAGTTCCAAAAGGGTCAGATCTTGATCCACTTGAGAATTTGGACTAATATTATTGGAAGGATTTCTGCTTTTTTCTTTTACTTTTCCTTTTCAAGCTATTCCTTTAAGTAAAATTAATATGCTGTATGTGGGTTATAATGCATTGTGGGACCTGTTATGGAATGATAATTAGACCTTATTTCTAAATGATACCACACAAAGTGTGCTGTTGTAAATGCTAAACAACTGTGTTTCATCCATAATCATGTAATTGGTGTGTGCAGCTAATTAGTGTGTGTTCAGTTTAGGCCCAGATTTTTTGGAAATGTCTCCTGTTCTGGTCCTGATTTAGCAAAGCTCTTAAACAGATGATTAACTTCCATTGGCTTTAATAGGACTTAAGCACATTCTTAATCAGGGCCATTGTGTCAAATCATGTCTCTTGGTGACAATCAGAACAACCTGCCAGAGCTGTAGTAAAAATATCTGTAGGTCCTTCTTAAATTTAGATTAATCATTTCTTTAATTGGTGAAGCATTTTGTTTCAGAATCTGAAACTCTGTGTAGGTACCTTGCTCTCTCTCTCTTTTTAAGCAAATGGTTATTGTCACAATCTAATTGTATGTGTAAAGTTTAAAGATTTTAACTAGCTTGGCAGGCTGTTTACATCAAATCTGTTCAATACACCTTTGAGATGGAGAAGAAGAAAATAGGCATCTGAGAGTGCCTCACTGGAATATAAATGTCAGTGCTGATAGATATCTATGATAGAAAATTTGTGTGGGAGTAATAATTTAGTAATAAAATAGGTCAAATTAATTTTTATGCTGAAGGGGATACCTTACAATAACCATTTTGTAATTTTATGTTTGACAGTTTGCTGTGCATTATGTGGATAGGTGGAGCTGAGATAATGTAATCCATTTCCAGTTGTAAACAAGATTGCTTTAAGAGCTGCAGTAGTAAGATGCATGTTGGCTGACTTTAAGCTGAAAGGTAATTGCCTCTGAATATTAATGTGCATGTGGGGATTTTGTGTTTAATTCTGGGATTTCATATTTGCCCTATAGCAGCTCTGAAGAGGCCCTTGTTTTCCCAAAGCCCACTTTGCTGCTAATTGAAGCTGATGGCAAATGTTGAATTTTGGGTCCTTTGCTTCAATTTTATGTGGCCTGTGTTCCTTGGAGAATGCTGCTTGCTTTGGCTGTTTTTTTTTGGTTTTTTTTTTTGTTAACCACCTTTCAAGTTGAGGATTTTTGGAGATGCTCTTGTTGTCCTACAGCAGCTGAGTAGTTCCTGGGCTGGAGGAGGAAAGATTTGTAGGTTGTGGAAAAGGGGAGAAGTTGCTGCACTAAGTAAATTGGAGCCTCTTAGAGAAATGAGAGTTACGGTGCTGATCCATGTGCTCTGTAGCTGGCAAGCTTCCTCATGAGTCATTTAAAACCAGTCCAAAGCCCACTGCACTCTGTGGGAGATTCTCTGATTCCACATACTTGTGGAGCAGACCCCTATCATGGGGAGAAGCTGTAGGTAGTGACAAGCACAGTTTGGGGGCACATCAGCTGGCTGCATCTGTTTTTGAAATTGTTTTAGGCATGGCAGGCTACAGCAGATTACAGCAAGCAGTACCTCAGCTTCCCATTTCAATTCCAGCCCTTGGCTCGTACAAGCTGTTCCATTAGCACTGCTTCCAGCAGGGCCCAGCACTGGGAGCAGCAGCATTGGTGTTGAGCAGGGTAGAACTGCAGCTCTGCTCTGGAGCAATGTGCAGCTGAGCAGTGCTGCAGGAGCCTGGCAATCTGTTGTGTGCAGGGTTTGAGCCTGCACACGTTTGAATTGCAGCAGGTGTGTGGGCTGTCATTAGTTAGGACTCTTTAAAGGTGTTAGAACTGGCAGGTGCCCCAGATGCCCTTCTAGCTGAGATGACTGTTCCTGAGACAAGCACAGAGTCCAGCATTCCTTGTTCTCTGTGGCAATGCCAGCATTTTCCTCTGAAAAAGAAAAGCCAAATAACAAAAAGGGGTATTTTTAGCTTGGATCGATTTGCTGATCCAGTTTAGTGCATGGTCTCACACAGTGAGAGGGTGGTGTCTGAGCAGGGACGGGAGCTCCTGGCTCTTTTTCTGCTTCTGCAGAGACAAAGGCACTCTGAGCTGTGCTGATACCTCACACAGGTCATCAACTGTGTGGTCAGCAAGGCAGGCAGCTGGCTTTTCTGCTGCCCTGACCCAGTGCAAAGGGTGGCTGCCTCTTGCAGGGGGATGGAGCCAGCAGCTCAGAGGTGCTGGCTTCACAGCCAGCCCTTTCACAGGTTGCCTTTATCTCACAGCTCACATTTGGACTGTAACCTCATATAACACCTTCAGTTAAACAGTGCTGGTGGTATGAGTGGGAGCCACTGAACACAGACAGGCTTGAATCTTCCACACTCCTGCACCTTGCACAAACCTTGGGGTATTGGGCTTTTTGGTTTGGAATGGTTTTTAAATTTCTGTAGTGCCCCATCTCCAGTGATTTGGTCTGACACTTAGAGAAGTTAAGGGGAGTCTTGGTGGTATTTCAGTCATTTTTGCAACATGATGCTGCTTGTAGCAAAGCTGTTCTATGGATGCCTTTGCTAAAAAATTACTTAGCTACAGAAACATTTGACTGTAGGCTGATAAGCAGAAAAAGTGAGGGTGTGTGGGTTTGTGAATGTATGTTGCCCATTAAGGAGTCTCACTCAATGCTGGGTGCTTCATTACAATGAGAAAAATAACACAAAACTATTTTAATAGCTAATTAACTTGTTCACTAATGGATCAGGCACTGTCTTAAGGGCAGTAGTTTAAAAGAGTCTGTTTAATGAAAGTTGACTGGAGGTGTGTCCTGTGGCTATTACAAACTTTGTTTGCTAATAGCATGTATTTTTCAGTAGCTCCTTGCCATGCTGTAATGTGGTTGGAGTGGGAGAAATTAGAAAACTGACCATTTCCCGGCAGATAGCGATAAGTTTCTACTCAGTCACAATGCTCTATACTCTGTGATAGGTTTATAATTATTATCCTAAGATTGATGTTTTTGGGGGGGAGTGTAAATTTGTGCAGCAGTAATCCATTAAGAAATCAATAATCATTCCATCCTGAAATGCAGTTTCTCTACAACATTATAAATACACACCAAAGGTTTGAAACTCTGCTGGTTTCCCCTTCTCCACCCCCCTCCTCCTGCTTCCCTGAACTCCAAGTTCAATGCCCTTTGTTGTGCTGGAAAAGCAGTTCCATGGTGGGACTCTTCTGTCAGGAAAAACAAGGCTGATGCTGTTAGCAGCATCCTGAGAGCCAGTAACACTTTTTAGGGCAAACTTTGCTTTCCCATCAAAATACCCCTTTTATCTTGGGGAAATTGTCCCTCTCCAGTGCCAGGGTCTCATCCCTGCTAGATGGGGATGATGAAGATTCATACCTTGTTCCTCTGTAGAGGACAGTGGAGAGGAGGAAGTGTTATAGAAGTGCAAAGTCGTTGTATGTGTACATTTCCTTTTCCTCGTTCAGACTTGGTTCTTCATGTAACACTTCAGAGGTTTGGCTATCAGAGAGCAGCACATCCTGCAGGACTTCCCTTTTTGCTCTGAATTCTCCCTAGCTGGGCAAACACATTTTTGAGCTGCTGCTATAAGTTATCCCCTGATGTGGAGAGCTGGAAACACACTTTATCTAGGAGTGAGGGTGATTATAACTGATAAATAGTAGCTGAGCGAGGAAGAGTGGGAGTATTATTTATGTTTCTTTGTGAAGGAATAAATTATATGGGGTGAGGTGCTGGGTCAGCCTGGTTTTGATCTTGCAAGGAAAATTGTGGATGGAGCAGGGAGATACTATTGCTGTTGCAAAAGCCATAACACACGGAGTACATCTAATATTACATTTCCATGTCTTTTACTTTTATTATTCCTCTACTTTATTTTGCTAGAGTTGGTTGAAAAATCATTTCCAATTAAAAAAAAAAAAAAATCTCATTTTTCCATTTCAGTTAAAATTACTATTTTTTTAGCCAGCTCTGCTGTTGGTTGAAAAAAGGGGACATTTGTTAATGACAGAGTTGGTTTTTTACACCCATCATAATTGTTTAAGCCTAAATTCCCTCTTCCTCATCTGCCCAAAATAAAAGCATGCTTGGTTTGGTGTGGGTAACTCAGATATGCCTTTTCCTCCTCTGGTAATGTCATCATCCAGTTTAGGGATGGTCACCACCTCTTCAGCTTTGAGAGGGAGAAGAAACAGTCTTAATCACACCTTTGCTTTTGAGAATCTCAGGTTATGTCCAGAGGTTTAACAAGTGTAAAGTGTGAGTTTTGTAATTTGGTACATGTGTGCCTTGGCTTTTTTGGGAATACCCATGGGTCAAATGATTAATGTATTTTAGTGTTTGCAGACAGGGAGTGTGGGTGAGCTGGTGATGAACAAAACTGGACACTGAGCAGCCAAACACTGATTCTCACCTCTGTAAGTTGTTCTAGAATAATCCAATGCCATTGTCATGGTAAATTACCTCACTGTGATCCAGTATGGAAGGAGTGGCTGGACTGTGGGGACACTTGCCATTCACTGGCTCTCACTGGAAAGTGCAGAGTTGGATGCTAATAGGAAAAGACCCAGATGCCAGCAAAAGAAAGATCTTGTCAATTGTGTTCAGTAGATTTTCATTCAGCATTGACTTCTTGTCTGGTGAATCTGAGGGCTTTTTCTATAAGGCCATGAACCCTATATTGGGTACTTTCAATAAAGAATAGTTCTTCATTTACCTAAAATGAAGAAATTTACCTCTCTCTTGCTCAGATGCTGGTAGCATATGAGTTTAGCAGGGATTGATGCTTTATGGGTTTTGACTCTTCTTATTTCAAAATCTTCTAACTGGCTTCACTTCTTTGGTCTTCGTACTGATTAATGTTTTCATACGTCACTAACGTTTAATTTTGAAAATATCTTTTATTTTCCTCTTTCCCATCAACTGGTGATACAGAAGCAGCAGCTGATTGGCAGCTGACCTTTTTCTGCAATGGTTTGCTGAAGAGTTCATGCCAATGACATGTGGCTTTTCAGCGAAATAGGAAGACTTTATCACATCTTTTTGTTTTACCCATTACCTTTTTTTTCCAGTGGTTTGCAGAACAATGAGTGCTAAAAGCCCAGTATCAGCTCACAGGATGCCGAGTTTAACAGATAGGGTTTTATTAGCTCTCCGTTGCATTTGTCTTTACTTCACAAGTCCCTATTTAGAATTACCTGTAAGTGGTTATTTTCCAGTGTGGTTTGCAAAGACAAACCACTTTTTTTCTTATTGTTGTTGCTGCTGGTTTCTTTAACTGCTAAAAGCTCATCACCATGTATATAACTCTTATGTGTCCACTGATAGCTTGAGTGGCAAGTTACAGAAAGTGGTGTAAGTGGCTTTTCGGAAAGAAAATTCTTCAAAGGGAAATATTTAACAAACTGAACAATTAAGAGATGCCATCTCAATCAATAAGTTAGAGTTAATTGGCTGTGTACAAAGCATTTTTAAACAACTTCCCTGAAGAGTCTGTGTATTGAGCTTAGAGTGCCTTTCTAGCAAGGTTCTTTTCAAAGGCTGGTTTCTTCTAAAAAACTGCTTGTTTTCAAATTTTTTTTTCCAATTTCCAGACTGAATGCCATCTTGCATATGAGTCTCATTGAGTGAATATAAGAGTATTTAATAAAAGCTTTTAATTTCTTCCTTTGTGTGTGTGTGCCTCCCTAGGAGTATCCCATGTTCTAGTGACTGCAAACTGCTGGTCTAGAAAACAGTCAGCAGCTGCTCTCAGCCTGTGGGCAATAACAGCACTTCAAATGTGCTGCATTCAGGCATCTGTGTTACCTCATTTTTCTATTTCTGTTAACTTTATCAAAGTCTGCTACGTGCAAGACATTGACCACAAGCCATGTTGGGACCAACGGTCCTCAACTGATAGTTCAACTTCATGCTTGTAGAGGTGTCATAAACCCTATTGGAATTAAAAGGAAAAAAAGAACTCCAAACCCCCTTATTATTACCCTCAGGTAATGGACACATTTCCAAAAGGGTATTTTATGCCAAGCTTTCAAAACCCTCTTCAGTGATGGACAGGCATCATTCTCTGAGCCTTCAGAGACTGGAGGTGGAAGAGCTTCCTCTCTCCTAGCAGGAGCCACCTGTCTCTTTGGAATGCCTCCCTCAGGATGTTGTAGGCCTGACTTTTAGAGATGGCAGAGATTGCTAGGAATTTGATCAGGAATTTGATCAGGAATTTGATCAGGAATTCGTCCAGTTGGACATTGGAAGAGTTGGTCCAAGTGGCTTGGTCAGTGAGACAGCAACCAAGCCTCACACCCGCTGCAACACCAGTCTTCTATCTATGAGTTCATTTCACCAGACCAGTGTTTCTTGCTTTGTGGGTTGTGTTAAATGTATTTAATGAAGCTGCCTCCCTATTTTTTTTCCTTGACCCCAATGTCACCTATAAAAGTCAAGGTAAATGGTAAGAAAGGAAGAAATCGCTAGCATGAAATTTGGAGAAATGAGTAGTTCAAAGCAAAATACTTCCTTAATGCTTTTCCTGGAAATTGTTCTTCCTTTTGACCCACAAAAGGTCCTCACTGTGACTTGTAAGCTAGAGGACTGTGATTCTGGGTGAAAGTTCTCAAATAATTTGAGCAGTGCTGCTTTCAGATGAAGAAATGTTAACAGGTCTTGTTGGGGCTGGCTCTCCCTTGTGCAGTTGGGTAAAGGAGCGGGGAGTAAATCATTGAGTAGGTATATCTTCCATTCAGCAGGAGCTGCACATGATGGGATTATTAGTATTTCTAAACTAAAGCCCCTGACAGATCCTTGGATGCTTAAAGCTGTTGTGATGCTTTACCAGATGGTTCAGAAACTCAGACTGGAATATCTCATTGGCTGGTGCTAAACAATGACATTTCAAACCCACACGTTTGTTTGGATTTTAATTTTCAGGAGGATCAAAGCTTTTTGGGATATGGGCTGTCTCTTTCCATATATATGCTCAGCACCTTATGTAGTTTAGATGCTTTTGCAGTGTCTTTATAATTCATCATATTACAGAATATTTGGAACTGTTGCACATTTTTAGCCATGTGGTCCAGCAAAGTGCAGACAGGGATAAGTGTGCAAGTTGTTTAATGCAATGAGTGTGATGACTGCGACTGCTTTGTCTTGTGTCTGGTAATTGTGTGAGCAGGTGATTATGCTGAAATGTGCCACTTTGGAGTCTGCATCCCTCTGTTCTTTTCACTTCTCAAATCCTGTCTTTGAAGGCTCAGTTCTGTAAATACTAATGTGTTTGCATAACTTGTATTCAGTGCAGTGTTGATGCTTATTCCTCTTAGAGGTTGAACCGTTCAGTCCTGACTCTACCAAATACATTGAATGAGACCCCGCTGCTCTTGGGGAGAAGATCAAAGGAAACTGGTTGGGTTTTATTCTCTTTCAGTCCCATGACATTTTGAAAACTGGATGGAGTGTCCCTCTGGCAAAATCAAAAAAAATTTTACGGCCTTCCAAATGAGGCAGTCCTTCCTGTCTGTCCTGGTTAAAACTACGATTTTTCTGCTACTTCTGAACTGCCTTGGAGCAGGAATGGAAGTATTACTATGAAATTCCCTTCTTAATTCCTTAGGGCAAAGATTGCAGTTTAGTTGTGTGCAGATAATACTGGGTAGAGGTAGGCTACTATGTGAAAATGCACACAGATCATTTTGGGATCGGGGAAGGATTTGAGATAAGTGTTTGAGGAATGGAGAACTCATTTATAATGCTTGTTTAAACAACAGTGTTGATGTACATTCTAGAGAGCAGTGAACCAGGATGCTTTGTTGACATGTCTGGGAGGTTTGGCCTTTTTTGTCCCTCTCTTACCCCTGACAACTCAATTAAGAGAATAGCATCAGTAGAAAAGAGTTCAGTTTCGTTGAGAAGAAAAAGGACGTTTGACGTAATTATTTTGGTGTTAGACTGGTACGTTCTATCCCGCTGTTCTCCATATGATTCATTCTATTTGTGCATGATTGTTGCACAGTATTAAATAATGTGCCTTTTTTTATTTTTCTGTTAAACAAGTATTCCCCTAGCTTGTCTCAAAAAGCTGACACATGTTCATTCTTCACTCAGGGAGTTCTGCATCTGTCGACACTTCAGACATAATCAGTTTAGATTTCAGCAGCTGATTAGTGCTCACCTCTAACCAAACTCAGAAGCTGTTGCTCCAAATGGTAACAAATAATATCCTAATTAGTCCTCTGCATAATGATAGCAGGGGCCATAGCTGAAAGCTCCTGCTCTCAGAGCCCTTCCTGTTCTAGTCCACTGGCCTCACAGCCTGTTGGATCAGCATTTACCCTGAGCTTTTCTTCCCCCGCCTTAAAATGCCTTGCAGAGCAATTAATTACGCACCTGAAGATAGGCATTAGGCACGCAACAGTATTCCACACACAGCCATGAGCGTTTCATTAGGGGCAGGTAATTGGTGTGTGATTATGAAAGCAGGAGCAGGAATGCTGGGCAGCACTCCAGGATTATCCTATAGCGCCTGGAGCCGCTGCATGTTCCTGCCAAGCTGTTTGACCCGGCCGGCTGATGCAGCCCAGCGCGGCTCACGCTGCCTCCGATTCTGCCTCCAATTCTGCCTCCAATTCGAGCACACCTCCTCTCTACTCCAGTGCCTGCCTGGTTGTGACAGCACCAAGTTTTACCAGGAAGTTTTCTATGGCTTTATGCTTTTCTGAGTCTGATTAGCTAGTTAGCAAAACATGCCCGTCCCTGTCCATTAAAGTCTGTGTACTTCCTCTTAGCTAACACTTATTTTGCACAAGCCTGGGGATTTCTTTTTTTTTTTTTTAATAAATCTATGTCTACAGAGGCATAGTTTAATAAGTACCACTCACCGGGACGGTACAGTAGCCACTGGCATCTCTCAGAACAAAAGTCATGTGAGCAACTATAGCTGGATTAGTGTGACCTCAATAGGACAGAGAATTGAGGGAAGAAAAGAGAGAGGATGAGGGGGAAAATGCCTTAAGATGCCTTCAGGAAGCTGTGCAACTAAAGAAGGCAGGCTGAGCCAGCTGAATACCAGAGTACATAAATATCCGTTAGTTGAAAAAGGAAGTTTTAAAATGTCAATTGGATTTTCAGGTTTGATTCAATAACTTTTTAAAACCCTGCTTAACTTTGAAATTGAGAGGGTCTATTTTAAAACATAAATCAACAGTAACAGAAAAATCACTTAAATAACAGCAAAAGTGCTGCTTAAATATTTGCCGCTGAAATGTTAGTGTCTAGCTACTAAAATTGGGAATGTCACAAAATCAGCACCTAAAAGCAGAGCTTGTTGCTGAAAGTGCTTTATTGCTGTAGCTGTTGCTTTTTCTGTTGGTAAGGGGATATTTTCTACAGTTTATTCAGAGTTCAGTCAAAGTGGGTAAGGCGGCTAGTAGGTGGAAGAGCAGGAAGATTTGTTCTCCTCTGCAAGCTGGTGAATAAAAACTGGTTTGAGAGGTTGAGGCCAATTCCATTTTGCATTCAGGATAAGGCTGACATGAGTGATGAATTTAAAAATCACTTAGAAAATGAAGCTGTTAATTATCTTTAATGTATTAACATGTAAAACAAATGTGTGAATAAATGAATGTTAAGCTTTTTAAATAAGTGCACAGTCTATCCCCTGAGGTAATAAAAAGTGCCTAATCCACTATAAAGCTTTCATTTATTTGCAAAATCACTGGTCTCTGTGGCTAATAGTTTTTGTTTAGAAAACAGCTGAGAAGTCCAAATACAAGATTTAGCTGCAGTATTTAAACTGAAATTTCCCGGTTGCTTTGTTAAACTGCAACTTTAAAAGACTATTACATTTCTTTGAGTATGATTTGATGCACCATGTCTTTCTCTTTTATAAAATATATTTATCTTGGAGACAAGGACTAGAATACACCCAATCTATCTGCATTTTGGTACTGTATTCCTGAGAAAGTTGTTAGCTTAACTAAGTTAGAAATTATACAGCTTTATCAAAGTGTATGTCTAAATGAGAAAATGTCTAAATGAAAAATTGTGGAAGTCTATAAAAGATGGGACTCATCAGGCTACAAGGAGGTGGGAAGCTCCTTCAGTCCCAAATCAGATTTCTTTCAAATATTCATTAAGGGATTGCCATTAAAAATGGGGAGGTACTTCAGACTTTCCTAATTCACGTCAAATGACAATATCAACGTGAAAAAATCAGAAAATTGTACGGAAAGAGTTGTCACATTTGGGCTGGAACCCTGAAAATGAGATGAAATGTGGGAGTGCGTGGTGCAGGGTCGGAGGCCAGGGACTGAATTTCCACTGTAAGCTGCATGCCTGGAAATGACAGAGGAGGAATAGGCTGGGTTTAGGTGATGTGAGATATCTCTCAGGCAGCAGTGTGATCAAGTTAGGAAAATGGCACGTGCTCTGACGTGATCTTGCAGGTAGAGTGTTTCCAGTGGAGAAGGGAAATATTGATGCTGTTTCACCAGAGCAGCAGGGCACCTTGGCCCACGCTGAGGTCTGTGCTTCAGCCATGAGACATCTTCTGTTTCAGGAGCTCCCTTTCCAGTCTGCTCTGGGAATCTCTCCTCTCTGTCAGGAAATGAAGGTCTGTTCTGCCATGCCCCATCCACCTGGTAGAGTAAACCTAAAGCAAGGCCATGGGATCAGGCCCATTGAGCAGTACAGGAAGGGGTAAATACCAGGCAGGGTGGCAAGTTATTTAAACTTACACAACTGTCACGAGAAGCAGCAGACTGGGAATGAGGCAGAGTTACCCTTTTGCTTGTGCCAGAATGTGGGCAGCAGTCTGACACATTTCTGAATGGGATCAGATGGCACGATGGCCTGACGGCAGAGGGCTCAGAGTCACGTAGGGCAACGAGGCACCTTTTACCTCTGCAGGGCTCACCAATTGTGGGCCTGGCTGAGCCCTAGGCAATGCCTTCCTCCTCTCAAATTGCCACTTCAAGGCTGGGGGCAGCCCCTCTCCACTCCCAAGTCCAAGCCAAGGCCTGCAAAGGCTGTACATGTACACCGGCACTGCCTTTGCATGGATCACAGCACGGTTGTGCAGCAGCAGCAATGTATTTTCCATGTTCTTTCCATGACTTTGTGCAGCTTCAGTTTGCTATCCTGTTGATTGGCATGAGCTTCAGTAGGAAAATCTTGGTTTTCCTTGGCAAGACCTATGCTAAGTCTACAGTTTGCCTACAGGAAGTACTGGGATAGATGAAGGTATGGTTATGGACTCCCTTTAGCTGGATAAGCTGTTCTGTATTTTACTACAGAGCTGGGGCAGCTTGGAGTTAGTGAGGACTAAAACTTTGTTCCTCTTTGCATTTGCTGTGCCACAAGGTAGCAAAAAATTTTCAGGCTGTCTGCATTTCACATGAATGAGTAGCAGCAGCAATCAATGCTCAGACTTATGTCTGAACCACTGGAGATTTAAGTCTCCCTTGGCTAACTGAAATTCTCATGGCTATGAGAATTTTGGCTGAACCACACAGTATTTTTCATGAAACCTCCTGCAAGTTTTATGTAAGTAGGCTGGGAAGTTTGGTTTAATTTTTATGGAGGTTGCTTGTACAGATCAAAACCTCTCAGCTGGTGCCAAATTTTCATTTGGCATAAAGTTCCATAAGTAAGGATCTAATAAGGACTTCTGATTTAGACCATCTGATATTCTAGTTTGCTAACTACTGATTTTGAGTTTTTTTTAATGTGCAATCATTTTTATTTAATGTAAAGCTCCATAATAAAACTTGGTTTTGTTTCCTTTCCCATGTGCTTATCATAAGAAGAAAACAAATGCTATTCTTCTTGAAATAATGAATTCACTCCAATGATCAAAATTCAGTTTGGTCATTCCTTCACTGTGACTTCTGTCAGACAAACAAGGTATGCTGCAAGGTAGAAGATGAGATAAGCTGGAGATGGCTGCCTGGAATTTTCAGGCAGTACTTAGTAGAAGGAATAAGTTTTAATGTTTTTGAGATCTGTAAATGTACCATGTTAATACCAAAACAGTCTGGGGTATATTTTCAAAGTACAGTTCACTAATCCTGCTATCAAATAATGGGATTTATGCATGTACCTCCCATGGGCTGCTTTGAAAACATAACTTTAAGTGTCAACAGTTTTCTGGATGCACATTTAAAACTTAGTGAATTCTTTAATTGCTGGGAGTAGGAATTGGCCAGTGCTCTCAGCTTTGATCACATCTGAGGTACATACTGAAAGGAACTACTACAAGAGAATTTTTTGGTGTCTATGGCCTAGAAAAGCTGGGTTTTTCTAGGAGATGTATTTCTGTAGGAACATCTATCTATAGTGCTGTTCAGGAGAGGCCATTCCAACCACCCTTACCTCAAGATATCTTGTCTGTCAGACCTGAACAATACAAACTTGTTCATGGATATGTGCACTGAATATAATTTGGTGGTTTGGTGAGTTTTTGAGGGCATAAGATTGACCACAGATTAGTTTGTGCTCACCTCGAGATGGGTTCTTGGAATGTGATCATTCATTATCTCATGGATAGTGTGACAAATGGGAATCAGGCCTTGCAAATTCATTTCCATGCCTACACCTACTTTGGCTGCTGGGTTACTATCACTGCAAGGGCTGCTTGGCAAGAGGAAGGAAAAGTCTGGTTGGGAAATATTGCTGACTTTTTACCTGCTTCCTTGGAATGGAAGCCTGAACAGCACATATCTTTTTTTCTTCTTATCAAGGAATTTGTTTCCTGGAGGCAGTCTGAAAAATGGCACCTGGTATCCCTGTGTGCAAACAGACCTCAATGAAAGGAAGCAGCCTGTAAATACTGCACTGGAAAGACCTGGTGGCTTCAGCATTTTTCTGCAGTAAAACTGGGGGATAATAGAGCAGTTGAGTTGAGAAAGATGTATTTAAAAGCCAGGAAGAAGAAGTAGTTCCTTCCTTGGTTCTCTTGGTAGTTCTGTGGAATAATCAGCTGTGACCCATTAGTGGAGCTCATGCTTGCCATTTAGATATGTTTTGAGACACCAGTATTTCCTAACATTTTGCTTCATATAGGGCATGCTATAAGATAAGAATGGTAAATTTCCTGTTTTTCTTGAACCCTCTCAGTGATCTGTAGCATTTGAGTTCTCAGCTCAGTGCAAATGAGCCAAGTTGGTGGCTTTGTCTGCTTGCTGGTGGTATAACTAGCAAAACTGAGGACATTTTAGGGAAAGGAGGCATTCTTTGGAATAATGTTTTTTTTTCACTTTTCTGAAAGGAGTATCAGGTAGCCTATGCTCACTGTCTTTTATTCCTTCTGAGCTCCTGGATGTGGAATTTTTGCTGTTGGCTGGCTTTTCAGCAGTGACTGGTCCAACACAAACCACCAGATCCAGGAGCTTCAGCAGATTCATCCAGGACTGCCATTTAGTAAGTCTGCTCTAAGCTCAGTTAAAAACTTCAGATTTCTTCTCCAAGTTCCATTTGCTTGAGTTAACCAGGCATTGAAACAAATCTGTGTACTTCTGTTCTTCTTTTTACACTGCTGCTTCATTTCTGGACCTTTTAGCCCTGTGAAACAGTTGGCGTGTGAACGATGTCTGTCCCTCCTGTACTGATAAAAAAGCTTAAAAAGGTCTCCTCAAAATTGTCTCTTCTGCTGGGAATCAACCTGCCTCCTTCAGTTGTTCTTGATAATGTATAGGGTTTTGTATTTGGCATTTCCCTGATTGTTTTTCATTGGACTGTTTCTGGAAGAGCAATAATATGTTCTTGAGAAAGTGAATTGGGATTTATACAAGTTCTTCAGTATTAGCAAATGTCTTGGATCTGATTTTGGAAATGCACTAAAAGCAGCATGGGTAGAAGGGGGTGGAGGAGAATGTGGAGAATCTGTCCCTCTGCCCCCCTCAGGAGAGACCTGCAGAGCTGCCTCCAGC